>OZ023262.1:84447153-84797153 GCA_964006375.1 Tillus elongatus | reverse complement strand
ACGAGACCTATAGCTCTCTTCTGAATGGAGTCCAGGGTAGCGAGTGTAGAAGCGGCAGCAGCAGCCCAGATGTGGGAGCAGTATTCGAGATTTGGCCTTATTCGTGAAGTATATAAAGTATAAAGATTAGCTGGTGAAAAGTATTTGCGAGCCCGGAAGATGAAACCTAATTTCTTAGCAGCCGCTTCTGCAATTGATGTGACATGTTGGTACCAATTAAGATTTCGATCCACAGAAATGCCAACAAGTGAAAAGGACTCATTACTCTGAATACCTTGTATACCTTGGTGTATCTTTTATGAGAAAGAAAGCAAGACTGAGATTTGGTGGGGTTGAATTGTACATGATTTCTACTTCCCCGGTCTAATATTTTTTTGAGATTCACGGAGACAGAACCCTCTATGTGTCTGCGATCCTCATCTAATTGGGCCAAAGAGGCTTAGAATATTGTATATTTGAGTGGAGGGTGCTGTCGCGCGCGTAACAGTGAACTGGGTTGGATGTGCTAGAGAGGATGTAATTGATGTGGAGAAGAAACAAGGTAGGGGCTAAAGCTGAACCTTGAGGAACTCCTGCAATAATTATTGTTTAGAGGAATGGCCATCCACAACAACAGAAATGCTCCTGTTGGAGAGGAAGTTTGCTGTCCAGGTACAGAGTGTTGGTGGTAGGTCATAGGCCGGAAGTTTATTAAGCGGCGCTGCGTGCCAGACTGCTTGGATATGTCTCGAGCGACAATCTGGGATTCACCGTGTAGTTCCATAGACTTGTTCCAAGAATGGGTGACAAAGGAAAGGAGGTCGGCAGTTGATCTGCGCTGATGGAATCCATACTGCCTGTCGTGGGTTAGACTGTGTTTTTCAAGAAATTTTAGTAATTCGGTGTTTATATACTTTTCCACCACTTTATAGATGACTGAAAGGAGAGAAATAGGCCTGTAGTTGCTAGTGAGCGCTTAGGATCCTTTCTTGGGGACGGGTTGTACTCGAGCAGTGTTCCAGTTACTAGGGAATATGCCTCTATTGTAAGATGTCTGAAACAGACGAGTCAGGACAGGAGCAAGTTCTGGTGCGCATTTTTTGAGAACAATTGCTGGGATCTCGTCAAGGCCAGAGGCTTTCCTGGTATTAAGAAAATAGAGCAATTTCGTACCTTTTTAGTTTTGAAAATGATATGCCCGACATTGGGGACTGTTGGTGGTTAAACATTTGGAGGTGGGTTGAGAGTAGAATTGCCGGCGAACAACCAGGCCAAATGTTCAGCCTTGCAAAGGGCGGTAGAAACAATTTCACCCCCCGAGACAAGAGGTTGGAACGTGCTCTTGCAGAAATTATTCCCAATAGATTTAGCAAGAGTCCAGAAGGATTTGCTGCCCTTGGAGCTTAAGAGGACTTTGTTTTTGATGTGGTTATTAAACGACTTTTTTGCCTCAGAAAGAATGCGGACATAGCCGTTTCTTACATCGTTAAATGCTTGACGGTTTTCTTGACTGGGATTGTGTAGAAGCGTTTTGTGAGCTTTGACCTTTTCAAGTCTGGCCTTGTCGCAAGATTTAGAGAACCAGGGCTTTTGAGTGGCTGAAGAGGTTTTCTGTGTACGTGGAATAAATAATTCCATACCAGCTTGGAGAATTTCGGTGACGTTTTGTGAGATATCAGAGGGGTCAGGATGAGAGAAGCAGACAGACGCCCATGGAAATGAGGAAAAGTAATCTCGCATTTCGTCCCAGTTTGCGGAGTTGTAGTGCCAAACGATACGTGGGTGTGATGACTGTGTGACCTCGGGTTGCATTGCGCAGGAAGCGGTGATCATGGCATGGTCTGAACGACCGAGGGGGGCAGTGACTGATATCTCATAGCATTCAGGATTTGTAGTAATAAGAAGATCCAAGTGATTTGAGCTGTGTTAGGATGCGAGGAAAGTAAGTAGGTTGCTAAACCATATTGGCTAAAGAGTTGCTGACTGCAAAGGCCTCCGCTGCTCTCCCTTGTGGATCGGTTTTTGAAGATCCTAGCCATTCCTTATTATGGACATTGAAGTCACCAAGAATAGTGACCTCGGAGGAAGGATATTCAGAAATCAGATGGTCGGTTTTTTCAGAAAGGTGGTCAAAGAGTTGGACCAAGTTGTTGTCAGAAGGTGACCAGTAAATGCAACAGATGGATTTAGTTGCAGCCGTGAGAGAGAGAGAGAGAGAGATAGAGAGTTTTATCCATAGTATGCCTTTTCTTCCAGCTTCTAAATTGGGGTTTTCTGGTTTTAGATTTATTTTCGGGAGATTTGTGCCCATTTTCAAACAGTAAAGTTATTTTGATAGAATATGGTACATTGTTGCTACCATATAGGTTATACTGGTAACCAAGTTTGATGCCTGCTTGCATTTAGAAAGACATATTTGCTATTAAAAACATTTTAATGAAAATTCACCTCCATAACGCACTTGCTGCGTCCTGAACTTTTTTCACTTGCTGCATCCAGATTTATTTAAGTGAATTTAAAATATTGTAGCACAGAAACAAGACATTTTTCGACTCATTTTGATACATACTTTTTTCCTAAAATGGATGAATCAAAGAACACACCAGTGGATTTTTTTCTACATATTAAGCAAACAGTTGAATAGAGAACTTTTGTGTTTATTGTGTAACGCGAATGCTGTTATAACTCATATTTTTTCTAATTAGAAACTAAAAGGATTATTTGGTCTGTTTCCAAAGACTTTCTGAAATGGTGGTGAAAAGATATATTTTTATTTCAGGTCCTCCGGGTCCTCCAGGACCACCTGGTCCAACAGGGAAGCGAGGGAGGAAAGGCAAGAAAGGAGACATGGGAGAACTTGGACCTGGGGTAAGTGTGCAGCTGATTTACTAGCATGAGCTTTCGTTGTAGTAAGCTCACTAACAGTATCTGATTTTGGTTTTGTTTTTCTCAGGGTACTCCTGGCACCCCAGGGAAAAACGGCTTTCCGGTATTATATTTATTTTATTTTACTGCTTTTTCATTAACATTTTTATTATTCATAAGTTTTATTAGTCATATAGTTTTAAGTTGCAGCTAATATTAATTGGTTTTTTGTGTTCAGCTTTTTAAGTGTCAACTGTATTTTATCATAATTTGTGTCCCAGCCTTTGAACGTTTCAAGTATTTAAAACTCACTAAGAAATGTCAGGCAACCCAAGAAGAAGTTGCTTATAGAAGTAAAAAATTTAACTTCATAATATGACTCACGTTAAACTGTTATCTAAGCGCACTACAAACACTTTGAAAAAAATTTCCCTTTTGTTATTTTTTATAATATATTTTAGTAACAATTAATAAATAATTTAATATATTTGTCTAAAAGAAGAAGGAATTGATCCACTCTTTGAGCTTGTGGATTTGTAATAGAGGCTGCACTGATCAAGTATTTCTCTTGAGCACGTGGTATGTAAAATTATTTAATGTTGAAAAAAAGTGTATTCTACCTTTGTAAATTTAGGAAAGGCGTATGATACTGTAGACAAGTAGTGGAGTATTTTGGAGAAGTATGATGTAAACTATTGGCTAGATTTGTAGATTGTCTAATGAGTCGTATACGCCTTTGGCCTCTCAACACTGTGACCCCAATGGGTCTTTTGTGCATGACTATTTTCTAATAGTGCCAGAATGTTAAGACTTTTCATTATAGTCTACGATCCTTTTAAGGACTATTTTACCTATATCCTGGGGTTAGAGTCGCCCCTCTGTGGTATTTTGCAGAACTAAGTCATGCAGTCGCATAGTAAGTGTTCTGTTGTTTCTGCTCATTCGGTGCAGTATCTGCAGTTTTCACTGTTCGCCTTACCAATCTTCATAAGGTGTTACGGTACTGTGAAGTGTCCCATGAAAAGTCCTGCGATTATTTCTCAAGCCGTTCCTGTTCAATTCAGGGAATAGTTCAGACTTCTGTGTTAATATGGTGATGAACCGGTTTGCCTGCCTTAAGCCTGGTGTTTTTCTCCAGTATGGCAGCATTTGGTTCCTCTCCCAAATATCAAGTTCATTCCTCACATGGCTTTTTGTTATCCTAAATAGGGCTATGGACCATAGAAGGGCGTTTTGCTGCTGTTTTTGCATGTATACCTGCTTCCTCATTTTCTTCAATACCTTGATGCCCTAGTAGCCACATCAAAGTTACTTTGTGGTCCGCAGCCAGTTGCTTCCAGTATTTTTTGAAGTTCATCTCAGCCTAGACTCCGTTTTGAAAGATCTCAGAGTCTTTAGTATTGCCTGCTGTCTGAGACGATGTAGATTTATATGTTTCTGAGTCCTCTTTGTATGCGCTTCTGTGCACACAGATTCATAGCAAGCATTTTTGCTTAGAAGATGGTGGAAGTTTTTCCTAGTGACTTAGCGGGTCTAAAGTTGTGTACTCTTGTTCCCAGTCCTGTCCATTTGTTTAGACCCGTCTGTATATCATACAAATCAGTTGTTTATCTGCCTTTTACTGTCTCTGTCCCATGCTTGGCAGTAATTGATGACCACGTCAAATGGAACATAAGGTCCAGTTTAGCTGGGATTTGATCTGTTGGTTTGACTAGTGACTCCAATGGAATAATCTCCATGATCTTCAAGTCGCCAACCAAGTCTCCTGGTTTAAATTTGTCTGCTTGAAATAGTCTTGGGTCTTAGGGATTAAATGGCTGATTCAACTTCTAAATAGCTAGGTAATGGTAATGCAGCATGTGTGAGAAGTAACGGAAGACTCAGTGACTATTCCAGAATTGATCAGGGGTTCACACAAGGGCGTTTTATGTCTCCATAGTTTCACACACATACTCCTAGTCAATTTTATAATTTAGGGAAGATTCAAGTTATGGTTTATGGCAAAGAAATGGAAAAAGATAATTGTAGTCTTGACAAATTGTAGTTTGGTAGAGAAGCAAATCAGCTTAGATATTTATAAAAAATGTTTTTGAAAGACGTAAAAATAGGCAATGAGATGCAAGTTATTGTATATGCAGGTATAAGAGACTACAACGACTGTAGCTAGGAGTCAGTGTGGGTTTAACGAGGTCAAAGTCACTGTATAAATGTGCTGGTCTTAACTGTGTTATATTGGCATGAAAGTTGGGTGTGTCAGGCAAAGCCGAAAAGTCAATTAGACGCTATTGAGTGAACTGCTTAATATGAGCAACTGGTAAGCGAGAATAATATAAGGCTACTAATGTATGGGTTGTGACCAAATGTAGAATGGACGAGTCTATTGAAAATAAATATGAGAGCGATATGCTTGCGTGGTTTGGTCACATAAAACAAATGAATGGTGAAAGGACGATAAGTAGAAATTACAAAAAGTATGTAGATGGTATGAGAGAGGGCTTTCTTGAATGTCGTTGTCGATAGTATGTAGTAGGTAGTATCATAGTAGGTATGGAGAGGTGTATGAATGTAGGAGAAACGAAAATAGTATAAGAGCATTGAAGTGCATGGAGAAATATTGTCAGGAAATAGCAAAAGTTAGGTTGTTTCCCTATCACTTTATGGGAATGGCGTGACGAATAGTAGTAATAGTAGTACTAGGCTCTAAGCTGGTATATTTAACTCCGTGTATTATAAGATAAAACAGTAAGAACAGGAAGGTGCCCATCTATATGTTAAAAGCTTGAAATGTTCATTGGCTAATGTTTGTTACTGTATGCTGAATCTAGTTTATTGCCAATTACAGGGTGACAAGGGTCAGAAAGGCGAAATGGGCTATATGGTAAGAATCTGTGATTGTTGAGTGTAGTTTGGACATATAAACACAATTACCGTTTACATTTAACGCTAAAGTTCGATTTAACCCGTGCCCGTGCCCATTTGCGGGGTCTGCCTAATAATGATACTGACCTGTCACCGTATCAGATACAGTAATCCCCAGTATAGTTGCATACATTAGCATGTTTACACCCTGTGTCTGCCCTGTCCAGAACAACTGGCGACATGCCCTTATCACGTCGTCCACTCTCACTGACACAACGAGTTTGTTTGATCTCCGCAGTTCACCTGTGTTTATTCTGTGCTCCTAAATAAACTCCGGTTGTCACGGATCGATGAATAAACATACATTCAGTTTGTATTTCTTACGTTTCTTATTTGCTCTGGAAATTATACTGTATGTATTGGTTAGTCTTCTAAAACACTCTTTGCTAACTGAAGTTTTCTTTTTGTTCGGCTGAAAGAATCTGGAAGGCAACAGAATTGTAAATACTGTTTCCTTTCAGAAACGTTTACGAAAAGTCTACAGTAATTTATGCGATTAGAAGAATATTTACTGGATGGATATTTTTTATTAACACCGATAAGTACATTTTGAAAAACCTAATTTACCACATGACATTTTTAGTCTTACCGGCCGCTTCGGCGACAAGGTTGGTTCCATGAGGGAATTAACTAAGTCATTTAACTCCTCCAGTGATCCGATAGTGAAGAAGAGTTTCATCCAACATCTTATGATGTCAACTTAGCTGACAAAACATCGTTTCGTGTAAAAATGTTTAATTGGGTTCCCCAAAGTGTACTTGTCGTTGCTCGTTACAGGTTTGCAGTCATTAATAGTGATTCATTCTTACTTGTTGCCTTGACTTGGTGAAACCTTTCCATACTAAACAAGCAGATGTCAAGCCATAGTGATAATAACCTGGTGTTAAAAGACGTCTTGTTTGCCACAACCGACTTTTAATGCATATATGCACTGGAGTAAATTCAGCATTGCCTTTATTGCAGCTATAGAAAATAATCGTATCGCTCCCGTTCTTTCAGGACCGATCAGCCTCTGCAATCTTTGCAATTTGTTTTATGTTGAGGCTTGTTCCATTTTTGACCACCATACTGCACATGTGACCATGAGTTTAGTCATTGTTTGATATATCCAATATACCATCCTGGGATTTAGCCCCCATGTCTTTCTTATGAGTCTACGGCAAGTCTATTGTGACTCTCGAAAGACATTTTCAAAGTGTGTGTTCCAGTTCATTTCTTGGTCTAAGAAGACTCCTAAATATATAACTTGATTGGAAAGTTGGAAAGTATCGGGTGTTGCAACATTTGCAGCGTTTAAGTAGAAGCCAAAACTTGTATTAGTACATATTATACAATTTTTACACATAGTTTGCGCCTCACGAACCCACCGAAAAAACTTGGCTGTTTTATATATTAATTTGGGCACAAATAATTCCTTAATATTTTTTCTCCTTCTAATATTAGTAATCTAACCCATCACTTTCTGTGATAACCAGTTTTTCTCTTTACGCATCATTGAGACTTACTTGCTTTCATTTCCACACATATTCCATTTGTGACCAGACAAATATTCCACGTATTACGACAGATTACTCCATGTCTACGGCAGTTATTTTTGGTTCGTCATCGCTTTTGCATTTTATTGGGCGGAGTTTTTGTCCTAGACTCATCATAATCACAGTCTAATGGGGATGTATGTCACCGCAACCATGATTCTCTGTATATAGCAGCTGTTTTCATTTCATTGTAGCTCCCACACCTTCAATAATTGTTCCAGGTTTTCCAGACGTTTTCTCTTGGTCTACCTCCTCCCTTTTTCCAAATATGTGTCCTCCTAAGTAATAGCTTTCACCTTTGCAAAAATTAAATTTACAAGAAATTGTGCTGTATTAAATTTACATAATCGAGAATAAGGGGGTTGTTAGATTATTTTTGGACGCACCATTTAGAGCTTCGTGCAGAAAACATTTTTTTGAAAACAAGATCCTTACTGTTGTTTTAATATATTCATCTAAAATACTGATATGTTATGTGCATGCCCACAGGTGGATTACGCTAGAAATAGGGCAGCTCATAGTTACCAGACAAGAGGTGCCAATCTCATTTATGGGGAAATGCAGTCATGTCTTTCATTTCCAAGCTCCAAAAATCGCAGGTTGTAAAATATATAACCCGCTGCCCGTTTCTATGACCGATTAAAGCTCTGTGGCACTTGGACGCCATCTCAAGAATATTTTGCTTAGTAACACTTTTTCCAGCTTATCTGAATTTCGCAATCTCATAGCGGCTTATAGTGGCCTCTTTCACGATATGTGCTTGTAGCTTTTAGGTTTTAATTTCACGTTGTTGATTGTTCATCGCGGTATACTTGATACTTGTTTTATTATCTGTTTCTTAGTGTTAGTTTTCTTGCAGTTTGGTGTATTTTATGAAAGTTTGTACACTTCTCTGACGTATCATGTATATATTTGTACATCTAAGACTAAAAAAACAAAAATCTTCAACCATTCTAGAAGCGAGTAAATACCCCCATACATCTTCTGGCACAACAATCAAGCTTATGATACAAAGTCATAAAAATTGGACAAGCAGTTAAGTCAACTAAGATTGAACTGGGCTATAGCGAAAAGCTGCGATGGTGATTTTTCATAATTTGAATAATTCCTGTTATTTATATACGGCTGACTGATAGTTCTGACCACACACCCTGTATAAAGGCTTAAATTTTGTATATACAGTCTATTACTTTGTATATACTGTGTCTCAGATTGGTGCTACATGTGTTGCTATTTCGGTGATTATAAGAGCTAAAAAGTCGGTAAATGGGTAATGTTTTTTAGGTCTATTACCATCTCAGAACTGCAATCACATTTTATTAATTGGGTTTTGTTTTTGAAATAATCACGAAAAACCAAAATCGTTCGTTTTTGACAACCCCCGTAACTTGGTTATCTGAAAACATACGGTATTTTGGTTAAGACGTTTTATGGGCACTTTTTTAAGATCTTTGCAATAAAAAATAAAATAAAATAATATCTTGTACTGTTTTCGAGATAATGATTATAACTTTGTTTTTTCTTATGGACGCGATATTGGATTTTTCTTGCATTAAATAGCATTTTTTATCCCCATTTTAAAAATGTATTACAACATTGTATTTTCTATTACAGAAATAAGAAAAAAATATTAGTTACCTGTAATTCGCAAAAAAGTGGGGCTCTGGTTCACGATAACGTTCAATTTTTCATTCGTTCACTCACTTACGTAGGCGATTGAATGCTTCACTCTACACTATCTCGACAATTAGGAAATTATTCTTGCATTATTATCGATTAAATTTATTGAACGAATGTAAAAATATGCATTTTGCGGTAATTTTGGGACAGTTTACAATACAAGCTTATACAAACGAATTTTAGACATGAACTGTTCAATTTAAAGAAATTGTTCCATGTGGCCACCACTCTGATACATACAAATTTAACAACGATTTTGCAGAGAGTTAATTTCCCTAATTAATGTGTTTCTATTCAGTGCACGCATAGCGTTTCGGCCTTTCTTCTAAAATTGCAACATTTTCGAGAGCTTCAAGTGCGTAAGTTTCGTTCTTAATGTATGCCCATAAAAAGAAGTCAAGGGGATTTATATCAGGGGATCTAGCAGGCCACAAAATAACGGCATTCGCAATTAATCTATTGGGAAAGTTTTCTTCTAAATAATTCTTTGGGACGGCTACTTGGCAAGCTGAACAACTATCGTACATGAACCAAGTTTGGTCCAAGGTCCCTACAGTTGGAATTATTTGTTCTTGTAAGAGCTGAAGATATCGTGCTGCATTCAAATTGGAATTACAAATGAATCAGCCAATTAATTGAATTCCTGGAGGTCATAATTTAAAATAATATAATAATAAAAATCATTTAAAATCCTTAACTTCAGATCCCATTTAATAGTTACCTATTATACCGCACCAAACGTTAAATTCAAACTTTGTTTCAAATCGTCTTGGTAAGGTGAGATGTGGGTTTTCTATAGCCCAGTGATGGATACTATTCCTGTTGAAAACTTCGCAATTAGTCAATCGAGTTTCGTCAGTCCATAATATTTTCATGGAAAATTTGGGATTTTCTCTCATATTTTGGATGCAGTCACAAAATTTTACTCTTCGGTGGAAATCGTTTTCCGATAAACCTTCTAATATCATTGGCTCGTATGGATTGTATTTATTACCGTCCAGTATTCGATGGGCGGATGACTTAGGGGTTTCATTACCAGTTTTTCTGACCGACGATGTGGGTTTATTATCAGTGCATTGTAAAACAGCATCAATTCTCTTCTGATTTTTCACAGCATATTTACGATTTATGGGTTTTGCAAAACTCCCATAATTAAGCAAATTTGGTACCGGATCCCTAAAATGTCTTGCGCTTGGTTGATTTTTTAAAAATATTTCAACAACACACCACGAGGGCTTACAGCCTAAATACTATCGTACCGTGGGTGTCGACAAGGAATAATGAGGCAACTTGTTAATTCTGGACTTGAAGGTTTGGAGGTTCGGAGGAGAAGGAATAACATGTGCCGGCAAGGAATTCCACAACTTGGAAGTCCTCGGGACAAAAGAGCGGGCATAACAAGATGTTCTATGTCTGGTGACCTGGACAGTAGAAGGGTGCATTCGCTCTGTTCCCCTGGTAGATCTGTTGGGGGCTGCAGGTGGAGGAACTATGAAAGAAATCTCCTCTGAGCAGTGCCCGTGCAGATATCTATAAAAGAGAGAGATGTCACCAACGGCACGTCGGTGGGCAAGGGATGGCTGCCTTAGTTCTCTTCTGAATGGAGTCCAGGATAGAGTGTAGAAGCGGCAGCAGCACCCCAGATGTGGGAGCAGCATTCGAGGTTTGGTCTTATTTGTGAAGTATATAAGGTGAAAAGTATTTGGCGTTTAGGAAATGTATTTTCGTAAATTTCGGCAGCCACTGTAAAGTTTCTGTGGGCTACGAAGTAGGTTTCTAACATGTATACTTTTAGTGAATTTTCTTAGAAAAAATTCACTAATGAGGAGATCTCGACTTTTGAAAAAATTTCTTCAAATGAGCGCGATCTAGGACCCCTAGAACCCATATCCGGGGTCAGTTTCAATTTTTATATGTTTATATATATATATATATATATATATATATATATATATATATATATATATATATATATATATATATATATATATATATATATATATATATATATATATATATATATATGTATCACACCGATAACTCAAAAAATAATGGGCCGATTTTGATAAAATTTGGCGTGTACCTTTCTTTTGTAAATGGCTTGGATAAGTTCGTTAGCCAGGAAAATCGGACAAGGTTTTTCGGGAAAATTTTGAGTTTTCATTCGAAAAAAATTCTTATCTCAAAAAGTAATAAGCCGAATTTAATAAAATTTGGCATGTACCTTTCTTTTGTAAATGGCTTTGACAATTTTGTTAGTCAAGAAAATCGGACGAGGTTTTCCGGGAAAATTTTGAGTTTTCATTCGAAAAAAATTTGTATCTCAAAGAATAATAGGCCGATTTTGATAAAATTTGGCATGTACCTTCCTTTTGTAAATAACTTTGACAAGTTCGTTAATCAAAAGAATCGGACGAGGTTTTCCTGGAAAATTTTGAGTTTTAATTTGAAAAAAAAAATTATCTTAAAAAATAAGAAATCTATGATAACCAAATTTGGTAGGTAGGTTTACGATATAATAGGTAAACTATACACCAAAATTTAGATTTCTATGTTACAAGAAAAAAAAGTTATAATAAAATATTTTGTGCCAGATCATTTCTATGAAAATTCACTACCATAACGCACTTGCTGCGTCCAGGCTTTTTCTTTATTTGCATAATTAAGAGCCATGTCTAACGGTTAGGTACTTGAAAATAATATCAACGTAATGGAAATTAAATTACACCAAAGAGAAGGAATTAACGAATTTGAATTGAATGAATGAAATGCAATGAAGATAATACAGAAGAAACCTCAAATTAAACCTAAGTTGACAGTTATAAGATAAACAAATTGTTGGCTCGCTACACCGTATCGTGCACATCGGCAAAATTCATTACGATTTTTTTTTTTGATTTCTTTTATTTTAGTATTTATTCGAAAGAGAATACCATTTTGTGATGTTCTCAGATAACAAAGATACGGGGGTTCGTCAAAAACTCACAATTTTGGTATTTCGCGCTTATTTCAAAGACAAAAAACAACTGATAAAATGTGATGGCAGTTCCAAAATTGTAATAGACCCCTGAGAAACATTACCCATTTAACAGACTTTGTGGCTCTTATAACAACGGAGATAGCAACACATGCAGCACCAATCTGGGACCTGTATAGCTTCAAGTATGTTGGCCCCGGCAACAGAGGAGTCCTAAATACAGACGTACATACTTTTTCGCTGGCCTCAGAAGTGCTTGCTTACCTCTCTGTAGCCGGTTTTGCCTTTTACGGCATCGTCAGATAGTAGTTTTAAGCGCCTGCGAAGCCTAAGAAATTTCTAAATATGTGTTTAGTAAGGAACGGTTACACCAGCTAAATTCAACAAGTAATGAAGAAAAACCCTTATTGTAGATGAATTAAAGAAATCTACACAGAATCAACTTGAAAAATTACAACATTCTGTCTGTAAATACATTCTAGGTTCACTAAACAAAAAATTAAACCAAAATTTATTTTATTTGATTCTGTATTAGCCATCGTTTTTCAGTTAACCGTGGAGTTATCTAGAAACATTGTGTGTAAAAGTGAGAGAGTGGGCAACCGAGTTAGTTATGTGAAAGGGCACAGCGAACTTTATTATAGAGTTTCAGTAAATTTAGGTGTGTTAGAGACATTTGGCTTAGTTGTGTTGGAAGTCTGAAATCCACAGGCATTTGTAACAATAGTAAGCAATCTGCAATCTGTTGCAGGGTCCGACAGGGGTGCGCGGATTTCCGGGATTTCCGGTTTGTTTTATTTTTATTTCTGTTCTAACACACAAGGTGCTGGTGTTGTTACTCCTTTCAACACTATTACCGCTACTGTCTCTCAACTTTTAATTTGTTTTACTATAAACGTCTTTTGTGACTAATTCTTTAAGAAGTGTTTTATGTTTCTTATTGTTCCTTGCAATACGGCACATTCTCTATATAGTTGTTATTTAATTAACGTGTTGAGTTTATTTATTGTTCAAATGTGTTATTTAATAAACAAAACATACGATTAAGCGGGTGCTTATACTTTTTTAAATAAATTCTAACTAATAAATCCGATTTTTTTAAATTGGGTATTGTCTCAGAATATGCACGAGCTTTTACCTTTTTGTCCGTTAGTCAACAAAAAAAAATTGTACAGTGTGGAACAGCCATATGGAATAAATTCAGTATCTCAATTGCGCAAATTTTTAGAAAATCCCGAAACACGTCAATTTTAGATAAAAAAAGTATATCCTGCAACGTGAAAATTTTACCCCGACATTCAACACCCTTCGAGTGACAATTGCAATCCACAAAATTTTTAAATAGGAAGTAAGAGCTTATGATGCTTTTTTTCAAAAATCTCTTTATTCTCTGTTTAAAAATTCTCTGATTTGAACACTTATTGCAAAAACTAACAGTAAAAAAAAATCCATTTGTTTGGCGAACTTACAACACACTAAAAAATGTATAACTAATCGAGTTTTATTCTTTATAATGAGAAAAAATAAAAGAGCATCAATCTTGAAGTAGGAGACGTTCAAAATGCATCCCCTGAACGTATTGTCAGCATCCCAATCCCAAATAAAAATGTCTTCTAACATTAATCAGCATCTGAAGCGTGCTCGACGTAATCGCAATCGTTATGGTCAGTTAAATCGCGTGGTTTTGTTTTGTATACCACATTTTTTATATATCCCCATATGAAGAAGTCTAATAGCGTAAAATCGGGTGATGATGCTGGCCATTCTAACGATCCTTACTTCCCTATCCACTGATTTCGAAATGTTAAGTCGAGGTACTGCCGGACATTGATTTGATAATGTGCTGGTGCTCCATACTGATGAAACCATATCACAGTCACTGGAACTTGTGGGTTTTCTCGATCAGGATATAAGTTCGCAAAAGTTGGCACGATATTATTTTGGAGCAGTGCTAAATAATTATCCCTATTTAAATTTCCGTTAATAAAAAAGAAACCAAGGACATGGTTTCCAACTATTCTTGCCCAAACACTAACCTTTTCAAGGTATTGCGTATGGCCTTCTCTCATCCAGTGTGGATTTTCTTTAGACCACTAGCGACAATTTTAATGATAAGCATGGCTGTGAAGTATAAAACTGCACTCATCAGGAAACAAAACATGTTCTTGTTGGATAACATCAGCATCATTTGTTCACAAAAAGACGTTCTTCTATCAAAATGGACTTCCACAAGTCTCTGACTGTATCAATTTATATGCATGGGTTTTATTCTATTTTGATATCCGAATTATCAATGAATGGTTAACATCCAATGTTGTGGCTGCATGTCGACTTGCAGTATGTGGGTTGTCCTCAAACTCAAGCATTATATCCCATTTGGTATCATTACATATATATATATATATATATATATATATATATATATATATATATATATATATATATATATATATATATATATGTATATATATGTATATATATATATATATATATATATATATATATATATATATATATATATATATATATATATATATATATATCGCACCGATAACTCAAACAAGAATAAGCCTATTTTAATGAAATTTGGTAGGTACCTTCCTTTTGTAAGCGGCTTGGATAAGTTCGACCAGTTTTTCCGGAAAAATTTTGGGTTTTCTTTCGGAACATTTTTGTATCTCCGAACATACCAAAGCTATGACAATCGATTTGTCATATAAGTTTCTGCTGTCAAACTTACCCTACATGAAATTCAAATCTTCAACTTAAAAGGAAAAAAAGTTATAGGCATTTAAAGAAAAACAATTTGGGTGCCACTGGTGATTAGAGGAAAGCACAAGAACAAAATATTTTGTATGGTTAACAAAACCAATCAAATATTACACAAAACGGTTAAAATTTCTTGACGCAAAAAGGTCAAGAAATAGCAGAAAAAATATTTTGAAAATTTTATAGTTTTTCTTCTTCTAACGTCAAAGTCGCGATGAAACCTCAAAATTTGTGATTTTCAAACTCATAATCTGAAACTAATACGGATTATGTAGAAGAAATGTCGTAAAAAGTTTGTTTTACAAAGCCTTAAGTTTCAGGTTCAACCATCATTGCCCTTAATTTTACTAAAATATTTTCGAAAAAGTCAATTTCAAGTAGATCCCCTTTTTGATGCTTTGGCAGTAGTTTTGGCTATAGTTTATGGTTTAATAGTCTATATTTTAGCAAATTTCCGTAGAAGAAATTCGTTATTGAGAAGACCGCGACTTGAAAGGATTTCTTTAAATGAGCGCGAACTAGAACCCCTAAAACCTATATACGGGATGGATTGCAGTTTTTGTCTGTATCCACATATACAGGGTGACGCATTTCTACGGTAAAGCTCAATATATCCATTATTATACAAGATATGAGAAAACATTATATACGTTAATTATATGGCGTCTCGAGCTGCATCTTATAAACCTATTTTGAAAATCACCGGCTGGCATAAGTCGTTGGTGATACACACCCTAGATGTTTTTGCATTTTCCATAGAATTGTAATGGATGTTTGTGAGGAAAAAACTGATATCGTTCATCGTTTTTCAGTTACTTCAATTGTTTTGCAACTTGTTAGGGTTTTGGCACATATCACAAACTGTTATACGGCGCTTTTACCAATAGATGGCGGAACCCCACGGAAATGAGGCATTCAGAGAGCTTTTTGTTTGTGTCACTCGTCGAAAAAAACGAGCTGCCCTATACAGGCACTCTCAAATAGTGTCTGAATTTGAAAAGTTTTCGCAGACATTTTTTTAGTGTTTCCGTAGAAATCATTTTTTGTAAGATTTTGGTGAAATGTTGGTATTTAATAATAAATGTTTAGTAAGTTCTTGTCAAAAAAAAAATGTCGAACTTTTGTGAAAAATCTAATTTAGTGTTACATTACTGAAGGCAATTTCTGTAAAAAAATTGCGAATTTTTATAAAATAAATTATTTGCGAATTTTCATTACAATTTTTTTTTAAATTTTGGTCGCAAAGCTGTTTGTAAATAATTATATTTTGGCAGGTCCGCAAATAGCTTGGAGAGGTTCGTTGGGCAGGAAAATTGGACACGAGTTTTCTGGAACTTTTAAGTTTATTTTCGAAAAATGTCTGTACTTTGTGAAACAACAAAGGTATTTTAATGAATTATGGTACATTGTTACTACTATATAGGTTATACTGCTAACCAAATGTTCTTCTTTTAAAAACAGGATATATTTCTCATTACCAACATTTTTACGAAAATTCGCTACCATAACGCACTTGTTGCGTCCAGATTTTTTTCGTATCTGCCTTACATTGCCAAGCTCCCAAAATCGCTTATTAATTTTACTAATTGTCTTTTGGGATAAAGGCGGCAAATTGAAAATATTTCTTGAAATAGGCGAGCAACTTCGATTTGTGATCGTGTTTTCTCTTCGTAACCAATCATGTGTAGAATTGTTATTTTATGCATTTATATTAAATGAACTACGTTTCCGAATTATGATTAACACTGAACAAATACTGTCATGCCGTTACCATCACACAGAAACTTGCTAAGGCGTTTTAAACAAAACTAACATTGCCAACTGTAAAGAATGTTGATAACTTTTGCCTTCTTTTCAATTGATACCACCCAAAAAGGACACTTATATTGTGTTTGCTAGCTTTCTCATTATCAGGGATAAAGGGTGATTAGTTATTCATTTTTTAGGATGTTTTAGCAAATTCGTCAATCAGATAATTTTTGTTTTGTTTACTGTTAACTTTTCAATCAATTTTAAACCCATAGCGTTTTTAATACAAAATAAAGAGGTCTTTAAAATAAAGTATCACAAGCCCCTACTTCATATTTAAAAGTTTGGAAGTTGCAACTCTCACTCGAAGGGGGTTCAATGTGCCACTAAAGTTTTCACCTTGCAGGATGTCATTTCTTAAGTTCAAATTGATGTGTTTCGAGATTTTTTATGAATATGCACTATAACTGAGATACTGAATTTATTTCACACTGTATGTATCACGGATGTGTTCAGAATGTTCATATGAGATTATATAGGAAAACCTTAAATACGAATTAAACCGTATCTTGTATAGAACGTGTACCACTCAACAAAAATAAGAAGAAAAGTTTCTATAAACACGTGTACTTAAATACTTAATCACCAGGATATATCAAGTTTTTCTGGTAAGTGTTGATTGTCACTAGGGAGGGATGGATAACGTAGGACACTGCACCGCAACCCTTACACAGATTTTACCTTTAATATAGTCAGGGCATGGTCACCCAGGTTGCCTCCAAATTTTAGGACATCTAATGTCACAAGGGCAAATTTTATCGATGTGCATGAAATGAAATTTGTACCAGTAAAACACTCATAGAAACTGTCAGCCGGTTTAATGGGAATAAAAAATAATGGTGCAACTTGGATCATAACTTCCACATAGCTGTGATAATTTATTCTCTTCAGAAAGACACTCTCACGGTATGATTTTAGGGCCCATGACTTGAATCACTCCTTATTTATCCCCTACCCACCGTTGTCGGGTGCTAACTGGATACCAAATTTGAATCAATTCGTTCGAAAGTTATTGCGCCTATTAACAGACAGACGTACATGCCGACAGACAAACAAATTTTCGTTCCAGAATCAAGTTTTCTATATGTTTGAGACTTTTTACGCTGTTTTAGCAAAAAAAAATATCGGATTTTTTGTCACCCCCACACATTCAACCGCTAATTTAATTTTAGGACATAATACCAGATGTTTGATGAAATTAAAAGTTTTTAATAAATAGACCCTAAAAGGTTATATTACTCGAGTTTTAACGAAAAAAAGGTCAATTTTCACCAAATTAACCCCCACTCATCCCCTACGCCCTAAAGTGATTTTACCCAAAAACCATCCAAATAGTTTGCTTGTCGAGTTTGAAGACGATGTCACAATTCGTTCTAAAGTTATCGTGACTACAGACAGACAAAAAAAATTCCATGCCCAAATCATGTTTTATATATGTTCTGATACTTTTGACGACGTTTCAGCCAAAAAAAAAAAAATTGAAATTTTTGTTGCCGATGCGATATCCTCACACGTTGTGACGATGCGGAAAATTGATTGTACATGCGTATATGAATATTAAAGCCTGTATATTGCCACCACAAATTTAAGAGGTGGCATTTCACTCATTTCGATAAGAAATGTGCTGATAGTCAATGTTTTGTTGGTTTGTAAACAAAAATTGACTATCAGAACATTTCTTATCGGAATGAGAGAAATGCGGTTTATTATTTCAGTTTATCGGTCGGTTTGATACTTGATAGTACTACTGAAAATTAATTTCACAATGGTGTATTCTTTAGAAGAAAGAGTTGAAATAATTACTCTTTTTTTCAAAAACGATGACTGTGCCAACCGTACCGCAAATTTGTTGAATGAACGACATCCGAACAGACATGTTAACAGAAAATACATTTTGGAGTTAGTTGCAAAGTTTCGACAAAGTGGTTCAGTAGCCAACAAAAAAACGGAATCCTGAACGTGAATTTCCAGTTAGAAATGAGACTACTGAGATTGAAGTTTTAGGACAAATTGCTGCAGACCCAACTTTGAGCACAAGAAAATTGGCCACTGTTTCAAACATCAAAAGAAGAACTATTAAGCGAATATTGAAGCATCATAAATTTTACCCGAATAAAATTCATCTTGTACAACAACCGAATGAAGATGATTTTGATCGGCGGCTGGAGTTTTGTGAAGTTATGACTGCACGAATAGCTGATAACTGGAACTTTCTGTTCAATATTTATTTTTCAGACAAATGTACATTTTTATTACACTCTACAGTCAATCGTCGTTATTGGGAAGATAATAATCCAAGAAATTTCCACGAAGTCCAGACTCAAACTCCACAGAAATTGAATGTCTGGACTGGCATTTTTGGAGTCCGTTAAATTGGACCAATTTTTCTTTATGGCAATTTGAATAGCGAAACGTATTTGGAGTTACTAGAAGATATCGTTTACCCTCTACTAATTGACATTGTCGAAAATGATGATCGCTGTCAAGAAAATCAATTAGTGTTTCAACAAGATGGAGCTCCTCCGCACTTTTCACAGCATGTTGGGGAGTTTTTTAACAGAGAGTTTCCAGAGCAATGGATTGGGCGTAGAGGTGCTATTAAGTGGCCCCCCTAGAGCACCGGATTTAACTTCTTTAGACTTCTTGCTATGGGGCCATTTAAAGAGTAGAATTTACGCAACAGACCGAAGTCTCTGGAAGAATTACGACGACGCATTGTTGAATAATGCCGTCTAATAACTCCACAAATGCTCCAGAATGTCAGAGCTCGTTTTGAACAAAATGTGTACTTTTGTATGGAAGCTGGTGGTCAACAATTTGAACACTTGCTTAACTGAATAAACATTTTTGAACGTTTGGTTTTGTTTTTTTTAGTTTTTTTAACGAACAATTGACTAATTAATGCATTTCTTATCGCAATGAATGAATTACGTTCTTGCAACTCTAACTGTGAATAATTTTTAAACGAGTTGATAAAACTTCCAAAAAAATTAGTGTGCTGAATTCAGAAAAGAAAGAGCTTTCAAATGATGTAACGCTCGACCCATGATCCCTATTTAAAATATAAGGGTCACCACCCTTAAGGGGTTGATGTGACAAAGTTGAGTTTTATGTCAAAACATGTCCCCCTCAATATTAAAACTGACGTGTTTCAGCGTTTCTTAAAAAAAAATTCTCTGGGCGCAAATCGGTCTGTTTCGTTTTCAATGCGCCACCCTGTATATATATATATATATATATATATATATATATATATATATATATATATATATATATATATATATATATATATATATATATATATATATGTAATTAAACAAGGTAATTATTACTTCCACATCGTCACAACGAGTGGAAGTATGGCATCGGCGACAAAAATTACAAACAATTTGTTCGCTTAAACGTCGTAAAGAGGGTGAAAAGATAAAGAAACATCATTTGGGAACGACATTTTTTAATCTGTCGGTCTGTCCGTCTGTGTGTGCGTCTGTAGCCACAATAACTTTAGAACGAATTGAGTCTTCAAATTTGGTATACAGTTAGCATCCGACAAATAAACGGTTTTGATTGTTTTTGGGTAAAATCGCTTTAGGGTATTAGGGATGAATGGGGGCTGATTTGGTGAAAATTGACATTTTTGCGATAAAATGAGAGTATTATAAGATTTTAAGGTTTGTTTATTAGAAAACTTTCAATTTCATCAAGGATCTGGGATGATGTGTTGAAATTAAATAAGGAGTTGAATGTGCGGAGGTGGAATATCGGTGAGAGAAATTTCGATTTTTTTTTGCTAAAACGGCGTAAAAAGTCACAAAACATACAGAAAACTTGATTCTGGAACGAATTTTTTTTTTGTCTGTCGGTCGGTCTTCGGCTCGTACGTCTGTATGTTTTGAGATATCTTCTTCAAATTTGGTGTGCATTTAGCACCGGACAAAGGAACGCTTCGAATTGTTTTTAGGGATGATCGCTTCAGGGGGTAGGGGATAAATGAGGGGTGATTTGCTGAAAATTCACGTTATTTTAATTAAAACTCGAGTAATATAACGTTTCAGAAATTTATGTGTACGGGAATACAAATATTTTCTTTTCGGTCAAGTCATGGGCCCTAAATTCCAGAATAAATTATCACAGATATGTGGAAGTTATGATTCAATTTTGCAGCACTATTTTATAAGAGGAACAGAAGATAATAGAATAAGTTAATGAGAAAACATTAATTCCTCATGGCCCACATGCAACTTATCTTTATGGTTAAGACGTTTGAGTTTCTGAAACAATTATTTATTGATTGATTACACAATTCTTACTTAATATATAAAACATACAATAATATTATATTGACATAAGTGTGAGAATAAAATATAGCGCTCGATGTGCACCAACGGATTTTACTCGAATTTGCTCTAACCGTTGGATAGACGATGGAGGACCTACGCTGTGCTCACCACGATCACATAATTTGAAGTCTCTATATTTATAAAGGTGTCCAGCCGAGAATTTACACGATGCATATTTCAGGAACCACTCAACGTTTTTTTCTGGAATTTTGCACATGTAACAAGAAGAATGTGGTCTGTTTAAGCAAAATATTTTGACAGTTGTGCAGTTTCCGGTTAAACTTGAAGTTGATACAAACTTCGTTAACTTAAGTAGAATACCCACTTTTTTATCATTGCAATCGATAGCCTATGAAATTTTAATATGACTTTGTGCAAAATATCACATGCCTAAATATTGCGGTTTTCTCGATATTGAACATTTTATGGAAAACCCAGTTGCAAACCCCAGAACGATTAGCCCCTCCCAAATAATCAATCAAGAAAATGCATTATTTTATGTTCTGGCGTTCATAAGCAAAGACACAACGATTCAGTAGATAATGAGAAAATCTTCATAATTATACAGGGTGATTACAAAAATCGTCAAAATGTGAATGTGTTTGGGCCTTAATGGTGCTACAGTTAAACACTTTATATAGTTTTTTTTCCTATTGTAAGTACTTCCTTCGTTTTATCGTTCATAAGCATGTCAGGTCAGACAACTATTCAGTTAATGTAATTTAACAATTAAAGGCGAAACTACTTACTTTGGCAACTCTGTAATTGCGCAAATCTCAGAAAACAGCGATTTCCAAAAAAATAGTCAATACGATAAAAACTGTGACATTTCGGTAGAGGGATGTAAACACAAACTTGTGCTCTTTGTAGTCGGGCAGTCCAACGAATTTAAAAAATGGCTGTTTCTATTTAAAAAAGTGAAGATATTCTATATTTTTCGGTTCAAGCTTTTGACAATCTTTGTAGTCACCTGTATAATTCTGAAGATTCTCTGATTATCTGCTAAATACTTTGCTTATGAACGCCTGAACATGAAATAATGCATTTTCCTAGTGGTTTATTTGGGGTGCTAATCGTTTTAGGAGTTTGCAACTGTCATATTTAGGCATATGGTATGTTGCATAAAGTCACATTAATACATGATAAAAAGTGGGTATTTCATTTAAAATAAAGAATATTGCGTCAACTTCCGGTTTAACCGGAAGTGGCAGATCTGTCAAAATATTTTGGTTAAATAAAGCTCATTCTGTTTGTTTCATGTTTTTCCCCTCGGGGCTCATCCGCGTCTTTGCCGCCCCGGTAGCACTGCAACCTTTGGCTTATTTTGCATGCCCTTAGTATTTTCTAATCCACCCATTCCAAAATCACTGAGCCTTGAACTAGTCTGCACAGCGATTGGAAGGGTATGTTTTCTATTGCTCTGGTCTAGACTGACCGTAGATCAGTTGTCTTTTGCGGTCCAGAGCTTTACACTCGCACAAGATGTGCTGGGCTGATTCCTCCCCCTCGCGGCAGAGTCTGCATGCCAGGTCCCACTGGAAACGCCCCATTTTATACAGGTGTTTCTTGACGGCAGTGTGTCCCGTCAAGAGACCTGTTATGTTTCTGAGCTGTCCTCTGCTAAGATTTAGCAGCTCCACAGCTCTCATTGAACTGGGTTCGTCAATTACTGACTGCCCATGTCTGAGCCCTGGACAGTCTGCCCAGTACACCTTGTGTTCGTTTCTGACTCAGGACATAAAGGCTCCCCTGGCCGTGCTCTTTGTCACGCCCAGAACCGACTCTGATCGCATACATGGTTCTGCTGACTCTCTCTTCGCAAGACTGCCAGCTTCTTCATTGCCTTTGACCCCCGAGTGACTCGGCACCCAGATGGGGGTAACCTCTTTCTGCACATACAGGTAAGGTCAGGTCTCTCGTCTCGTATCGGCACTCACTTACCAGCCTGGAATTTACCCGTGAGCTGCCTGGCTGTCTGTGGCTATGTTTCATGTGCAAAGTTTCAGAAAAAAAAACAGTTGAGTGGATCCTGAAATATGTATCGTGTAAGTTACCGACTTGACACCTTGTATATCTATAAGTCATTAAAACAGTTGTGTATGTGCAAACAATCCTTGATATTGGTTATCTATGCTGAAGATTAGGTGATTGACTTTTACCAAACAACAAACCAAATTGTATGTTTTATCGAATAGCCTAATCGCCCTATAATAAAACAAACAACGGCGTTCTTGTGGCACAGGTTGCGTTAGTCAGCGAAGCGTTCAGTCTCGAATTCAATTGCAGGACGGGCCAACAGAAAGTAGTCCTGGTCTTCAAAATGGGCAGAAATTTATAAAGGGTTGACCCCGAGTCGTGAAGACTGAATAGATGGGAACAGCCCAAAGCTCAGTGGAACTGTCTGTTACACTGACGGTGCTAAAAGAGAAGACGGGGCAGAAGTGCGGGATATACGGAGTCAGCAGACCGGGATGCAGGATAGCTGTCAGCCTGGGTCAGTTTGCAACCGTGTACCATGCAGAAACACTAGCCATGATGATGTGTGCACAAGTGCTACTGGAGAGGAATTACAGAGGCAAGAGAATCTTCATAGCTGATGAGCAAGGGGCTCTAAAGGCGCTGGTGACACAGGAATCGCGGTCAAATCTAGTACTTGACTGCATCCGCAACCTCAGCGAGCTGGTGACAAGCAATATCGTCAAGACCAGCTCGCAAAAGCAGGGCGAGCAAGGCCTCTAAACGGGCCAGAACCATACTGTGGGGTTGCAAACCGCAAGACATGAAATCGAGACGATGCTGCTGCGGTGGCATCTGGAATACTGGAAAAAATCTCCTGGACAAAGGTAGGCAGAAGGCCTTCTCAGGGAACCATCCAGCCAAAGAGCAAAATAGCTGCTCAAGTTGAGCAGGAAAGACCTAAAATTATTGACAGAAGTGATAACGGGTTACCGTCATATGAAGAAACACCTCTATACATTGGTGATTGAATCAGACCCAATCTGCAGAGGATACGGAGAAGAAGAACTTAATTTTTTTTTGCAAAACTCGGTTTTCTGGTAATACAGTACTTGATAGTCCTCTTTTTACTTAAACTTTTCTTCTCAATTTACTGACAGAAAGATGCCCGATACAAGATGCGGTTTATTTTGAAAGTCACTT
Organism: Tillus elongatus; assembly: GCA_964006375.1. Lineage (NCBI taxonomy): Eukaryota > Metazoa > Arthropoda > Insecta > Coleoptera > Cleridae > Tillus > Tillus elongatus. The sequence continues at coordinate 84,773,121 of OZ023262.1, read as the reverse complement.
TATATATTTACTGAAAGTGTATTTTAAATACCACAATTTATAGCAAAACATTTCAATATAGTCTGTTTTGATCTATCACTTTATAGCGATGAATTTTTGAATTTCAGAGGCTGTTAGTGGGTTTTTATTACAAAGTAATATAATTATGATTGGAGTTTTCACAAACGATATAATTTGATGATAATTTGATCTACATACAAATTTTGTGCATTAATACGTTTATAGCATAAACATGGCTATCAGAAAGTGGGCAATATGCATTAACTTTATACAGTGTGGACCGCGGTTATGGAATAAAATTCATAATTCGAAGAAAAATGTTTTTCATGAAAAACGCTCTGATACGTCAATTTTTTTGTTTTGTTTTACACCTTATAGTATTAGTTTGTAATTTTCACCCCTCACCATTTCACCCCCACCCCTTGTTGATTTTTTTTTCAAACAGCAACCCCATCATTTTTCGATGGAAATGCAATATTTTTCTCTGTTTGATGGTACCAGAAACAGGGTGGAAATTTAATTACAATAAAAGTTAAACCGTTTATTCTGAATTCACAATTATTTAAAAAGAAACATTTTTTTCTGTTAAACATTTAAACTGAGCATGTTACCACATTTAAGTGGTAAAGCTGTTTTCCATTTTTTTGCTGGCAGCGAAATAATCTTATGTAAAACTCGTATCTGACTATTTAAAACTTACGGTGTGATGATACTAATTTCCCTGGTTATTATTTCCTTTAAAACATTCAAATCCAGAGGTTATGTTTTGTACACTCCGCTTTGCAAGCGTCCCTTCAACAAGAAAAAGTCCAGAGGTGTAAGATCTGGTGATCTCGCAGGCCACTGTATGAAACCTCTTCTTCCTACCCACTTTTGTGGAAACGTTTCATTTAAATACTACCGTACAAGAAGAACATAATGAGGTGATGCACCGTCTTGTTGCAACCATATCCGTTTCGACGATTTTGATCAAGTGCATTGGAAAATAACTTTACTAAGGCTGAAATCACTTGGTCCCTTATCATTTCCAAACATCTTTTCTCCGTTAAGGTTTTCAATGAAAATAGGTCCAATCACATGATCCCAACGATACCAGCCCAAACGTTGACTTTCTCAGGACGTTGGGTGTGGGTTTCTCGCATCAAATGCGGATTGTCCTCTGCTCAGTAGCTACAGTTTTGCCGATTTATCTCGCCATTTAAAACAAATGTTGCTTCATCAGAAAAAAGAATTTCTGTGGAAGAAATAATATTCGTATTTAGCATTAGTATCAAACATCTGCTCGCATATTTGTAATTTTCTATCCAAATCACCGTGAATCGGTTCTTATAAGTGTTGTAGTTTATATGCATGCATTTTTTGCTGTTTTTTTTAGTTTTTAAAACATTTTGATGACTATGCCGTTTTCACGTGCCACCTGCCGCGTCGAGGATTTTGTATTTTTTTGAAAAGTCAATAAAACATCAAGTTGTGTGTGTGTGTGTTTTGTTTCTTTAACGTCGGCCTATTTACGTGACTATGGTCAATCACCGACGCCGGGGAACAGTTTCACCTCACTATCCTGGAAATTTTGCCGAACCCCTGCCTTTCTGTGAGGAGAGTAGGTATCTTTAACGTGCCCAACATCACATGGACACGGAACCGATGGATTTTCGCCCCCTCCGAACGGCGGAACTTGCTCCAATATAATGCCAGAACCTCGGTTTATATTAATGTTACAGTTTGTACTGAAAAAGTGAAAGGAGAACCCTGGGATTGAACCCAGTACCTTTCGGTTCAGAGGCGCACGTTCTTGGCCCTGAGCCACCGAAGCTTTAACATCAAGTTAACGTTATCTTTAACATAAGCGGACTTTCTGCACAACAGTTGAACGTGTCCAACTTCGCGAAACTGTGAATTAATTTTAGATACTGTTCCCTGAGGTGGTAGCTCGGGGTGCTTTGTATTAAAAAGATAAACAACATCTGCTTAGGATCGACATTTATCTCCGTAATCAATCATCATACTTATTTCAATTCGAAGGCTGTCAGTTAAATAACGCATTTTTGTGACTTAAGGCACAATAGATTTGAGACCAAACTGACAATGTTTATTACCAAAGTTTGATCTCAGTAACGTGGACCTCTAACAGCTGAACAAAGGTGAAATAATATAAAAATTATATTCGAACCTGTAAGAACTTATAAACACCATTGAAAAAAGTATCAGGTTTCAGATATAAGTACACTTGGAGGACCCAAATCACGACAACACATATTTTAATGACCTTACGATCATTTCACTAACTACGTTAGCATCATCAGAGGATGAAAAATTTTAAACTAAATTGTTAATTCCAAACTAATTTATAACCCAACTAGATATACGAACTAAGCCGAAGGTAAAAATTGTAGTCGGAGACCCATCGTTTGTCTATTCTGTCTGGATTGCCCGGACGAGGTCGACGAACTACTTTAATCTTCTAGTTGACAAATGTATGAGTTTTTATCTAATTTAAAGGATAGTGGGGTTAAAATGAAAGGTACAACGTTCTTTAAGGAAGGTCACGTTCTTTCTTGATCTAGAAATGCACTATGTGAATATTGGAGCCTGCAATGGGCACCGAGAAGCACATCTGGCGAACAAACCAATAACTGACGCACATCTTTTTTATAACAAAAACGACTGTTTCGCACACAATGTTAACTTTAACAGAGGATGAATATTCCAACTAAAATTCTACATAAAAACAAGTATTTATATTGGTTTCTTATTCTACATAAAAACAAGTATTTATATTGATTTCTTAGATACCAAGAAAACGAAGGGGAGTTTTAAGTCAAGAACATAGAGCCTAGTATCTGTATAGAGCGGCCGAGTTATTGACAATACTTTTTAATTCTGTCCGGTAGATTAGGAGTGTTTAGCTGGTAAAATGGAAAGTGAGAATAAAGGGCTTGAAATTAAAGGTGCCGCACGATTCAATGACGATTTGCTCTTAATCGATATTGACATATATACGCTCTCATAACCATCAAGCATAGTTTGATGTCTAACTTTTTTGACAAGTTTCAAAATTTCCTTGTCAATGTGGTAATTATTATCCCATATATGTTGTGCCAGACATGACTTGTCTACCGTACCATATCATAAATGTGCGAGATGTTCACGAAATCTGGTGGCTATGTTTCTCTTGGTTTGACCCACGTATTTAAGATTACAGTCTTTGCAACCTCATAAATACCCGACATTTCAATGGCTTTGTCTTTGTCTTTTGTATTACCCAACAAATTTTTTAAATTACTTTTTATCGAAAAAGTCAAATGTAAATCGGATTTCTTAAAAATACTTTCCAAACCCTTTGTAATACGTGGTTCATAGACACAAATTTGTTCTCTATTTTATCTTTCTGAAATGTCGTGCATTCAGATATCATTTTCTTTGTTCTGTGTTTGTTAACTAATTTTTCCACTAAACAATCCGAATAACCGTTATATACAGAGCCACCAGATTTCGTGAACACCTCGCACATTTACGATACGGTAGAAAATTCATGTTTGGCACAACATATATGGGATAATAATCACCACATTGGCAAGGAAAATTTTAAACTGGTCAAAAATGTTAGATATCAAACTATGTTTGATGCTTGTGAGAGCGTATATCGATTAAGAACAAATCGTCATTGAATCGTGCGGCACCTTTAATTTCAAGCCCTTTATTCTCACTTTCCATTTGACCAGCTAAACACTCTTAATTTTTCGGGCAGAATAATAAAGTATTTTTAATAACTCGGCCAGTCTATACAGATACTAGTTTTCTTTGTATCTAAGGAATCAATATAAATACTTGTTTTATGAACAATAAGAAATCAATATAAATACTTGTCTTTATGTAGAATTTTAGTTGAAATATTCATCCTCTGTTAAAGTTAACCTTGTGTGAGAAACAGTCGTTTTTGCTTTTAAAACGATGTGCCTCAGTTATTGGTTTGTTCGCCAGATGTGCTTGTCGGTGCCCATCGCAGGCTCCAATATTCACATAGTGAATTTATAGATCAAGAAAAAACGTGAGCTTCCCTAAATAACGCGGTACCTTTCATTTTAAGCGCATTATCTTTTAAATTAGATAAAAGCTCATAAATTTGTGAACCAGAAGATTAAAGTTGGTCGACCTCGTCTGTGCACTATAGACACAATAGACAAACGATGTCTCCGACTACAATTTTTATCTTCGGCTTAGTTCGTCATCTCGGTAGGTTATAAATACATTTGTAGCTGTTAATTTAGTTTAGAATTTTGCATCCTCTGATGATACTAACGTGGTTAGTGAAATGATCGTAAGGTCATTAAAATATGTGTTGTGGTGATTTGGGTTCTCCAAGTGTACTTATCAGTGCTCACCACAGGTTCCAGTTTTCAAATAGGTTTCAGTTAAACAAATTATCTGGTCCTGCATGCAATGTTTTTTGGCAAGAGATAACAGAAACAAAATTTAGTTGACGTGAGTGTTTTTCATAACATAGATAAATAAACAGATTGATTTACACCAGTTTATTGAACGTATAACTGCAGTTTCGCTGAAGTTCTCAGCTTTGTCAAATAGAGAATGTATTCACACAGAATGTGTTCTGTATTTGACGAAGCTCAGAACTTCAGCGAAACTGGAGTTATACGTTCAATAAAATAGTGTAAATCAATCTGTTTATTTATCTAAGTTGACAATGGATTTACATCAAGTATCGGCCTCCACAATATCATGTTTTTCATAACAAAACATTTCCTTCGAAAATATGAATTTTAATCCATAACTGCGGTCCACATATATTTATAAGAAATTAAGTGAATGGCAGAATAAAATTAACTAGAATTGTCTTAATGCTCGGATCTTTTATGCTCAAAACTGGTTACAACACATAATTAATATGACCTCCATTTTCTTGTAAAATACCATTTTTTGCTTCCAATTGTAATGCAATGTGTAGCATTTCTGGACAAATTTCACCCAAACGCTTTCCAAGACTATCCTTTAGTTCTTGTAATATTACTAGTCTAGTTCATGGTACCATCTTTTAAAAAACTCCATAACTTTGCTGGGCTAACTGTAGCGGCTTATTTAAAATACGATCCCGACGTCAGTTCACAGTACTTCACTGGATTGTAAATATTCCGGAGTGCTAGATAAAACTGATATTATATTATAATAAAATACCTATTTCATGTGATGTAATTGAGCCATGCAGTCGCGTAGAAGGTGTTAGGTTGTTTCTGCTGCTTCAGTGCAGTATCTGCAGTTTTCGCTGTTCTTTATAAGGTGATAACTTACCGGGGAGTGTCCTGTGAAAAGCCCGGTGATTATTCTCAACTCGTTCCTGTTTAATAAAAGAAACAGTTGAGACTTCCCTAGTGATATAGCGATGAACTGTTTTGTCTGCCTTAAGCCTGGCGTTTTCCTCCAGTGTGACAGCATTTGGTTCTTCTCGTAAGTGTCAAGGTCGTTTATTACATGTTTTTTTATCAGTTCACGATAGGGCTTTGGACCAGACAATGGTGTACTGTCCTTTTTGCAAGGCTATCTGCTGCCTCGTTTCCTTCGGTGCCTTGCCCGTACTCACATCAAAGTTACTTTGTTGTTCGTAATCAGTTGCTTCAAGGATTCTTTTGCATTCCCAAGTCAATTTAGACTTGGTTTTAAAAGATTTCAGAGTCTAACGATACTGCCTGGCTATCTGACTAGATCTAGATATATCTGTTTCTGAGTCTTCATTGTATGCACTCCTGTACACAGAGATTTTAGCAAACATTTCTGCTTGGAAGGTGGTGAAAGTTTTTCATAGGGACTTATTAAGTCTATAGTGGCTTTTCTGATTCCCACTCCTGCTACCTGCATTTGTCTGTATACCATACAGATGAGCATACAGATGAGTTGTTTGTCAGCCTTTCTCCGTCCCATGTTTGGCCGGTCATTTATGACCACGCAGAATGGATTTACAAAGTCCAGTTTGGTTGGTTGTTCTGTTGGTTTGGCGAGTCACTCCAGTGGAACGATTTCCAGGATTTTCAAGTCTCGTGGTTTGAATTTGTCTGCTTGCAATAGTCTTGAGGCACTTAGTGCTGCTTCCCTCTTTACGCATATGTGCAAGGGAGAAACATTTAGCATTGCCTCTATTGCAGCTGTGCGGCAAAATGCCATAGCTCAGTTTATTCCAAGACAGATCAGCTTTTGCAATTTGTTTTGTGTTGAAGCTTGTTCAGTTTTGGCCATCATACTAAAGACGCACATGTGACCATTGGTTTTACTACAGTTTGGTGTAGCCAGTATACCACCCTGGGGTTCAGCCATCATGTCTTTCCTAGGAGCCTACGGCAAGTCCTGGTTGCCATTGTTGCTCTCGGAAGAGTTTTTTTAAGTGTGTGTTCCAATTCAGTTTTTGTTTTAAGAAGAAGTATTTAACTTCATTCGAAAATTGTATCTGTGTTCCATTCGGGGTGGAAGCTTTTAAATTTTGTTTCCTTCTGTTCGTGAATGGGACAAGAACTATCTTATGAGGATTTACATTAAGTTCCTCTGTCTCACACCAGTTCCTTACTATATTTAGGGTTATTTGCATTAGATCGGATATCACAGCATCGTGCTTTCCCTCTACTGTTATGACAATGTCGTCTGCGTATCCTTCGACTATGAATCCAGCTCCGCTCAATGTAGTCATAGTTTTCTCAATAACGAGCGACCACAGCCGAGGTGATAGCACTCCTTCTTGACGAGAACGTTTTGCCGTCGTCACTGTTGCGCTGGTTTCATTTGTGGTGGTTGTGATAACGCGGCTTGGTAGCATTGACTCAATTCATCTTATAATAGGACATTCCACTTCCCTTTCTGTGTGGGGATATGTTTCTTGCTCTGGCTTTAGTATGGATTGATCAAACTAGCACTAAGGATATACAAAGTGATGTAGTTAAAGTTTGGAGTCTCCGTTGTAGCATTATTAGGTGTAGTCTGTCTGAGCATGGCACTGTATATGACGCAAAGGCGTTTTCTGGCCATTTAGGCTTAATTTTCTTTATTGGTCTCCTTACTGATCTTAAGCTATCACTTGATCATTGCCAATGTGGTATATTTATAAGGGTACACTGCCAAGGAAGAGTGCCTCTGATGGCAGTTTTAGATATTCTTAATGAGTTTTCTTCTATTCTTCCTCTGGAGTTTGCAGTGATTCGGTTTTGCTTGGTTGTCTTTCTGCCATACGTTTTTAAGTATAGCCCCTTCTGGAGTTTTTTAAAGATATTTTCACAATACTCTATTTAGGATTTTTCCTTTGCTGTTCTGATCACAGATATTTAATTCATCCTGGATACTTTATCCACTTTCAGTTCCTCTTGGCTCGTTTTTAAAGAGTTCACGAGTTTATTAAGTGAGAGAGTCTGAAAATTCTCCCAATGTGTCCCGTTAGACTTTTCTCACTCTTTCAAGTCAACTCACTTAATGAGCCTGAATAATTACATTCTTGGTAATATATCGGTTCTTTATCAATCGGAATCTGTAGTCTAAAGTGGCGTTTTTTAAACCCCTCTTATTTTTATTATTCTTATACAGGGATGGTACACTTTTTGAGAATTCCCCCTGCTCCTCTAGGATCCCCGTTTCTTTGATAAAATCCAGATATCCTGTGCGCCGTGCTTCTATAAATGCCTCTCAGTGGCACATTATATATAGTGGAGTTTCCTACTCTTCTCCACATTCTTCGCACATTGGGTCTCATTAAATCCTCAATGTATAGAGATGTTTCTTCATATGACAGTGACCCGTTATCAGTTCTCTCAGTAATTTTAGGTCTTTCCTGCTCAACTTGAGCAGATCTTTTGCTCTTTGGCTGGATGGTTCCTTGAGGAGGGCTTTTGCCTGCTTTTGTCCAGGAGATTTGTTCCTCTATGCCAGATGCTACCGTTGCAACATGGTCTCGAGTTCATGTCTTGCGGTTTCATATGCAACCCTGAAGTATGGTTCTGGCATGTTTAGAGACCTTGCTTCCCCCTTTTTTGCGAACCCGTCTGCTACGTCGTTGCGTTTTATATTGGCGTACGCAGGTACCCAAATAATCTGGACGATATTGCGTGCCTCCAGCTGGCTGTGGTTGGGGCTGCAGTCAATTACTAAATTGACCGTGATTCCTGTGTCCTCAGCGCCTTCAGGACTGCTTGGTTGTGAGTAACTATGAAGATTATATTGTCTTTGTAATTCCTCTCCAGTAGCATTTGTGCACACTTCATTATGGCTAGTGTTTCTGCCTGGAATACGGTTGCATACCGACCCAGGCTGTCAGCTATCCTGCATTCCGGTCTGTTGCCTCCGTATATATCGCATCCTGTCCCGTCTGCTCTTTTGACCCATTCAGTAAAGTAAACAATTCCATTGAGCTTTGGGCTATTCCCATCTATCGAGTCTTCCCGACTCGGGATAATTATCTCGTACGGTATAGTTGTGCGATAGGTTGTCTTTACTCTGTTTCAGGTCATTCTTAGAGTGTGATTATTATCTATTGTTCTTAGGAGGTTGCTGTGACCACCCCGAGAATTTCCCTCTTCTGAGTTGGTCTTCAGTATAATCGTCTCCGCCTCCACAACTAGCTGTAGCGGCGGCAGGTTCAGCATGGTTTTCATAGCCGCTGCGAGCGTCGTTGTCATTGCCTCAGTAATGCTGAGGCAAGCCATTCGTTGTATCTTGCTTAATTTTTTCCTGTAATGCTCTGTGTAGGTGCATCCCACCACACTTATGATGCATACATGATGACGGCTCTAACCATTCTCAGGTATATCCAATATGTCATACGCGATGATCGTCCCCATTTTGTAGAAAACCTTCTCCGACAGGTCCATACTGCGCTCGTGGCTTTATCAGTTATCCCCTCCAAGTGCGGTATGAATGTCACTGTGCTATCTAGAGCTACCACTAGATACCTGATACTCATGACCCTTGGATTGCAGGTGTCATATAGGCACACCTGTTTGAGCCCTGCCTGGTTTATTTTCCTTGTGAATGGCACAACAGAGGTTTTCAGTGGATTAGCCGCACCATTTTTCTACAAGTTTTAGAGCTGTCTTCATCGTCTCTGACACGGTTATTCCAAACATTCCAGATGCTATAATGGTTATGTCATCTGCATAGCCTACAGCCATGTTTAGATCCCGCAGGAGTTCGTCCAGCACTAGACACCACAACAGAAGAGAAAGTACACCCCCTTACGGGCATCCCCGGGTAGCCTGCACTCTAGCAGTTTCTTCGTTGACAGGCGCATATGTCCGTGTTTTAACATGTTGTAGATCCATTGCCAAATTACCGAGTGGATCCCCTGTTTTCCAGTGCTCTTTTGATAGACAGGGGAGAGGTGTTGTCGAACGCCCCTCTATGTCTAGGAACGCACGCAGCGTAATTTCTTTATCCCAAAGGGTCTCTTTTATCTTGCTAACCACTTTATGTAAAGCCAGTTCACACGATTTGCCCGCTTGGTAGGCACATTGATTCGCGCTGAGCGGATATTCCCTCAGCATCGTATCGCTAATGTGTCAGCAATTTTAGAATAAATGAAGTCAGGCTTGTTTGCCTAAAAGATTTCGCTCGGGCGTATGATCCATTTCCCGGCTTGGGAATGAAAAAGACTTTTATTTCCCTCCACATCCTGGACACGTACCCCAGAGCAAAACTTTTCCGGAGCAACGAGCACAGAGTGGGCGCCAACAAGTATATCCCTTTTTGAAGTAGTGCTGAGAAAATTTTATCCCTTCCTGGAGATTTAAATGGTTGAAATCCTTCTATCACCCATTTTATTTTTCTTTGATTTATAACCTTATTAGCTAAGTTCCAGTCCCGTCTTGCCAGTCTCCTTAGCGCACCCAACAAGTTCGTACTGCCCTTATCATCAATACGTTTTAGAACGGATCTCTGAAAGTGCGTCTGCAGCAATAGCTCCAGCGTCCCCGTCCCGGTCTCCGTGTGTTTGCCATCATTATTTCTGAGAGATCCTATTTTCCCCTTTCGTTCCTTGGATAGTGCCTTTTGGAGTCTCTCACTCTCAGGGACTTCTTCCAGGCTATCGCAGAACCACTTCTAAGAGTCTCTTTTGGCTCACCTGACGCCTTTTTTGTTAGTGCCTCCCTAAAGAAATCCCAGTTACAGCTCTTCGGTTCTTATAGATGCTAACCGTTTCAGGGTGTTTTGTTATTTTGACCATTATGGTCTCATAGTTATAGTTCATTTGATACATGCCAATCACTTGTTGTATTCCTTTTTTTGTTAGAGCCACTGGCTTTTGACAGTCTATAAAAGTGTCGAATTTTAGATATTTTGTACATGTTCGAGGTAAGATTAAAATGAAGGTCATGTTAAGCATTTGCATTTACCACTTTTTAGCATAAAAAGTCTTGTAGCTACCTAAAGCAGTAAAATTGTGTTTCTTTTTTATTAGCCGAATTTACTAAAAATAAAGTAAGATAGTGTATACTCCGTAGTTGATGATAGCCTTTTATTTATCTTGGTTTTACCTCCCTCCCAAAAATATGTTAACTTGTAAATACTTAAGATGCACCATAATCATTCATGTTTCATTTAAGTAATAACATATAAACAAGAAGTCACCAGTGCTTTAGCCATTAGATTTAAATAATCCAGAGACTGATACGCATTTCTGAATACATTTTCATAAAATTATGCCGCTGTTGAAGATAAGCACAAACAAACCTACATACGTGCACAAACAGTTAACAAATCTTTCTAGAAAACCACAAGTTTTGCTTTTGCTGTTTTGTTGGCGCTACGTTTTAATTTTATTTCTATCCCTGCCCTTCCCGTAGAAGTTAGTTGACTGTAGCTTTGTGTATGTTTAAGATGTACAGGGTGACTTAGTGATTGAGTAAAATAAGCTTTCGTTTATGGATAAACTTGTTAAATTAAATGTATATATTATATGGAACATCAAAATGAAATAAAGTTAGTATTACAATTATTGTGCATACTTATAAAAAAATCCCGGAATTTTGGATTTAAAAAATGACATCCTACAACGTGAAAACTTCACCCTTGCATTCAACTGTTCGAGTGACAGTTGGAACCGCAAATTTTTTAAATCGGAAGTTGGAGTTTGTGATACCTCATTGAAAGATATCTTCATTCTCTATCTTAAAATGCTATGGTTTTAAAATTTATTGCAAAAATTAACAGTATAAGAAAAACAAAAAGTTCATCTTATCGAAGAACTTCAACGCATCAGTCGTAATGTAGGAGATGTTGAAAATGCATGCCGTAAATGTCTTGGCAGCATCCTAATCGTAAATAAAAATGACTTCGGACGTTAGTCCACATCTCACACCTGACCGACTTAATCGCAATCGTTATTCTTAAATCAGTTAAATCGCGTAGTTTAGTTTTGTATAAGAGACAACCACTCTACCGCTGAACCAGCTGAGATAAGTTAACTATAGCTTTGTTTACCTGATACTTGACGCCGACTTCATGCCCCGGGATATTCTATATTGTTACAAGTAAACGTAACAACTAATTACAAAATGAATAGAATTGTCACTTGAAACACATTCAATGACTGTCTGGATCTTAGATGTCTTATCTTTAAGGTTAAAGATAAAAGAGCAAACTGTTTTGAAATCATTTTGTTTTCAGTCTAAAACTTGCGACCATTCATTAAGCTACATGTATAGTGTATTTTAAAAATTGATTGAGTCCCTTAAAAACAATCATTTCGACAATGTTTTATTTCATGTCGTCTGTCATTTGGGATATTTGTGGTCAAGATTTCACGATTGTTGGCTCGGGTAGTATGTTTTACACCGGTTATTTATATTGTTTGGTTACCGTTGATGTAGGTATGGTTTATGCCTGTGGTCTGATTCAATCTACGCATGGCAGTTAACTATTCTATCTGCCAGGCATTAGACTTTAACCACTAACTCGTTTTAACGAATGTCTTTCAGATTTTAATTTTACTTTACGAACTCGTGCGCGGTCCTAATACAATGAGGATATGTGCCAAGTTTCGTTCAAGTCAATTCAGTATTTTTTGTCTTATCGCTCGGATACATACATACATACATACATACATATATATATATATATATATATATATATATATATATATATATATATATATATATATATATATATATATATATATATATATATATACTTTATTGGGTTTGGTTTCTTGTAAACTTCTTCATTTATAACCAAGAAATTAAAACAACATTAGTGGGTTTGAGTCAACGACGTTTCGCCGCCCATACGCGGCTTTCTCTGTTTTTTTTTTATCCTATCAAAAACAAAGCGTAAAAGCAGTACATTCTGCATTTATGCTGACAGCTCTAAAAATTGATACACCTATTTTTACAATTGAGTTTTCCTTTACATATTGTAAGATATGTGTTGACAAAATTAGTTACATTTAGAGCCTACCTGTGTGCGTCATACCATCACCCAACTATATTCTTTAAAAAATTTTATTTTCTTACAATGATTTAAACGAGAACCCAATTGAAAAAATTTCATTTTCTATCTTTACGGCTCTTTGTTTTTACTAGAATTTATAAAAAAACCTAAGGGCCCTAATTTGAATTTTTTTTAAGAAAGTCACACCATCGTTACCGCTCTCTTAGTGAATTTTCTTAATGAAAATTTACTAAGATATATGGCTGTTCCATTTGGAAAAGTGATATTTTTGAAGCCTGTATTTTAAGCATCCTATAGCCTTTAGCTCATATATTTTTTAGGCAGAGAATAAGTGTAAACTTAGTCATCTCTCCTTTATAATATAACATTTTTCCTAGATAGATGCAGGTTAGTACATATCAATAAAGTAAATGTGATTTTTTTGGATAAAATTCTAATTAATTAAAAAACCATAAATTTTACAAAATATATCAAAACTATAATAATAAAGTTTTATAATAACACCTAGAATTCAAAAGTTAGATAATACACAGGCTGTTTCATAAAAAATAGCAACTTTGTACTGCCCTGCTTCTTTGGGCACACCATTTACAGTCTAAAGTAATGTTAAAATGCGGACTACCGTATAATACAGTACACATATACATTTTATTTAAGGAGTTTACCCATAAACGACAAACTTACTTTATTTAATCGTTGACACCCTCTACAGACTTTGTGTCTACTAATTTTTGTAGCCAATTAATGTTAGTGTTAGTCCATTTAGAGTAGATTAGTTTTTAATTTTCATTTCCTTGACTAACATTCATTACATTACTAATATTCACATTTCCATTTAATGCATACATATCCATAATAATGTTTCTATGTTTCATTCATCAGGGTCCAATCGGCTTAGACGGTCCAAAGGGCGAGCCAGTAAGTTCGAAAAATTATTTCTGAATGATATAATACAATTAAATTCGAATTTCAGGGTCGGCCAGGCGACAAAGGCCAAAAGGGAGAATCCGGCAATCCAGGATTCGACGTTTTCCAGGCCGTTAAAGTAAGTCAAACTCCCTTGTTTGCTTGCCGAATTCAATTTGAATCTAATAACGCCATAGAGTGCTGTCATTTGGGTATTATTTAGAATTAACGAGAAATTAGATGCTATAGCTATTTGCTTGCAAATTATTTAAATTATTCATTAAGGGTTTATTTGTATTTTAGCTGCCGGGAAGAGTAAGTATAGAACAAAATGTTTTAATTTATCAGTATTATTTCTTTGTTCAGTACTGCTACATTGATGAAATGTAACTGTTTTAGTTAAAAATGAAACGAAATATACAAATTCAATGGTATGGGTAACAAAACACATACGTATATAAATTGCTGTATATATATATATATATATATATATATATATATATATATATATATATATATATATATATATATATATATATCAAACTTAATATACAGTGTGTCCCAAATTCGATGCTCACCATTGGCATCTCGGAAACTGTAAAATCCACAACATGAGTTAAATGAGGGAAGTTTTATAAAATGTTGTGCTTGTTTCAGATCCGTTGAAAAAACAAAGCTATGATCGTTTTTCAGGTATTTGAGAAAAACTGTTGTACTCTAGATGGGATACCTCTGATCTGAGACTGTTGAAACCTTCACTATTCACTTCACGCATATGTCGGCAAGGATAGTGACAACCGTTTCTTTTATGTTTTTCACTTACTTTTCAATTGTTGGTTTTCTTCTGGCAGCCATATCGAATTTTCAGCTTATTGAATATCCTTAAAAAGGAGCTTTTCAATGATGACTTTCCTCGCATCCCAACACACAGCTCAATTCCGTTTGATCTCCTTCTTACTACAAAACCTGGATGCTATATCAGTCACCGCCACCCTTGGTCGCTCAGACCACAGCATGGTCACTGCTTCCTGCGCAATGCAACCCGAGGTCACAGAGTCATCACACACACGTATCGTTTGGCACTACAACTCCGAGAACTGAAAAGAAATGTGGGATTACGTTTCCTCATTTCCATGGGCGTCTGTCTGCTTCTCTCATCCTCACCCCTCTGATATCTCACAAAACGTCACCGAAACTATCCAAGCTGGCATGGAATTATTTATTCCACTTACACAGAAAACCTCTTCAGCCACTCAAAAGCCCTGGTTCTCTAAATCCTGTGACAAGGCCAGACTTGAAAAGGACGAAGCTCACAAAACGCTTCAACACAATCCCAGTCAAGAAAACCGTTAAACATTTAACGACGCAAGAAACCACTATGTCCGCATTCTTTCTGAGGCAAAAAACTCGTTTAATAACTACATCAAAAACAAAGTCATCTCAAGCTCCAACGGCAGCAAACCCTTTTGCACTCTTGCTAAATCTATCGGGAATAATTTCTGCAAGAGCACGTTCTCACCTCTTGTTTCAGGGGATGAAATTGTTTATACCGCCCTGGGCAAGCCTCGTTGTTCGCCAGCATTTCTACTCTTAAGCCACCTCCAAATTTTACGATGAGAAATACAACTGATACATATTTGAAGAGAGCAGCCACAAAAGTCAAGTCTTCGACGATGATTATCGGTGTTTACTGCTTGAACAACTGTTCGTTTGTATGGATGGTACCATATTTGCTTCAGTATTTAATGTCATTTCAGCATTTTGCTGACCCTGTTTCATGTCTAGCGGTCACTTACTACCGGTCGAATGGGACTGTAAAGTCTAGTTTAGCTGGAATTTGATCTGCTGGTTTGGCGAATGAAAGGATTTCCAGGATCTTCAAGTCACCAACCAAATCTCCTGGTATAAATTTATTTGTTTGAAATAGCCTCGAGGCACTTAGTGCTGATATTCTCTTCACGCATACTTGCAGTGGATTAAGGTTCAGAATTGCCTCTATTGTAGCTGTAGGACATGATGCCATAGCTCCCGTTATTCCAAAACAGATCAGTGTTTGCTGTTTTGTGAAATTTGCTCTGTGTTGAGGCTTGTTCATTTTTTGACCGTCATACTCTAGATATAATGTGACCATGGATTGAACTATAGTTTGGTATATCCAATAATCCAGCCTGGTAATCAGCCCCCATGTCTTTACTTCTACGGTAAGTCCAGATTGCCATTGTGACTCTCAAAGGAGTTTTTTTCCAGGTGTGTGTTCCAGTTCAGTTTTGGTCTTAGTCCCTAAATATTTTACTTAATTGGAAAATTGTATGTTGCATCTGTGTTCCATTCAGAGTGGGACCATTTAAATTTATTTTCCTTCTGTTCTTGAATGGGACTATAACTGCCATGCGAGGCTTAACATTAGGCTCCTCTGTCTCACACCAGTTCCTTACTATATTTAGGTTGTTTGTATTAGGCTGGATATTACAGTAGCATGCTTGTCTTTTACGCAGGCTCTCTGGAATTGAGTCCTACCGCCTTATTTATTAGATCACATACCACTTTTCGACTGTCCGTAATTTCACCAAGATTGTTTTCACCGCGATCTTGTTCTAACATGAAAACCTGGGCGAGCGCGCGTGCAGTTCTAATACAAATATGTATATATACTTTCCGGCTTCCTTTAATATTTCATCGTAGAAAGAGTACTTCGTCTGTTTAACTTAATTAAATCTTAATAATATAACTCTCAATATTCTGCACCATTAGACTAGAAATCGAGACCCGTTTCGCTTTTATTAGAGGTGGTCAGTGTGTTATACTAGTGACAATCTACAAAGGTCACTTCTGCGATAGATTTCATTATGTTCTTTAAGGCAGGCTGTATTTAGCCAACTTGATCTAGACGCGTTTGGATTGTCATTATCTTTTAAACGTACAGTTTTTTTTTCTGGTATCTAATTTATACAAATTTATATAAAGAAAAACATTTAAAGCTGGAATTTATTTCATCAGTGTAGCATTGTAGAAAGAAATGGCTATTAAATTTATGTAATTCAAACAAATTTCTGCATTAGTGTGGCATACATTTTATTAATTTTTTATGACAGTAGATACATATGTCTGATAAAGTTTTGTTTACGTCACTATCATGTAAAATAAATTAACGCAACATGATCATAACTTTTAGACCGAGAAAGGCATCGGACTCAAAATATGTAGGGTTGCGTAACAGATTATTTGCGACTATTTGGTGGAATTATTGACATTTGTTGAAGCACACCCTTTTTGGAGGGCGAAACCGTTTAGTTTCTTAAATAACAAGATGGGTCAAGCGACACATGTTTGAACAGCGTATGCAGATTACTTTTGATGGTATCAATTATTTTTAAGTTACCGTTGGCAAGAACTAAAACAATCGGATTTTCAGTAAATTTCTTTGGGAAAATGGTAACATCTTACTTAAAAGAAGAAAATGATTTACTTGAGTCCCTCGAACTTCTTGATAAGAGTAAAGCCTCTCATGGAACTGATGAATTGAGTTTCCGGTGATCCGTTAGGCTCTTGTTGAAGCCGGTAAAATTTGGTCTCGCAATTGTTCCAAATTCGCTTGCCGATCGTTGTAAACATCGTTTTTTTAATGACTCCAAAGAAGAAGAAAATCGAGTGAAGACAAATGTGGAGACGTATCTGGCCACTCAGTGGTTCCTCTTCTGCCTATCTATTGGTTGGGAAATGTCACATTAAGGTATTCCCTTACCTCTCAATTGAATTGAGGTGGGGCGCATTCTGGTTGGAAGTAGACATTAGGGATATCATCATCTGATACGGGGCACAATATCTTCTCGTAATGTTCTTTGATAGCGTGGATTTGTTAAAAGTCCGCTCAAAGAAAAAGGGTCCAGTTACATGACTACTAACAATTTCGGCCCATACGTTCAGTTTTTGAGGATATATTGGGTATGAAGTTCTTCCATCCAATTGTGGTTACTGTCAGACCAATATCAACAATTGTGTCTGTCTGCACTACCATTGAGGCAAAATACAGCTTTATCAGGGAAAACAACGTAGTTTAAAAAATTACCATTATGTTGAATAATCTGAATTATGTGTTCAGAAAATTCGATCCTTCTACAAAAGTTCTCTGCAAAGAGTTCTTGCAGGTTATGAACCTTATAGTTAACATACTTTTTCTGATGCAAAATCCGCCACAGAATGTATGGCGATCTGTTACGTTCCACTGCAGAAGTTTTGGGAGTTTTTTGTACAGCAAGCAATACATTCAGCGTCTTTTCGTCCGAAGCAGTGACAGGACGGCTGGACCTGGGGCGATTTTTTACGCTGTCTGTTTCAGTAAATTTGTGGTGAAATCTGCTTACCGTAAAACTGTTAAGGGGTGTGGGGTCAGGGTAAACCTCCCTTCACGATGATCATAACTGATCATCATTAAAACTTCGCTACGTTCTTGTTTACGAAGGTGAGCTGTATCACAAAAAAGTAAATGAAGTAAATTAACTAACTGATGTTTTAATTCACAAACCCAAACGCTTGCCCTTGTGGAAGATCAGGCTAATTATTTTAACAAAACTGATTTTGTGGGTGAAATTATTAAACTATAGCCTCTATTATAGCTTAAGTAAATCTCATGTCTGAAAATGCCATGCATTTTAGGCCTTTTTGGACAGAGATAAGATTACTTAAATAATCTTTATTTTACTTCATTTATTTTCATGTAACGCCAATTGCTTTCGTTCGTGCCAAAGGCAACTTAAAATTATTAGTACCTTCGAAAAGTACGCTAGATGCGCTTTCCAAAAGCGTGTTGCATTACCCATGTTGCTATTCAAGAAATTATTGGGTTGTCACCCTCCCAAAAAGGATAATTTTAATAATGCCACCAAATAGTCGCACATATTCTGTTATGCAATCCTACAAATTTTAAGTCCGATCACTTTCTTGGTTTAAAAGTTATGCCCTACTTGCGTTACTTATGCATCATGCTGTATATTCGTTAATTATCAAGAATGTCAGCGAGACCAAATACTGTATCTGAGCGGAATGAACTATATTCTATGAAGTTCATACCAAGTATATTTTATACTGAATTTAGTCTTTTAGTTTCTTTGTGGCAGAATTGTTGATATTTTCATTTTTTCCTTGTTATTAATATGGGGAATCAGAATGCCCAAAGTTTTTTTCGCAGGTACTATTTTATTTTAGGAAATATTTAAGGTGGAACGTGATCACTAAGAACAAAAATGAGAATGTAGCCCATATTAAGTACAGAGGGCAGAATTTAATTGACGTTTCTTATAGAGCTAGAAATGGTATTTGCATTGTGGGAATATAGGTGTACTGCTGTCAGCATCTGTCAATGTTTTAGAAGCTGCAATACCAAAAGCAAATAACGTACGCGATTGTAATATCTTGGTGATCCCAAAATTATTTTACTTAGTACTAAAGTGGGCATTTTAATTTATTGTTTTTTTATTTCACTTGATATTTACCGCTAAAAAATTTCGTTTACACTTCTGCGGAAATTTGTTACTAACCTTATTTGCATATATTATTTAATTATTTTTTCGTTTATAATTTTTATATGAAATGTTTTGTGTATACTATGTAACTACGACCCTCCATTTTTTTAAACTGTAACATAATTTCAGGGTTTAAAAAGGTCTGTGACCACTTTAAGAGGTGGTGCCTTAGGATACGCTGAGATTGTAGCTGTCAAGGTGAGATCATCACTGGCAGCATTTTACTTTTGTGCTATTATATTTTTTGCACTTTTTATTGTTGTTACTTGTTTTTAAAACCAATCGTGTCGATGTCCTTAATTAGCAGATTATATTTTAAATAATTGTTAACACTCAAACGATCAACTAAGTGAAGAGTGGAACCTGCGATGAGCACTGATAAGTGCACTTTGAATAATCCAATTCACCACAACACATTTTTCACACCAGACGATCGTTTCGTAACAAGGTTAGCTTCATCAGAAGGATCAATAAACTAAGCGAATCAGTACTACAACTAGCATTTATACAGGGTCTTCAGAAAGTAAACAGTCAAACGAAAACTAGATTCAAGAGATGATTTGATGAAGATCTGACGTAAATTTTCTCATTCAAAAATGATTCCTAACAGAGCTAGAGCTCTTTCAAAATGACGACTCAACCAGTTTTTTTAAATATAGAACGCGTGCACCTAATAATAACATAAAACTTGACACGCAAATTCATCTTCATGTATCTAATCGTTGACAGTAAATTCTGTATCACGAATACTGCCACAAGCGTCTTGGTTGGGGGCCAACGGGTATTTTTAACCATAATTTTTGTATTTGACTTTTTTGATGTCAGATTTAAAACCTTTGTAGTTTGTGCTTAAAATAAGGTACTCTCATTTATTGTCGCTAGTACGTAATGTTTTCGAGAAAAATAGATATGAACATTTGAAGTCCTTGTCTTAATTTCTCAACAATAACCAAATTAATTGCTTGAAATGAAAGTTGACATTTGCTACGGCTTTTAATGTGTTACTTTTCCAAAACCATCTTTCATTTCAAGCAATTAGTTTGGTTATTATTGAGAAATTTAGATACTTTTACATAGATTTTTCACGAAAACGGCGCGCACCAGCGACAATAGGTACCTTATTTTAGGAAATGACTCCAAAGTTTTCAAATCTGGCATCAAAAATGTGATAAAGTCAAATGGAAAAAAATTGTGGGTAAAATACCCGTTGGTAACGAGACCCTTATGGAAATATTTGAAATACAGAATATACAGTCAACTTTTAGATATATTAAAAAAAATTCGCGTGTCAAGTTTCATATTATTAGGTAGACGCATCATAAAGACATTCAAAAAAAACTTGCTGTAGAAGCCCCATCTTGAAAGAGCTCGAGCTCCGTTAGGAAGCATTTTTAAATAAGAAGGTTTACATTAAATCGTCACCAACTTATCTCTGGAATCGGCTATTTTCGCTTGTCGTTTTACTTTCTAAACACCCTGTATATAAGTGGACAAGCAATCGCGAACAACGCCATCTACAAAATAGCAACAAACCCCCATTGTTTAGTCGAAAGTCCTTCTAATTAAAATTCTATTATCTTCTTTTGAAGACACCGTCTCTTGTTATTACGTATTATTTATAAGAAATAAACACTATATGAAGCTAACAATTCGAACAACGAACTACACAGAACTGCGCATTTCTTAATAATCGAAATATTTTTGCTAAAATTTGTAAGCATATATATATATATATATATATATATATATATATATATATATATATATATATATATATATATATATATATATATATATATATATCTGCAAAAATACACTGTAAAATTTGCTACGTAACCCAGGGGATAAAGATAAAACCACAGAAGTATCGAGATCTATAAAATAGGTTATGATGATTGTAAACGATGTTGGGCAAACTAAAATATCTATTGAAACTAGAATTAAAGAATATTTAGCGCAACTAAGATTTTACACTATTGATAAATTATGTATTGATCAACTAATTTGGGATAATACTCACCATGTAGATAAAGAAAAACTCAAGCCAATTAAAAATGTTGGGCAATCGCGTCAATGAGACGCATATAAAAGTATATATATATATATATATATATATATATATATATATATATATATATATATATATATATATATATAGGGTGGCGCATTGAAAACGAAACAGACCAATTTGCGTCTAGAGAAATTTTTTTGTAAGAAACGCTGAAATACGTCAATTTTAATATTGAGAAGGGGCATGTTTTGACATAAAATTCAACTTTGTCACGTCAACGCCTTAAGGGTGGTGAAAACAACCCTTATATTTTAAATAGTGAACATGGGTCGAGTGTTACATCATTTGAGAGCTCTTTCTTTTCTGAATTCAGCACACTAATTTTTTTGGAAGTTTTAGTAACTCGTCTAAAAATTATTCACAGTTGGAGTTGCAAGAACGTATTTCATTCATTGTGATCAAAAATGCACTAATTAGTCAATTTTTCGTTAAAAAAAATTAAAAAATAAAACCAAACGTTCAAAAATGTTTATTCAGTCAAGTAAGTATTTAAATTGTTGACCACCAGCTTCCATACAAAAGTACAAATTTTGTTCAAAACGAGCTCTGACATTCTGGAGCATTTGTGGAGTTATTAGACAGCATTCTTTAACAATGCGTCATCGTAATTCTTCCAGAGACTCCGGTTTTGTTGAGAAAATTCTAGTCTTTAAATGGCCCCATAGAAAAAAGTCTATCTAAAGGGGTTAAATCCGGTGATCTAGGGGGCCACTCAATAGCACGTCTACGCCCAATCTATTGTCCTGGAAACTCTTTGTTCAAAAACTCCCTAACATGTTGTGAACAATGCGGAGGAGCTCCATCTTGTTGAAACACTAATTGATTTTCTTGATAGCGATCATCATTTTCAACAATGTCAATTAGTAGTGGGTAAACGATATCTTCTAGTAACTCCAAATACGTTTCGCCACTCAAATTGCGATCAAGAAAAATTGGTCCGATTAAACGGTCTCCAAAAATGCCAGTCCAGACATTCAATTTCTGTGGAGTTTGAGTGTGGACTTCGTGAAAATTTCTTGGATTATTATCTGCCCAATAACGGCAATTATGACGATTGACTGTGGAGTTTAATAAAAACGTACATTTGTCTGAAAAACAGATATTGAACAGAAAGTTCCCGTTATCAGCTATTTGTGCAGTCATTACTCCAACCGCCGATCAAAATCATCTTCATTCAGTTATTGTACAAGATGAATTTTATACGGGTGAAATTTATGACGCTTCAATATTTACTGAACAGTAGCCAATTTTCTCGTGCTCAAAGTTGGGTTTGCAGCAATTTGTCCCAAAACTTCAATCTCAGTAGTCTCATTTCTAACCGGAAATTCACGTTCAGGATCCCGTTTTTTGTTGGCGACTGAACCACTTTGTCGAAATTTTGCAACTAACTCCAAAATGTATTTTCTGTTAACATGTCTGTTCGGATGTCGTTCATTAAACAAATTTGCGGTACGGTTGGCACAGTCATCGTTTTTGAAAAAAAAGAGTAATTATTTCAAGTCTTTCTTCTACAGAATACACCATTCTGAAATTAATTCTCGGTAGTACTATCAAGTATCAAACCGACCGATAAACTGAAATAATAAACCGCATTTCTCTCATTCCGATAAGAAATGTTCTGATAGTCAATTTTTTGTTTACAAACCACCAAAACATTGACTATCAGCACATTTCTTATCGGAATGAGTGAAACGGTTTTGTGCATCTTCAACTGTGAATAATTTTTAAACCAGTTGACAAAACTTACAAAAAAAATTAGTTTACAGAATTCAGAAAAGAAAGAGCTTTCAAATGATGTAACACTCGATCCATGTACCCTTTTTAAAATATAAGGGTTGTTATCACCACCCTTAAGGGATTTATGTGACAAAGTTGAGTTTTATGTCAAAACATGTCCTTCTCAATATTAAAATTGACGTGTTTCGGCGTTTCTTTAAAAAAAATTCTCTGGACGCAAATCGGTCTGTTTCGTTTTCAATGCGCCACCCTATATATATATATATATATATATATATATATATATATATATATATATATATATATATATATATATATATATATATATATCGTTGTAAAATTTAATAATAAATTTTTGATAAATACGACAAGTCCAGTTCTGTGTAGCTCTTTGTTCGAGTGGTTATCTTCACAATCAGTGTCAGAGAATACTCAAAACGACATTTTTCAAAACAAGTAATGGAATTTTAATTACATGGACTTACGACTTGACAGTGGGGGTTTGTCTGCATACCTTCGCAGAGGGGCTGTTCGCGATTGCTTGTTAAATAACATATAAATACTAGTTCTAGTTTTTATTCGCGTAGCTTATTCGTTCCTCTGGTGACGCTAACTCTGTTAGAGAAACGATTGTTATGGCTGAAAGATGTGTTGAGGCTAATTAGGTTTTTCAAAGTGTACTTAGTCATACCATCTATGCAAATCTTCTTTAGTCAACGACCGCCTAAAATAACTGACAATGGTCCTTGGAATAACTATTTGTAAATTTCATTCATGGAAACTATACAAATTTGTTTGATAAGCTTCAATGAGTGGCTAAACATTTTTTTATTAATTTCTTCTTCTTGCATCTTGTTTTTGCAGATTAGTAATAACTTTACAAATAAGGTCATCAGCACGATTATTTTTTATAGGTTGTTATTTTATTTTTTATAATTTTAGACTTTAGGTGTTGGAATGCAAAGGACGTGGGCTGAAATGTGTAGTTGGTGTTATTATATATTTTATTTAATTGGTGCAAGTTTAACCCTTAACGCTTGTTGTTGTAGTGTACGTACAGTTAGTCTCATTTTTAGGGGCTACAGGAAAGGGGCCATAACATTTCAGGGGAAACTATCATCACACTTAAAGTGAGTTTGAGTTTATTTTTATTTTTATTCCTTTAAATTTTAAGTTTTTAAACACTATATTAGAAAACACACATTATAAATTAACCAACGAGTCATGTATTTAGATAACAAAGTCGCCACTAGATACCAAGATTATACGAGGCATATTCACAAATCAAGGATCGTTTGGTCATTAATAAAATAAACTACTAAGAAAAAGTTTTTATTGGCAGCTTTAGTTTACTACATAAGTACTTCACTTTTCCACATAATCGCCATTCAGTTCTAAGCACTTCTGGTAACGCTGCACCAGTTTCTTTATCCATCCTGCATAGAAGTTTGCTGCCTGGGAATTGAACCAGTTGACAACGGCCGTCTTGAGTTACTCGTCGTTTTCAAACCGTTTATCACCAAGCTATCGTTTCAAATGCAAGAGGAAGTAATCGTTAGGTGCAAGGTCGGGACTACATGGAAGGTGGTCAATAACAAAAATCTTGAATCCTCTTTTTGATTACGCCGGCTGTGTAAGGACGCGCATTTTTATGAAGAAGGATTACGCCAGAAGACAGGTTCCTGCGTCGTCGGTTTTGGATCGCACGTCTCTGTTGGGTAAGCGTATCGTAGTACACGTCAGCTATAATTATTGATTAACGATCCATGAAATCAACCAAAATGACGCCCTTTTGGTCCCTAAAAAACGTTAGCTATTATTTTTCGACTCGAATACGGAGATTGCTTAAACATTTTCGGCTTTGGTGAACTTGAATGGCGCCACTGTATTAACTGTTGTTACGATTCTGCGTTGGTGTAGGATGCCTGCGTTTCGTTGCCCGCAGGAGTGTGGGAAAAATCATCCTCATCTTTTCGATAATGATCCAAAAACGCTCGTTCACTGCACATTATTTGCTCTTTGTGCTGGTCGGTAAGCATTTTCTGTACCCACCTTGCACACAATTTTGTAATATCTGAGCTTCTCTGTGACAATCGTGTTGATAGAGGTGCTTCCAACTGACGGAAATTCATCTGCCAGAGGACCAGTCGTCAATTGCCAATAACTTTGCAGTTTTCGGTTCGCTTGTTTAACGATTTCGTTGGTCTAAATACCAGGCCTGCCACTACGCTCTTCAGCATGCACATTTGTGCAGCAATTTTTTGTCTCGACACCACTTTCTAAGCTTTCATTCAGTCGTTACTGTAGGTCCGTACACAAGACACAACTCCCGATGAATTTCATCAGGTGAAAATCATTTTGGACGCAAAAATCTAAATGCGCGCACTTCACAAATGAGCGTGGATATTGCTATCTGCATTAATCGACAAGCAAACGCCTACTGAAGCAAAATAACAACCGCAGTTTCCTATTATATAGTTGATAGATGGCCACGCATGCGTGAAGCTGTGTTCAGAGCCGCTAACATTTTAATATAAACCGACTGCCCTTAGTTTATAAATATGCCTCGTATATGGAATTCAGCAAAATTTGATTCACTTGTCATTATTTTTTAATTGGTAAACATTGAATAACATAAATATGATAATGCGTTTGTTTATGTAATTACGTGGTTGATTCCGTAATTGGGTAAAATAAAACCCATAATTAACTGAAACAGTATTGAATTTATCTGTAAACTGAAGTGCACTACTGTGCAATCTGCATACCAGAATAATGCATTCTAAACAAAAAGTGTTGTCTTTGGTAATTATTGTTGATGCGGAAAATAAATTCATTTAAATTATATTGTGTTTGCAAAATGAAAACAGATGGACATTGAAATTTGTTTTTCCAGATCGGTGTGGACTATTGAGTGCATATGAACACTTTCAGGAGCTATGTTTTTTTAGATTTTACAGCCATTAGGTAAATCTCAAAAATGAGAATTGCACCCCTACGTTACAGAGTGACATTTGTACATTTGGTGATCCGTGGGCCAACATTTAAAATTAAATTTAGTCTAGCAAAAATAGATTTTCACGTTTGCCGCGCCCTCAACTATTACTTTCTTTAAAAGATATGTAATTAACTGTTCAGATAGTCTAGAGTATTTAAGATCTCCTTTTAAAAGCTCAGTTTTTTTTTAATATGACCCAATATAAGTGGCGTACATTCCCCGTCGCTCTGGCCACAAAATTATTTGTAAAAAGTAGCAAGTGCGTTATGGTAGCAAATTTTCACATAAATGTTTTAAACTTAAATATATCTTTTTTTATTAGATGCATCAAATTTGGAAACAAGTATAACCTATATAGTAGAAAGAATGTACTATATTTCATCAAAATAACTTTGTTTGAAAAAGTACAGAAATTTTCAGAAAATAAACTTATGTGTGTTTTGATTTACTGGTTGTGGCTTTGATCATCCATTAGCACGTTATTATCCTCTTTTGCTACCCTTTTCCTAAAGTCGCTAGATCACCTTTACACTTTTTTTTGTATACGCATATACTTAAATTTGTCATACTACCTCTAAAAGTTCGCTACGTTTTTTAATATAAATATAAATACGCTAAGCTTTCAACAGCACAGACTGCGCCACTATCAGAAAGGTTTCAGACACTAGGCAAGATAATAAGAACTTATTAACTACCTAGTGCTAATATGCACTATTAACTAATTACAATCCCATTTTACAGGCTTTGCTTAAAATAAGCATATATATTATTATTGTCGCTAAGCATTGAGATAAAAAGAAAATACTACTTAAAAATTTCTGAGTTTGCGACTAGGATTATACACTATAATTTGTTTTTTATATTATTGATATGTTCCTTTAAAGCTATATAAAAAGATATTTGAGCTAATGCACAGCCATAAAACGAGCAACAACAAAGAGCTATTCTGCATCTTTTGTGGCTAATAGTTGAGCTACGTGAAATGGTTTATTAACAGTTTAGGTTAAGGGCAAAGCCGCAAGGATACAACCGCGTACACGTGTTTCAAGCTTATTAGCCATCATCAGTACGGTATAGCCAGGTGAATATGGGAACACTCTGGATGAAGATGCAAAAATACACGGAATCACAGCAGGCAACCAGTGCACAATTGCAGCAACATTTGGAAGACCCTCAATCCGAGGCAAAGAACCAAAAAAGGCACGGAGACAAAGAAATTACCTGCGTGAGCATCCGGAGCCCATGAAGTTATATTAACTATAACATAATTTATAACACGGCATTTCTGTACTATACAAGGAGAAGGGTTAAGGGCAAGGAGACAAGCTTGAAACACGTGTATGTGGTGTCTCCTTGCGGCTTTGCCCTTAATCCTTCTCCTTGTATAGTACAGAAATGCCGTGTTGTAAATCCTGTTATAGTTAACATAACTTTCTGGGCTCCGGACGCTCACGCAGGTGATTTCTTTGCCTCCGTGGCTTTTCTAGTTGTTTGCCTCGGATTGAGGATCTTCCAAATGTTGCTACAATTGTGCACTGGTTGCCTGTTGTGACTCCGTGTATTTCTGCATCTTCATCCAGAGTGTTCTCACCTGGCTATACCGTACTGATGATGGCTAATAAGCTTGAAACACGTGTATGCGCTTATCTCATTGCGGCTTTGCCCTTAACTCTTCTCCTTGTATAGTACAGAAATGCTGTGTTATAAGTCCTGTTATAGTTATATATATATATATATATATATATATATATATATATATATATATATATATATATATATATATATATATATCAAGTGTATCATTGGAATCTTCTGGAATAGTCCACACTTTCAACACCTTCTTCAAGCGCTAATTAACGAAGCCGATTAATTAGCGAGGGTGGAATCCATTCACCTGCAAACCATTGGGGATAGAAAACAAGCTCTTTCTCCCCCAGATGTGTACTTCTATAACAGTTTGATTGTCGCTAATGGTTTGTGCGTTATACCGTTATGCGTCTGTTCATTTCACTTTAATAACGTGGCATATAATCTATATAAAATGGATTTACCAGTGTCCCTTATTTTAGAAAATAGACCTTTAAATTATGGGGATAAAATAGCTATAAAAAGACTTGTATTTTAACATAAACATATATGACAAGTTTACGTGGTTATGTGGGTGTCCCGAAGGGAATAAACTGTTCTGTTTAGTTTGTTTTTCACTTATTATTAGATAACTATTTTTGAAATAAAATTCATCAGAAAAAGTAAATGACCTTGAACTTGGTTGCGTCGGGATTTCCCACCAATTTCCCTCTAGAGTTGTGCCGCCCAAATTTGTATACCACGAGCCGCCACTGATATTTTCCATTAAAAACATTTTTATTAAAAACATTATATGAAAATTTACCACCAAAACGCACTTGCTGCGTTCACTCTTTTAATGCTTCCAAAAAGTTAAATTCACATATTATAATAATACAAAACGATAGTTAACGAAGATGACTTATGTTTGTTTATTAAAGCTGTGAAGAAGTTTTATTTATTATTCAAAGCCTTCATGATGTAAATACACCACTTAATATACCTAAGACCTAATTAAGCATAGGAAACATAAAGTAATCAGGAGGTAATCACTGAGTTGAGATTTCGTAAATCTTGCAATCCCGCTTAATTACACTTGCAAATGTATCCTCACTTCATACTGCTGGTAATCTTGGTCGCTTAAGTTCGTAACTTATAGCTCAAGCTGAACATATTTAACCTAATAACCAGCACCTGATGATGAACCTAACTCCAACCTTGTAACGTAAGTTATCTGTAGTTAGTGTGCTAGTCTCTCTGGATCTGCAGACCCTTAATATTTTAGATAGTAGCTAAGGTGTGATTAGACGTAGCAAGGAGTGGCACGTTTTCCAGTTATAATGAAGGAAGTTTGTATTTAGTGTTGTTGCTTTTGTTGTTGTGCCTAAAATATCGCCTAATCAGATAATCTGAAGTTTAGGTTGGCTCATTCGGGTTACTGTTGTAATTTATTTGTATTTTGCATGTTTAGAATCTTATAATATCGTGATCAATATATGCAATAGGCGTATAGATAGTCACATATTTATCATCCCGGTTTTAGTTATTACAAAATATATTAAGTGAAACAGCGATCACACTATTCTGACATAATGAATAGCGTTGACGTTTCTACTTTGTCTCTATCTTCTTCAACTAACCATTGTTTAATTAATCCATTATTCAGCTTGCAGAATTTTTTTCATTTGTACATCGTGTTAAATAACAAATATCAACAATAACTGCCTGTTATTTGGGCAATTGTGATTTTGAAATTTTTAACGCAGCTATTATATACAGGATCTCATAAGTTGAGTCAACTATTAGTTTATTTTTCAAAATATGGATATTTAAGCGGTAAAACGGTAAATTTGCAGATTACCTCCCGAACGCTTAAAATTTTTGGTACATTTGCAGTTTTTTTATATTTTTATATTTTTTTATTTTTATTTCAACAACACAGCACGAGAGCTTACAGCCTAAATACTATCGTACCGTGGATGTCGACAAGGAGGAAAGAGGCAACTTGTGATTTCTTGACTTGAAGGTTTGGAGGTTCGGGGAGAAGGTAAAACATGTGCCGGCAAGGAATTCTGCACCTTGGAAGTCCTCGGGACAAAATAGCGGGCATAAAAAGATGTTCTATGTCTGGTGACCTGGAAAGTAAAAGGGTGCATTCGCTCTGTTCCCCTGGTACATCTGTTTGGAGCAGCAGGTGGAGGAACTATGGAAGAAAGCTCATCTGAGCAGTGCCAGTGCAGATATCTATAAAAGAGAGAAAGGTCACCAACGGCACGTCGGTGGTCAAGGGATGGCACCTTTGAGTGAGGCTAAGGTCACCGATGAGACGTATATCTCTCTTCTGAATGGAGTACAGGATAACGTGTGTAGAAGCGGCAGCAGCACCCCAGATGTGGGAGCAGTATTCGAGGTTTGGTCTTATTTGTGAAGTATATAAGGTACAGAGATTAGCTGGTGAAAAGTATTTGCGAGCCCAGAAGAGAAAACCTAATTTCTTAGCAGCCGCTTCTGCAATTGATGTGACATGTTGGTGCCAATTGAGTTTTCGATCCACAGAAATGCCAACAAGTGAAAAGGACTCATTACTTTGAATAACTTATTGGTTCATTGTGATGGGTCTAGGGCTGGTGTATCTCTTATGAAAAAGAAAGCAAGACTGTGATTTGGTGGGGTTGAATTGTACAAGATTTCGACTTCCCCAGTCTAATATTTTTTCTTTCGTACCTTTTTAGTTTTGAAAATGATATCCGTCATTTTATGCGCGACATTGGGGACTGTTGGTGGTTGAACATTTGGAGGTGGGTTGAGAGTAGAATTGCCGGCGAACAACGAGGCAAACAGTTCAGCCTTGCCCAGGGCGGTAGAAGCAATTTCATCCCCTGAGACAAGAGGTGGGAACGTGCTCTTGCAGATATTAATCCGAATAAATTTAGCAAGAGTCCAGAAGGGTTTGCTTCCGCTAGAGCTCAAGAGGACTTTGTTTTTGATGTGGTTATTAAACGAGTTTTTTGCCTCAGAAAGAATGCGGACATAGCGGTTTCTTGCGTCGTTAAATGCTTGACGGTTTTCTTGACTGGGATTGTGTAGAAGCGTTTTGTAAGCTTTGACCTTTTCAAGCCCGACCTTGTCACAGGATTAAGAGAACCAAAGCTTTTGAGTGGCTGCAGAGGTTTTCTGTGTACGCGGAATAAATAATTCAATGCCAGCTTGGATAATTTCGGTGACGCTTTGTGAGATGACAGAGGGGTCAGGATGAGAGAAGCAGACAGACGCCCATGGAAATGAGGAAAAGTAATCTCGCATTTCGTCCCAGTTCGCGGAGTTGTAGTGCCAAACGATACGTGGGTGTGATGACTATGTGACCTCGGGTTGCATTGCGCAGGAAGCAGTAACCATGCCGTGGTCTGACCGACCAAGGGGGCGGTGACTGATATCTTATAGCAGTCAGGATTTGTAGTAAGAAGGAGATCCAAGGGATTTGAGCTGTGTGTTGGAATGCGAGGAAAGTAAGTACGTTGCTGAACCGTATTGGCTAAAGAATTGCTGACTGCAAAGGCCTTTGCTGCTCTCTTTTGTGGATTAGTTTTTGAAGATCCTAGCCATTCCTTATTATGGACATTGAAGTCACCAAGAATAGTGACCTCGGAGGAAGGATATTCAGAAATCAGATGGTCGGTTTTTTCAGAAAGGTAGTCAAAGAGCTGGACAAAGTTGTTGTCAGAAGGTGACCGGTAAATGCAACAGATGAATTTAGTTGCAGCCCTGAGAGAGAGAGAGAGAGTTTTATCCATAGTACGTCTTTTCTTCAAGCTTCTAAATCGGGGAGTCTGGTGCAGGGTAGATTGCTACGGACTTACGCGCATACGCCTTCATGCAATCTAAAGGAAGTAAGGAGCTCATACCCCGGGAAATTAAGGTGATTAGTGGATGTTTTGGCACTGATTTGAGTTTCGGTAAGGAAGAGGAGTTGGGGCATATTAGCCTGAAGGAAATGGTGGACGGAGTTCAGGTTAGAATTTAGGACACATATATTCGACAAGGATATGTTAAATTTTGATGCTGGCGCCCCCTGTACACCCCTCTCCCGGAGATCCGAATGGAGGGGTACTTTACGTCCGGGATCTTTTGTACAAGGAGGGGCCATTATCATTTTTGCTTATAAGGGAAACCGACTCATACACCAGAACCGGAAACGTCCGTTGGGACTTCACCGGCCCCTTGATGTAAGGGGTGGTACCTCCTTGGGCGTGAAAAAAATCCTTTACTATCACGTAAAGGAAAAGTGTACTACCACCTACCATATTACAAGTATACTACACCAGCCAACTATTAAAGAGCTGACCAGCTCTAGAACTTGCTTGTTTAAGTCCCGAACGCTTTTCAAAAAAGTTTTTTCAGAAACATGCCTAGGACACCCCCTAGATGCACAACCCACAAGAAAAATTTCTTGTTCTCACCCCCCAAGGAAGTTACGGGACCAGGAGTGAAGAGGGGTGCTGGGCGGGATAGGTAGTAAAAGAGAAATATGAGCAAAAATGCGAAGAAAACGGCTTCAAAGCTGTCTTTTTGACATTCTGAAGCCATATCCCCCCTAAACCCTGCCTACCAGCATAGCACGACTATTTATGCCAGGTCCCGTAACTTGCTTAGGGGGTAGGAACAAAAAAAATTTTTTGGTTTATGCAACGAGGGTGGTTGTACGCACGCGAGAGGGGAGGGAACATCCCTACGGCGAAGTATGTACAAAAAAGAACAACAAATTTACACAACACTTACCTTTTTCATCTCAAGCAAATGATGTAGGTCCGGCCCTCGTGTAAACAACCTGTCAATGTCAATGTCTATAATAAGGAATGGCTAGGATCTTCAAAAACCGATCCACAAGGAATATCAGCGGAGGCCTTTGCAGTCAGCAATTCTTTAGCCAATATGTTTCAGCAACCTACTTACTTTCCTCGCATCCCAACACACAGCTCAAATCCCTTGGATCTCTCTCTTACTACAGATTCTGACTGCTATAAGATATCAGTCACCACCCCCTGGGTCGCTCAGACCACGGCATGGTCACTGCTTCTTGTGCAATGCAACCCGATGTCACACTGTCATCACACCCACGTATCGTTTAGCATTACAACTCCGCGAACTGGAACGAAATGCGAGATTACATTTCCTCATTTCCATGGGCGTCTGTCTACTTCTCTCATCCTGACCCCTCTGATATCTCACAAAGCGTCACCGAAATTATCCAAGCTGGCAAGGAATTATTATTTCACGTACACAGAAAACCTCTGCAGCCACTCAAAAGCCCTGGTTCTCTAAATCCTGTGACAAGGCCAGACTTGAACAGGTCAAAGCTCACAAAAAGCTTCTACACAATCTTAGTCAAGAAAACCGTCAAGCATTTAAAGACGCAAGAAACCGCTATGTCCGCATTCTTTCTGAGGCAAAAAACTCGTTTAATAACCACATCAAAAACAAAGTCCTCTTAAGCTCCAGCGGCAGCAAACCCTTCTGGACTCTTGCTAAATCTATTGGGAATAATTTCTGCAAGAGCACATTCCCACCTCTTTCTCAGGGGATGAAATTGTTTCTACCGCCCTGGGCAAGGCTGAACTTTTTGCCTCGTTGTTCGCCGGCAATTATACTCTCAACCCACCTCCAAATGTTCAACCATCAACAGTCCCCAATGTCGCGCATAAAATGACCGATATCACTTTCAAAACTAAAAAGGTACGAAATATGCTCTCTTCTCTTAATACCAGGAAAGCCTCTGGCCTTGAAGAGATCCCGGCAATTGTTCTCAAAAAATGCGCACCAGAACTTGCTACTGTCCTGACTCGCCTGTTTCAGACATCCTACAATAGAGGCATATTCCTTTGTAACTGGAAAACTGCTCGAGTACAACCGGTCCCCAGGAAAGGATCCAAAGCGCTTCCTAGCAACTACAGGCCTGTTTGTCTCCTTTCAGTCGTCTCTAAAGTGATGGAAAAGTATATAAACACCGAATTACTAAAATTTCTTGCAAAACACAGTCTAATCCACGACAGGCAGTATAGATTCCGTCAGCGCAGATCAACTGCCGACCTCCTTTCCTTTGTCACCCATTCTTGGAACAAGTCTATGGAACTACATGGTGAATCCCAGGTTGTCGCTCTAGACATATCGAAAGCATTTGACCAGGTCTGGCACGCAGCGCTGCTTAATAAACTACCACCTTTGGCCTACCACCAAAACTCTGTACGTGGACAGCAAATTTCCTCTCTAACCGGAGCATTTCTGTTGTCGTGGATGGCCCTTTCTCTAAACTGTATCCAATTAATGCAGGAGTTCCTCAAGGTTCAGCTTTAGCCCCTACTTTGTTTCTTCTCCACATCAATGATTTCCTCTCTAGCACATCCAACCCAGTTCACAGTTACGCGGACGACAGCACCCTCCACTCAAATATACAATATTCTAACCCTGTCTCTTCAGCCCAATTAGATGAGGATCGCAGACTCATGGAGGGTTCTGTCTCCGTGGATCTCAGTCTAATCCACGACAGGCAGTATAGATTCCGTCAGCGCAGATCAACTGCCGACCTCCTTTCCTTTGTCACCCATTCTTGGAACAAGTCTATGGAACTACATGGTGAATCCCAGATTGTCGCTTTAGACATATCCAAAGCATTCGACCAGGTCTGGCACGCAGCGCTGCTTAATAAACTACCGGCCTATGGCCTACCACCAAAACTCTGTACGTGGACAGCAAATTTCCTCTTCAACCGGAGTATTTCTGTTGTCGTGGATGGCCATTCCTCTAAGCTGTATCCAATTAATGCAGGAGTTCCTCAAGGTTCAGCTTTAACCCCTACTTTGTTTCTTCTCCACATCAATGACTTCCTCTCTAGCACATCCAACCCAGTTCACAGTTACGCGGACGACAGCACCCTCCACTCGAATATACAATATTCTAACCCTGTCTCTTCAGCCCAATTAGATGAGGATCGCAGACTCATGGAGGGTTCTGTGTCCGTGTATCTCCAAAAAATATTAGACTGGGGAAGTAGAAATCTTGTAGAATTCAACCTCACCAAATCACAGTCTTGCTCTCTTTCTCATAAGAGATACACCAGCCCTAGACCCATCACAATATACAACCAAGTTATTCAAAGTAATGAGTCCTTTTCACTTGTTGGCATTTCTGTGGATCGAAATCTCAATTGGCACCAACATGTCACATCAATTGCAGAAGCGGCTGCTAAGAAATTAGGTTTTCTCTTCCGGGCTCGCAAATACTTTTCACCAGCTAATCTCTATACCTTATATACCTCACAAATAAGACCAAACCTCGAATACTGCTCCCACATCTGGGGTGCTGCTGCCGCTTCTACACTCGCTATCCTGGACTTCATTCAGAGGAGAGCTATACGTCTCATTGGTGACCCTACCCTCACCCAAAGGCAGCCATCCCTTGCCCACCGACGTTCCGTTGGTGACCTCTCTCTCTTTTATAGGTATCTGCACGGGCACTGCTCAGAGGAGCTTTATTACATAGTTCCTCCACCTGCTGCCCCCAACAGATCTACCAGGGGAACAGAGCGATTACACCCTTTTACTGTCCAGGTCACCAGATATAGAACATCTTGTTATGCCCGCTCTTTTGTCTCGAGGACTTCCAAGTTGTGTAATTCCTTGCCGGCACATGTTTTTCTTTCTCCCCCGTACCTCCAAACCTTTAAGTCCAGAATTAATAAGTTGCCTATTTCCTCCTGGTCGACACCCACCGTACGATAGTATTTAGGCTGTAAGCCCTCGTAGTGTGTTGTTGAAATTAAAAAATAATAATTGTATTTCATTAAGAGGCCAACGTTCTTACCATTGGACTACCGACGCTGCTTAGAAAATGTGCATTTATATTTAGGTATTCTACGAGGATCTGAAAAGATATGAGACATTAATCACGAACCGTTCAGTATGATATAGGAAATTCCATAACTTATCGATTTCTCTTGCATGTGTTCTCGTAAAAATGCAGTTGGTTTGGATGGAATTTTTTACATTATAGTTCTGCAGCTCGTTAGATTGTCTAAGACCTAAATGTATTTAAGGCTTACCGCTCTTAGAGAGTCAAAAGCTCCGTATTAGGCCTGCACATATAATATTAACACCTTCTAATTATCCAGTTCTAATTTGTTAGCTGCGAAACGACTGCTGGTAGCACACCAGGTGTTTAGTTCTTGTTTTTATTGTTGTAGACATTTCTAGATACACTTTACATAGCTATTTGCCGTTCTATTCACTGTTATTTATGGAGCTGTTAAAAGACTGGTCTCCGTAATTGTACCAGTAATAAGTGTACACTAAGAAATATGGCTTAATTAAGAAATAATATTATGTAGCAAAGTTGCATCAAAATTGTTTACAGGAGACTTTTATAGTTTTTAATTACCCACCGCGTAACTTGCGCGAGGTATTTTTTTGCTTTATACATGAAACGTTAATTGATTTTTTATGTCAAGCATGTACTGCCATTAAACGTTTTATTTCAGTTGGAAGTATTCCAAAGAGGTACAACGCAATATCGGAAAAATGATTTGAAATATTTTCATAAAAAGTAGCATACTGGAAGACAGATTGAGGCGTTCTTTGCAAAGACCCCCATTTGTCATTATATGCAACTTTTGAGGAAACTAAAAAAACTTATTTAATTGTTTAACAGTTGGCTGACGAGCAATTTAATTTTTGTGTTTTATCCATTGGATAATTGGACATATTTTGCAATATAATTAATATTATGTTTCCTTTTTCTTGTAGAAGCCATTTTTTATTTGACATATGGGTTTTTTGCTGGAATTGATAAATAATTTTATGGAAAAAGATATATTTTTAATTGGGAATTGAAACTATTTGGAATGACATGACACTTTTTATTCATAAACTCTAACAGATATAAACAAAATATTATTTCAAACTCTAACATTGTCTTTTAGTCTTCATCGCTTATACCACTACTGTTGTCATCTTCGTCCACATCGCTAATAATCTGCACAGACTGATCAGTTGCTGCGAATATGTTGTTATAAAAGCTCTTGGCCTCTGATTTTTTAGATACTGAGTCAAATCATTTAGATTCTCTATTTTTCCCTGAGGAACATCTACACGAGCACTATATAAGGGTTTAAATTCAAACTCTTTGGGTATACTACGCATGTTCCTTATAACTGATTTTTTCCAGCTGCCTGTATAAGTCTGCGTCACTAAGACAACCCCAGGGTCATAAAGTGAGTATTTTAACATACGAGCTGTTTTTATATTTACTGGTGGACGAGCGGATTTGAGAAAAAATGGAGCAACTGCTTCTGCAATGTTAAAGATCTTAGATTGATCAATCTCAGCCAAGGTAAAAGGCGATGGTGTGTTCCTAGCATGTTTAATGATATTGTTCCATTCTTCAGGCATTTTCACAGTTACGGTCTTTTTGTGCTTTTCTATTAATGAAAAATCTTGGTCGCAACTCAGAAATGAATGACCACGTATAGGAAACACATGTGTAATATTTTCAAACATATGCAATCAATGGACAAGTAGGTATAAAAATTTTATGAGAACGTAGTTCTTATTTTGTCCGGCACATCCATCGCTTATTAAAATAAGATTTTTTGTTGACACATCATTGGAACGTAAATATTGAAACAATAATGAAGCTACTTCATTTTGTCCTTTCCTTCCAATGGTTTCGTCGTAAGAGAACATGGTTTCAGTATTATTTCCATCATTGTGCACCCCAAATATGTATAGCCATAACTGTCTGGCAAAGAAAACTGCATTGGTACGTATATGTGGCACCGGGAGATTTTGCATATAGTCAAATGATATGCAAGTGAAATTTTCTTGATCAGCTCGTGCTCTTAGTTTATATTTCTTTTTTAATTCATAAAACTTTTCAGCTTTCCTCAAGTGGAGTTCTTTTTCAATATTTATTTTTGGCACTTGTTCTGAATTATCACATCTTGCTAATATGCTTTGATACCGGTCGCAAGTACCACAAGTGTCACTTCTGGGTAAGCCACATTTAAGATTAAAATCGGTATGAAAAATTTTCTAATACACTTTATAGGAACATTTTATACCAGGATGTTCTTCTGTGAATATCTTTCTTTTCTTCACAGATAGCGTCTCAGGAAGATAGTAGGTATTTGGATTTTTTCTGCTTATATAATGGGACTGTCGGTTTTTAAATGACCTTGTATGAGTCTTAATCAAAGCCAGTGTGTTTTCTGGTGTTTTATTTGGCATGTTTAAGTGTTTGCCCCGTTTATCTTTTGGTGCCGCTCCAGTATCAAAAATATGTTTTTGTAGCCTTCGGACTCTTTCATAGGTAATCCCATGAAAATTGCAAAAAGCCTTCACACACTGGTTCTTCTCTTTTTTCTAACCCTATTTTATAACAGTATGAAGCAACATGTTGTTGTTTTAATTTTAGTGGTACATCGTCTTGACCTGCTCCTTCATGTTCTGGTTCGGTCCGTAATACATCCCTTTGTACAATATTTTTTCGCCTCCTTCTGATATGATATGATAACAGCCCTAAAATCAAATCAGCGTTATTTAAATATTATAGTCGTTCATCTCAAAATACAATAATTTTACCTGCCAAATAACTATCTTGCTCATTTTTATTTTCTAAAGAATAGAAGTGGTCGAATATTCCAGATTTCTCTTCGTCAGAAATTTTGGAGTAACACTTGAACCGGAAACAACTAAAAAGTACATACTTAAAAGCTTTATACAAACGTTAAATTTAATTTTATTAACTTAACTGCAGTTTGGGCCCAGTCGTGCCTGTAGTTTTTCGATGCCTCTGTAGTATACATATTTTGTCCCTTTATTCTTGCCTGTTTTACCTCTGTACGTCTCAACACCTTCTTTTTCTTTTTTAATGTCACATTTTCACTTGGATCTTGCCGTTCTAATTCATTATTATTTGTAGTATTTGTATTATAACTCATTTTAATTAGTTCAAGGTGTTTACACTTTTAGCTAAATCACACAACTGAGCCAGCTAATGTTTAAAACTTAACCTATAAATACTGACAACTCATACACAAGGTTTCTTGCAAAAACACCATTTGTCACTGACATCTGTGGTTTTTGCTGAAAACTGATCTTGACATATCTGGTTTATGCAGAATCTCCTATATTTTAAACGCTCATATCCTAGACAACTGGGGTTTTGACGGAATTTTCTCACGTAAGGCATGTAGATAGTTAGCTTATAAAGCCATAGGAGGCGCAAGTCCAAGTACGACAACAAGTGACAAATGGGGTTTTTGCAAAGAACTCCTCGATTTTAAGATACTTTTGACATTTACCCCTATTCCATATTTCGCGTGGCGAGTGACGCTATGAATTAACAAACAAAAAGGTATTATTTTAGAAAAATCAAATTTATTCCAAAATTGCTTTTTTTTGCTTTATTGGCTGCCTTGTTACGATTGAAAAAGAAATAATACACGTTAAATTTGAATATTTGATCCCATTGAACGTTATTTAAGTAACTTGTATGTGTTAACTCGCGATATTTGGGTGACATTGTCGAAGTATCGGTTTATTGCTCATAGAGTATGGAACAGCCAAATCAGTATTTCAATGATTGTACATATCAAAAATCTCGAGATACGTCAACTTTACGTATATTGAAAAATGACATCCTGCAACGAGAAAACCCCACCCACATATTCAACCCCCTTCGAGTGACAGTCGCAACCCACAAAATTTTTAAATAGGAAGTGGTGGCTTGCGATACCTCATTGGAAGGGCTCTACATTCTCTATTTTAAAATGCTATGGTTTTAAAAATTTTTGCAAAAATTAGCAGTTAAAAAGAAATTCATCTGATTGACCAACTTCACTACACCACGCTAAAAATTTAATAAGTAAACGCGTTTCATGCTTGATAACGAGCAATCAAGCAAAAACAATATCTTTTTTTTTTGTGGACGGTATAAATTAAAAAGGAGACATAAAAATGTCAACATTCTTTATACTTCGCAATATTAGTTTTATTTAAAACGCCTTAGCAAGTTGATGTGTGATTGTAACCGCAGGACACTAGTTTACTATGTGAAAACTGGAACCTGTGATGAGCACTAATAAGTACACTTGGAGAACCCAAATCACCACAACATATATTTCAGAGACCTTACGATCGTTTCGTTGACCATGTCAACATCTTCAGAGGAAGAAAAATTCTAAAATTAAACTACTAGCTACAGTGTATTTATATCGTGTCTAGGTAAACGAACCAGTCCGAAGTAAAATTGACGTCAAAGACACATCGTTTGTTTATTGTGTAGTGAAACTACGAGGTCGAAGACCCGCTTTAATCTTTTGGTCGACAAATTTATGAGCCCTTATCTAATATAAGGATAATAGGCTTAAAAGGAAAGGTACCGAGTTATTTAAGGAATCTGCACGTTCCCTTTCGATCTAGAAATTTACTATGTGGATATTGGACCAAGCCGACAAGCACATCTGGCGAGACAAACACCATAACCTCCGCTCGTCTTTTTTATATAGAAAACTAAACCCGGGTGTTGGCTCACAATGTTAACTCTAACAAAAGATAAATAATTCAACTAAAATACTACATAAAAACTATATTTATATTGATTTTAATTCTTCGTTACCAGTATTTATATTGACTTCATAGATACAAAAAAACAAAACGAAAGGGTCGTTAAGTCGAGACAAGCGTAGAGATTAGTATATGTATAGACCGGCCGAGTTATTGACAGTAATTTATTATTCTACCAGACAAATTAGGAGTGTTTAAGTGATCAAATGCAAAGTGAAAATAAAGTGCTTGAAATTAAAGGTGCCGTTACTGAAAAACTAAATAGTCAATTTGAGTCAACAAAATTTACCCACGGAATAAAAATCAGCAATAAACTTTCGTCCCTAGATGTACTAGTTATTAAAAATAAAAATAATGGCTCGCTTGAATTCGATGTCTACAGGAAATAAACGGCGACTATTAGTTATATTGCTAACGACTCACTTCATACGTTTGCACAAAAAACGGCTAGTTTAAATTTTCATGTAAACAGATTGACTAAATTTCCGTTAAGTAAAAATAGTGCCGAGATATAACGGTTACTTGGAAGGTTTAATAGACAAATTGGTTAACAAACACAGAACAAAGAAAATGATATCTGAATGTACGACATTTAAGAAAGATAAAATAAAGAAAAAAATTGTGTGTTTACCTTATGAACCACGAATCACAAAGGTTTCGAAAGTATTTTTAAGAAAGCCGATTTACATGTAACATTTTCGAGGAAAAGTAATTTAAAAAATTTGTTGGGTAATACGAAAGACAAAGACAAAGTCACTGAAATATCCGGTATTTATGAGATTAGTTGCAAATATTGCAATCTTAAATACGTGGGTCAAGAAGAAACATAGCCACCAGATTTCGTGAACATCTCGCACATTTACGATATGGTACGGTGGATAAATCTTGTGTAGCACAACATATATGGTATAATAACCACCACATTGACAAAGAAAATTTGAAACTTGTCCAAAATTTTAGACATCAAACTATACTTGATTCATTAGAAAGTATTTTTATATTAAGGTCGATTAAGAACAAAACTTCATTGAATCCTGCGTCACTTTAAATTTCAAGCCCTTTATTGTCACTTTGCATTTGACCACTCCTAATTTGTCTGGTAGAATAATAAATTATTGTCAATAAGTCGGCCGGTCTATACATATACCAATCTCTACGCTTGTATCGACTTAAAGACCCTTTCGTTTTCTTTGTATCTATCAAGTCAATATAAATACTGTTTACGAAGAATTAAAATCAATATAAATATAGTTTTTATGTAGTATATAAGTTGAATTATTTATCCTTTGTTAGAGTTAACATTGTGAGCCAAACACACGGGTTTAGTTTTCTATATAAAAAATACGAGCGGAGGTTATGGTGTTTGTCTCGCCAGATGTGCTTGTCGGCTTGCTCCAATATCTACATAGTAAATTTAGATCGAAAGGGAACGTGCAGATTCCTTAAATAACTCGGTACCTTTCCTTTTAAGCCTATTATCCTTATATTAGATAAGGGCTCATACATTTGTCGACCAGAAGATTAAAGCAGGTCTTCAACCTCGTAGTTACACTACACAATAAACAAACGATGGGTCTCCGATGACAATTTTACTTCGGACTAGTTGGTTTACCTAGACACGATATCAATACACTGTAGCTGCAATTCAGAAACACGGTTTACCGGTTTATTTAACAGAAATTATTAATA
Organism: Tillus elongatus; assembly: GCA_964006375.1. NCBI lineage: Eukaryota > Metazoa > Arthropoda > Insecta > Coleoptera > Cleridae > Tillus > Tillus elongatus. The sequence goes on along the minus strand of OZ023262.1, from coordinate 84,731,592 downwards.
AAATGACTAGTTACGGAGATAAACACGATCACATATCGAAGATGCTCGCCTATTTTAGTAAAGCCGAAAAGCGATTTCGTGAGATTTGACATGTAAGGCCGATACAAGAAAAAACATTCTAGTGCACTGAGTAATGATAGCACATTGGATATGTATGTAATGAGTTTGAGGAAGACCCACATGCTTTGACAAGCAGCCACAATATCAGATTTTAACCATTCACTGATTATTCGAATATTAAAAGAAAATAAAACGCATCCCTCTAAATCGATACATACTCAGGAGCTCATGGAATTTTTAGAAAAAGACGTCTTTCTGTGAAAAAATGACGGAATAGTTAGAAAATAATGTTATCCAACTAGAACATGTTTTATTTTCTGACGAATGTAGTTTTACCCTTCATTACCATACTAAGTGTGAAAATTGTCGCTATTGGTCTTAAGAAAATCCAGACTGGATGAGAAAGGGACATATGTATTACCCTGAAAAGGTTAATGTTTGGGCAAGAATAGTTGGAAACCATGTCACTAGTCCCTTTTTCATTGATCGCAATTTGAATGGAGATAATTATGTAGCACTGTTCCAAAATAATATCATTCCAACTTCGGCAAACTTATATCCTAATCAAGAAGAACCACAAGTTCCAGCGGATCTGGTATGGCTCCAGCAGGATGGAGCACCAGAACATTACCAAATCAATGTCCCGCAGTACCTCGACTTGTTACTTTCAAATCGGTGGATAGGGAGGCGATGATCGTTAGAATGGCCAGCACGATCAGCCGATATTACGCTATTAGACTTCTTCATATGGGGTTCGTGTGAAAAGTGTGGTATACTAAACTAAATTATACGATTTAGCTGACTTTTGAAGAAGAAGAATGATTGCGATTAGGTTACTCACACCTCAGATGTTGACTAACGTTAGAAGACATGTTTGTTTACGATTAGGATGCTGCCAAGCCATTCAAGGCGTGTTTTTGAACATCTTATACATTAAGATTGATATGTTTTTATTTTTTTCTCATTATCAAGAACGAAATGCGAAAAGGTATTAATTTTTTAATGTGTTGTAGCGAAGTTCGTCAATCACGTGAATTTTTTTTGTACTGTTAACTTTTCCAATAAGTTTTAAAACCATAGTATCTTTGGATAATGAATGAATTTTTTTCATGAGGTTTCACAATCCTTTTTTTATTTAAAAATTCTGACTCGTGGCGGTTCTGTAATTTACCGAACGAGTGAAAAACTTGAAGATATTGGAAGCAAATATATACAGGCGTCCCAGAATATATGTGAAATCTTTCAGATTCGGATAGAACACGAAAATATTGCAGAAGTTCCTATAAATGTTTTTCCTACCGCCCTCTCTTTCGGAGGTGCAGGCCCCTAAAGGAAGCCCTCGAAAATCGAATTTTTTAATAGCTTTTAAAATACTTTGTGTAATATAATTCTTTTTTTATTACGATGGACAATAGATAACACTCCTTTACAAGAACCCATGAAAACAATTTGGCTCATTTGGTTTGGCAGGGACGGACTTGCTTTAGCACAGTAATGTGAATTTCTTTTACACCTTACACGACAATGACACAAAAATAATATTGTAGTTATCTTAAACCTTATACAAAAAAGGTACTCTTGATATTGATAGAATTAACTGTTTTCAAGAAAAAACTATTTTTGTTTGACAAGTTTTTTATTTCACCCGTTAAGATGTTGTTTTTTGTTGCTAAGGCTATATTTTTAACAAGTGGTGATGTAAATAACAATTAATATGCCAGTGTCTGTCAGGTAGCGGTAGAGGATCTTAAAATAGTTTTCTTATTTTTCTTATTTCTCTGAATTTATTTGCCGTAATGGAGTTTACGTTTGCTAAATATGCCGACATGTATTTAATGTATGCACTTGCACCATGTAATGCCTTAAACGCCAGAAGGTTTTATTAGGAACGATTTCCAAATCGAAGAATCCCTGATAAGAAAACTTTTGAGAGAGTTGATGATCGTTTAAGAGAAACGGGTAAATATTACAATTTATTTGTTAATTGCAGTAGCGTACTTTTTGAGTAAGTAATAAAAGTAAAATATCGTAAACAATTTTAGGAAAAACACAATTGTGGAAATCAAATCAATCACATTTAAGTTGCTGGAGAAGATATCCTAAATGCTGTAGAAGCAGATCCTTCAACAAGTGTCCGGAAATTGGCTGCTCAGTTTAATTTCACAAAATCTACGGTTTTTAAAATTCTTAAAGAGCAACAATTGCATCCTTATCACCTGCAGAAGGTCCATAACTTCTTCCTGAACACTTTCCTTGAAGGATGGAATATTCGAACTGGGTTTTAGATAGGCTAGAAACAATGCAAATTTCATCGGTTTAGTTCTCTTTACCAACGAAGGTGGATTTAGTTCAAAATGAAATCATAAACTGCCGTAATCTGCTTTTATGGGCAGAAAAAACTCCACATTCTTCTATTGTAACGCACCGTCAGCACTAATTCGAACTCATCGAAACGATTTAACATTTACGTCTTCTTCCTCACTCATATTTAAGAATCGAGTAGATTCCGGAAAAGGTTTCACTGTGAGCTATATTTAAGCCAATAACATTCCGAATATATATTAATGGGGGGCCCCGACAGACTCCCTCCACGTCGTGCCTTCTGGATGTTCTGGAGTTTGGTCTCACTTGAGGCCGGAATCATCTGCTACAATTCACCGGACCATTTGAATTGCTAAGAAGGGTAACTGGAGAACTTTATTTGGAATTTCTTCAGAACAACTACCACAACTTTAATTTGTAAAACGAGGGCATGCATAACGCTAGAAGGAGCTCATGTCGATCAGAATGAACAGCCAAGTTATTCAAAGTAATGAGTCATTTTCACTTGTTGGCATTTTTGTGGAACGAAATCTCAATTGGCACCAACATGTCACATCAATTGCAGAAACGGCTGCTAAGGAATTAGGTTTCCTTTTCAGGGCTCGCAAATACTTTTCACCAACTAATCTCTATACCTTATATACTTCACAAATAAGGCCAAACCTCGTATACGGCTCCCACATCTACGGTGCCGCTGCCGCTTCTACACTAGCTATCCTGGACTCCATTGGGAAGAGAGCTATACGTTGGTGATCCCACCCTCACCCAAAGGCTGCCATCCCTTGCCCACCGACGTGCTGTTGGTGACCTCTCTCTTTTATAGATATCTGCACGGGCACCGCTCAGATGAGGTTTCTTCCATAGTTCCGCCACCTGCTGCCCCCAACAGATCTACCAGGGGAACAGAGCGAATGCACCGCTTTACTGTCCAGGTCACCAAACATAGAACATCTTGTTATGAGCATTTTTGTCCCGAGGACTTCCAAGTTGTGAAATTCCTTGCCGGCACATATTTTTTCTTTTCCTCCGAACCTCCAAACCTTCAAGTCCAGAATTAACAAGTTACCTCTTTCCTCCTTGTCGACACCCACGGTATGATAGTATTTAGTCTGTAAGCCCTCGTGGTGTGTTGTTAAAATATAAAAAAAGGCATACAAAACTACGTAATAAAAGTTATATTAAGCAAAAATAGTTGTTTCTCGAAAACAGTTCATTTTATCAATATCAATCAAGATTACCTTTTTTTAATTTAAGGTTCAAGATATCTAAAAACATAATTTTTGCATTTTTTAAATTTACATTACTGTGCTAAAGTTAGTCCGTCCCTGGTAAACCAAATAACCAAATAAGCCAAATTGTTTTCATGGGTTATTTTAAAGGAGTAGTATCTAATGCCCAAGGAGAGGGCCATAGGAAGAAAATTATAGGAACTTGTCGTGCTATTTTTTTTGTGTGTTCTACATGAATCTGAGAAATTACCGCATATTCTGTGATTCCGTGTATATACATACTTCACCGGAGGATGTCAAGCGTTTGCTGCAACATAGTATAAAGAGAGGCACGACGCAGTTGCTAAAATACTTCATCAAGAACTGGCTCTGAAACTGGGCTTTTAAATCTTAGTAAGGTGCCCTACTATAGATACACTCCTGAGTCGGTTCTAGAAAACGCAGGAAACAGGTTGTGCTGTGATCGGACCGTGCTCACAGATCAACGAGTTGCCCACAACAGGCCAGATATAATAATAGTGGTTAAGTCCTGCAACCAAGTGACGCTCATTGATATGGCCATTCCAAATACTAATAATCTAGAGATAAAGTACAACGAGCAGATCATTAAGTACAGAGACCTCGAGATACAAGTAAAGAAACAGTGGAGGGCAGTTAGTGTCCGAGTGATTCCAATAGTCATGTCGTCAACTGGTTCCTACGAATCTTCGAGCCAACATTAAGAGACTGGGCCTTGGAGGTCATCTTTATAAGGTTATGCAGAAGGCGGTAATACTTGCAACTGCCCACGCTATGCCTAGTTTCCTGGAAAATGAGGATATGTCGCATTGTCGTTCAGGACCCGATAACTTGGAAAGGGATCAATCTGAGCTCAGTTCCTTTGGTATCTGAGATACCTGGAATGAGTTAATGTTGCCCTTTGAGGGAGTGTGAAAGCCGTTCAGGCTAAAGTCGATAATAATAGTGAAAATAATAATAATAATAATAATAATAATAATAATAATAATAATAATAATAATAATAATAATAATAATAATAATAATAATAATAATAATAATAATAATAATAATAATAATAATAATAATAATAATAATAATAATAATAATAATAATAATAATTAAAACATATATTGCATAACATTTTACAACGTGTTGGACAAGAAGCCTTGGCTTGTGCTTGCAGTGACACAATTTAAAGTATACACATGTCCAAAAAAAAAATTCTTGTAACTGTCACTTGCAATTTTTAACTCTAGACTCATTAAACCATCCCTGTTATTTTTGCTAACTTTCTACATACTCTTTATAGCTCTGTCTACAGTCTAAAGTTTACCTTTATAAATGTTCAATTACTATTGGAGTACATATTTAAATTTATAACGACAAATTTTGACATTTTAGTTTGACATACTGCATTACTTATTTTCTTTTTTGTCAAACATTAAAGAGAATATGTGGTGTGTCGTTGAGTACTTCTGCATAAGAAAATATACTTATAAGGAATCATTTCAACCATTTTTGTAATTTTCGAATGAAATTCAAATTAGTTGAACTTTACTTTTGCTATTGTTCTGTTTGATTTGTTGACGTTGTAGACTGTACATTGTTTTAATTGTTGCCTATTACTGCATTACTTGTTTTCTTTTTTGTCAAACATTAAAGAGAATATGTGGTGTGTCGTTGAGTACTTCTAACATAAGAAAATATACTTATAAGGAATCATTTCAACCATTTTTGTAATTTAAATTAATTTAAATTCAAATTAGTTGAACTTTACTTTTGCTATTGTTCTCTTTGATTGTTGACCTTGTAGACTGTACATTGTTTTAATTGTTGCCTATTATACATATTATTATTTATTTAATTGTCTACTAGGGGGAGCCGGGTGATCCTGGTCCACCAGGTCCGGCGGGACCTCCAGGACCTGAAGGTCTTCCTGGACATGATGGCAGACAAGGTATTCCGGGTGAAATGGGTCCGCCTGGAGAACGAGGTGAACCTGGTCCAATGGGACCAGTAGGTCCACCAGGATTAGATGGACTCCAAGGACCTAAGGTAACGATTTTTACTTTTTCAAGTATTGGTTTAGTAATTTGAAGTTAGTATTGTTTATGTGAAAAATTGTGTATACAGCTTTAAATAGACTTATGCCCAGTTTCAGAAAGCTCGATTAAACATTTAATATACGATTAGTTAATCGGGCTTCAGACGACCAATCACATGCTATGATTCGGGTTTTTGCCACGATAAACAAATAGTTTAAATCTGTTATTGGTTGTATTGAGCCTTGATTAAGTAACCGGCCGTTAAATATTTAATCGGGCTTTGCGAAACTGGACAAAAGTAGTACATATACAGGATGTTCCGCCAAAGTACCGACACAAAGAAGGTACGTGTAGCAGTTCTTAAAAATAACACAATGCAACTTTGTACAGGGCTTTCATTAATTCCCGAACCCCACGTGACCGGATTCTGTCTCTCTCTCTCTCTTAGTGGAATAAGATGTTATGAGTTGGCAGTCAAAAAGTAACCAAAAAACAACTAGACTAGGGCCCTTAAGTTACTAAATCAATTGACAATTGACAGTTCATTCCATCGGCGCTCAATTCCCTTTTGACGGTTATTTTGTATGTATATTGTGCATTTTCCAAGTTCGACCAGAGTTTACCTTCTTCAAATAATTTTCTATCTGTTGGACAATACAAATAAACAGTTTTTATCAAAACTTAGCATTTTCATTGCGTTTTTACGTAAGTTGAAAGTGTAGGTATGTTAAGGCTATGTTACGATATTCGACATCGCATGGAACGAAGCCCTACCAAATCTGTTCGTCGGTAATCTGCCCAAACAGGTACATATTTGTTACTGTTACACAATACACATTCCTAAAACTGTCAATTAGAAGTTTAAATAATCGGACCTCAATTTGTGTACGTACATTACAAAATTTTGATATCTATACAAAATAAAAGTAATATTTTATTATGTTTTTAATTTATTTTTTTAACAATCAATAACAGTAAACCATGCATGAACAAACTTGCTGTTAAAAATACTAAATAATAAATACATTTAAGACATTTATTGTTTCAACTTATTATAATTTTTATATTTTTTATAACACCCCAAAGGAAATATGAGACAACACTGGCATCTTAGGGATTTCATTAATTCAGGTTGTACAACCGTGTATGCCGGGTTGCCTAACTTAAGCGGTCACGTGGAGTTCGGGAATTAATGAAAGCCCTGTACCTTGTAAAACGTTTGATTTATAAAAGTTTAAGTACATGAATCACTCTTCTTACTGAATCATTAATAAGTTGAAATGAATCTTGTCTCTGAAAGAAGTTGATCTGGGGTGACGAACCCTCTAAATCAAATAGAAGCTTCCGTCTTCGACCAACTGAAACACAAACGCCTCTTTATACACTAATAAGTTTTTTAAGTTTGCTTTATTTTGTTAATTTGATAATTGCTACGGTAACTTAAAGCAAATTCACCCCGAAACAAAAAATAACTCAAAATCAGCTGAATACGTATTTCGAAATCAATGTTGTTTTCATCAATAGCTGGCGCAGTGAACGACATAACTTACTGTTATTATTTTTGTTGTTTTTTTGGGTGATTCGGCTTCATCTTGTAGATACCATCCATATTGTCCAACGTCGGGCTTTTAATTCCTGCCGATTTGGAGAGTGACTCTTAACTGACGGAAATCGGATTTGTCTTTTAAGGTTTTTTTATACACTGTCTAGATTAAGCAATAAAATACCGAGTTTGGACACTGTGGTTGGAATCTAAAACAAAAAGCAGAATCACCCCAAAAACCACAAATATGCGCTAGATACGTATTTCGACAACGAAGTTGTCTTCATCAGTAGCTGTCGCTAAACTAACTGTATGGGAAAAATTATTATATTTATATACCTAAACGATCTACACTACAAATGGTGTAATACCGGTGATGCAACAGCGGATGATGCAATACCGGTGACACAGTACCTGATGATGAAATACCTGATGATGCAGTATCGGATGACGTAATCTGAGGACTATTGGTGCGTCAGTTGATACGTCTAACCGGTTATGTCGTTGTTGAAAGCAACTATGGATTATTTTGTGCTATTTCAAAAAGTGTTGAATTAACTGGACCCACTTCCGAATTCATTAAATTTTGTGAATTCACTTTGCGAGGTTATAAACTTTACAAAGCATCTAACTTGTGATAATCTGTGGTTACTTTCAGTAACTTAAGATTACTATTACCTACCTTATGTCCCGAGTCAATCATATGTTGTGCAATGCTAAATTTTCTGCTCTACTGAATCTGAAATTAGTTATGTGTTTGAATCTTGTTGTTATCGATCGCCAGGTTTGCCCAATATATATTTTCTCGCAATTATTACAAGATATTTAATAAATGCCTGATTTTCTGTCAAAACAACTCTAAAGTCGTTATCTTTGAATATTTTCTTTAGTTAAACAATTGAAATGGAAGGCTTCTCCTACAGACACCAAATGTATTCAAAATTTATTTTGCTCCCGAGGTCATCCTCAGGGGATAAATCTATAAACATAACAAGAGAGGTCTATCAGAAAAACATTAGTTTTTCCGGTAGGCAATTGTGCATGTCAGAGCACAATGATGACAAGGTGAGCTTCACAGAAAAGTCACAAGTCACACAAAAAAACATTAACCAACAGTCAAGTTAAAATCTAACAAGCTACAGATACAGCAACACTAGCTAAAATATGCTAAGCTAAACATGCATTTAAAAGCATCAGACCAAGTTGAAAAGCGCCAAAAGTTACAAAACTGCAAAACTCTAATATCTGAACATTAAGAAATCAAGTCTATTCTAGAAACACAAAGCAAAGCCAATGAGCGAAACTGACAGGTTAAACAACACAATAGGCAGGCACACTTAAGCACGAAAACCAATGAGAACAGTTAGGGCAAAGAAAACTGTGAAAGATTAAGTGAACAAAAACAAAATGAGCAACTCTCACTTGAACAATTCTTATAAATTGAACTCGAAACTATACAGAAAGGTTCCACAGGCCACAACTTCATCCATTGCGCTAGCGGCCCTGCAATATTACATCTGCATTTGCCAGAAAATTGTCTCCAAAACAAAAAGCAATGGAAAACATGGCGATTTTTAACAACAGCCATGATGAGAGGCGGCCATTATGTGAACTTGAAACGGGCAGGATGCACCGGCGCATGTGCAGGAAGTGTCAGAAGCGAAACATGTCAATGACAAAAAAGCAGAGAATGGAAGGGGGGCCATAGAGCAGCCATCTTCAAATCATAATGTTCATGGTTATGTAGAAAAATCATAGAGTTCAGCAGCACTGTTACACCAATTGGCTATAGAAGGAAGGAAAGTTAGTTACATCCGTGTTGGACAAGTTAAAAACCTTACTGGCCTGGCACTTGGAATGCTTGAAAATCTCAATTTCCTCTAAGAGGAATTGTTCTACGCCAAAACTTGAAGGGTGCAAGATTTCAGCATCTGTATTTTTGTTGAAGCAGTGGCAACTCTCCCTCAAATGGCAACCAAAGACTGACGTGTCATTGTTGAGCTGGTTTCTACTTCTAAGGTGTTCTATGACTCTGGTGCCCAAAGATCTTCCGGTTCTTCCTATGTAGATAGCTTTACAACCGGAGGTACCACATTTTAAGCGATAAACACCCGACTTCTTCAGGTCTGGGATGTTATCTTTGTTGTGAATGAATAAATTGTTGACGGTGTTCGAGGATTTGAATGAAAACCTGACATTATCACATTTGATAGCCTTGACAACGGCGTTGGAAATAGGACCACAATAAGCGAATGGGAAATACGATATCCTCTCAGGTTAAGCGAGGGGTAAACTGGTGCTCGCTTCTATCAAGAGCTGACGGCTCTTTCTGTTGACCAACTTATCGACTATATTAAGTGGGTACTCGTTGACTGCGAGTTATTTGATGAGGTTTAATTCTCTGATGAAGTCATTTTCTCTAGCCCTTTTGTAAAAAAAATAGAAAGGAAGTACAGCGAACTCTTTAGGTGAATCATCGGATTGAGACTTCAATGTCGTAATGTTACTTATCGACATTTAAACCGTTACAGATCGCAATATCTATAATTTTGCTCACCTCTGAATTGTATGGCTTACTGGTCAACAGAAAACTGACTAACCTCCAAACAAACTATTAAAACTAAAGATTTTGTGAAAGCATTATTTTAATCTGATGGTATAAAGCGATTTGTAGAAGTTTCTTTCCTATAAATGTAAAATTCAAACCCATCTAGATGTTTGTGGGCAACAGTGTCAAGAAAGCGTAATTGGTCGTTATCATCCATTACGTAAGTGAACTTGATTGAATGGAATCTACTGCTCAATTTATTAACAAAATTATTGATGTGATGTTTACTAAGGTTAAATAGCTTAACCATACCCTCGAAAAATACTTCACCGCTCTAACAGGATCACTCAAATCGGCTCATTGTCCCACTTCGTTCCCGGACCCTTCAAAACCCAATGCGGTGTTGCATCATCCGGAAATTCATCATCAGGTATTGCATCACCGGTATTGAATCATCCGGTAGTGCATCATACGGTATTCCATCATCTGGTATTGCATCACCGGTATTACATCATTTGTAGTGTAGGTCGTTTAGGTATATAAATAGAATAAGTTTGCCCATACAGCTAGTATAGTGACAGCTACTGATGAAGTCAAGTTCGTCGTCAAAATATGTATCTGCCGCATAACTCTCTGCTTTTATTTTGTGCTTTTTGTGGTGATGTTGCCTTTTGTTTACTGTCTAGATTATGTTTGAAACAAATAATTGAACAAAGTTAACGGTTTTTAAAAATAATTTCACAAATCACATTAAATTGTATATTTGAGAAATAAGGGTCATATGCTATGGTGATCTCTTTAGTGGTAATACCATAAGATTAAGCAACAGAAAAAAAACGAGTTTCATAAATGTAAGTGAAGATTGGAAACTGTGATAAGCACTGATAAGTACACTTGGAGAAACCCAATTTACATTACACGTTTTTAAAAACCTGACGATTGTTTCACTAACAAAGTTTACGTCATCAGAGGATGCAACATTATCAAGTATTTTATCCTCTGATGATGTCAACTTTGTCAGTGAAACGATCGTCACGTCTTTAAAAGTGTGTTGCAGTAAATTATATTTCTCCACGTGTACCTACTTCATAACAGATTAGTTTTTAACTAGCAGGCGCACTCAAAGAATATATTCAATTCAAAAGCCAACAGCCATCTTTCACTCATTTCAAGCACCATTTATGCATATGCTTCGTTGTTCGTCTGGTGTTAAGCAAAGCTCAACTACCGAGTTTGGTTCTTTTAAACTAGATGATTTTAAGTATATAGAGAAGCACCAAAATTATCAACATAAAATTCTGGTTGTATGTATATATATATATATATATATATATATATATATATATATATATATATATATATATATATATATATATATATATATATATATATATATATATATATATTATTACAAGTCCATGAGATATATTTAGTTTTCGGGGTGAACCGCGTCGGGACTTTATTGAAACTCGACGTTTTCGCCCCTGTTTTGGCGGCATTTTTTGATCTGGTTTTGCAGTTGTATACCGGGGCTATTTCTTTAGCATACTTAAAGTCTATTTTGTGTCCTGTATGAATATGATGCATGGCCAGTGGAAATGAGGGGTCGGATTATGTGATTGCGAGGGTGTGTTCATATATTGGGAGCAATCGTGACAAGAAACCTTGTTTGGAATCGTATCGCTGTGACATTTTATTAGATTTGACAGTTTTTGCTCTGTTGTGAATACGGTTCTGATAATATAATAGGTCCTCAGAATTCATCTGAGTTTGTCGGTGACACCTTTAATGTATGGTAAGAAAGGTTTGGCTGTTTCGAGGACTTTGTTTGTTCTTGTTGGCGTGTAGTGGCTGGCTGTTGTGCTTTTCTGATCTTTCATATAATGTAATTTTTGTCGTATTTGTTTTCGCACAATGTCTGTCCAAAAAAAAGTTCTGTATGTTTTTATTGTTGTCGCCCGTTAGTCTAAGAGATCATGTTACCAGTGTTCAAACCACAGAATTTAGTTGCGACGGGCGATGGTGAGATGTGGCGTTAAGGTAACGATTAGTGTGGGTTGGTTTTCAGTACACAGTGTAAGACTCTGACTAGTTTTTTGTGATGCGTAGATCTAGGAAGGGCAAAGAAAAATTATTTTTATTTCCACGGTGAACTGATTTTGGCGGTTGGTGTTGTTTAGGTAAGAAAGCAATTCGACCAGAGATTTTTTACCGTGTGGCCAGAAAGCGAGACTGTCGTTAACGTATCTTAACCAGCAGGTTGGTTTTAGTTGGGATGAATTTAGTGCTTGTGTCTGGAAATTTTCCACGAAAATGTTCACTAATGCAGGAGAGAGTGGTCAACCCATTGGCGCACCTCAAACTTTTTTGTAAAATTTATTTAAAAAAAAAGAAATAGGTGTTAGAGATGCACTGTTCTAGAAGGGCTAGGGTATCCTGTGGCATATTGTATTTATTGTTGAGACCGTCAAGGGTTCCAGATAGTGGTATATTTGTGGACAAGGAAACAATATCGAAGCTAACTAACATGTTGTTTGAGAAATGGTGCTGTTTTGAAGAAGGTCAATAAAATGGGTTGAGTTTTTGACAGAGAATGTAGCTTCTTCTACAAATGGCTCTAGTTACTTTTAATATAATATAAAATACTACGGGGCATTAAGCCGGCGCGAATATCATGTAAACAAAACGTTAGTTAACGAATCCTTAGATGTCTCAGTGATAGCGTGCTTGTCTTCTACCCATAAGGTTCCGAGATCGATTCCAGCTCGATGAATGTATGTTTTTTTTACTTTGACATTTGGAGGACAGTAGTGTGTCCGTGAATAAAATTTCCGTGTCAAAGGATTTTCGGCAACTTCTAGAGGAAAACATTGACAGAAACTTACTTGTAATGGAAAGTCTCGAGGGAGTTGAGTCTCAACCCGTTGAATGTGATAGGAATATTATAAATAATCACAAAGAATCCTCTATACTAAAACATGTGCAATATTTAAATTACTGCCAAATTTTTTCGTACTTGTTGCGGGATTTTTCTAAACTAAATTTAAAACATCTACCTCAATTGCTGGAGTTTTTGCAGTCCGAAGTGCTCCCTTTAAGTGATCATTTGCACTATTGTTCCTCCAAAAGTCAAAGTAAAAAAAATACATTCATCGAGCGGGAATCGATCTCGGAAACTTCTGCGTACAAGACAAGCACGCTACCACTGAGCTATCTAAGGATACATTAACTAACTTCTGTTTACATGATATTCACGCCGGTTACGTGCCCCGTGATATTTTATATTATATTAAAAGTAAACGCAGTTTTTTTTTTGTGGGTGAACGCACTTTTTATAGGGCGAATGGGAATATTAGGCTTTTGAATTTTTGAAAGACGTTATTTTCTGGGCATGCAAGATGATTTTTTGCGGGGATTCGTTCTTTTTTGATGTCAGGACTAAGTTGGGAGTTGGTGATAGTTTTGGTTTTCTTCTTAAGATAAGTTGTAGGGTCGTTAGCGACATGTTTATAGTTAGTGCTGTTTAGTAAATTGTCGATCTTTTTTATATAGTCCATTTTGTCGAGGATGACTGTAGCGTTGCCTTTGTCTTCTAGTGGGATTATAATTTCTTTTAAGGTCTTTGATTGATTGTCGTTCGTGAAAAGAAAGATTGGAAGGTGGAGGTTTGGTAAAACGTAGAATTCTGGCAATGTCCTGTCTCGTAATTTCAGTATCGTCGCTCGATATGTGTGTTATAGCATCTTCTGGTCGACACATTAACTTTTCTGTTGGTTAGGATAAAAGTCTGTGGTCGACAAATGAAAAATTTAAAACCATCCCGTGATGCAACACACACACACACACACACTTTTCTATTGGGATGAATTTAGGGGTGGGTGCGAAGTTAGAACCTTTGAGTAGAACTATCATAGCGACATCACTTATGTTATAATTTGAAAGCTTGAGAATTACTGTAGTAAGATTGGTATTATGTAAGTGTGGTTTGAGATTTTTTTCTTAAGAAGACGCTGTAATTTGCGTGTCTGTACGTCCATCTTTTGTTGTATAACATGTTCTGTTTCACTTTGTTAGAGTCTGTCTTATGTGCCCTAAAGTATTTAGACAGACTATTAAAGCTCACTCAGCTGAACAAGACATGTTTACTTGTTATTAGGTTAATGGTAGTTTTGATTATTATACATTTTTTCGTTTAACAAATATAAATGCAATAATATGCATCTGTGATACAGGGTGAAAAAGGTGGCAGAGGATCACCCGGTATGATGGGAGCACCAGGATATACTGGATTACCGGGACATATGGGTTTGCCTGTGAGATATACTTAATTTTGTTTAAAAATACGTAAAATAATAATTATTCAATTGTTTTATTTGCCCTAAGCCGTTTGTCCCGTAATTTATCCGTAATTCTTTTGTGTAGGGAATTCCTGGTCGAAATGGTTCGAAAGGCGATACAGGTCCATCTGTAAGTTGTTTTAAATTGTTCACTAAAATTTTGTTAGTGAAAAGTGAGATTTAACATAGATGTAGCATTACTTTAACATTATTGGGTTCTAAGGTGATTTTTCTATTGGACTTTTCTCGTAGTGTAGTTTAGATATTTTCTTTTTTCATTGACCAACTCTGAAAAGCCCTTGATATCATCGCATGGTAAATTTCTACTAACAAAGTATTTTTTTGATCTAAGGTATTGTATAACGTTTAGAAAAATACACCTTTTAATGATTTGCACAACTATAAAATAATTTTTAAATTGTGTAAAAAATGTATAAAAGAAAATGCGAAACGGTTTTTTGGGGCATTTTCAAATTTTAAATTATTATTATTTAGCAAAATAAATTACCAATCAGAACTTTGAGGGTAATAAAACAACTACAAGTAATCTGTACATTTGGTCCTATGATAAGTCTGGTGAAATGTATATGGCGTGAAGAAATCACACCCGGTGGTGCTATCAAGCAAATATGTTTCTTCCACTTACTTCCTTACATCCATTGATCTGAGGGCGATCTTCGTTTTAACCTTCTACGCTCTTGATTTCCAAGCAGGGGTCCTACGGCTTGATCAGAATGTGCTTAGAGTTTTTGTCGATGTTTGTGGGCTTTCTGGGAGATTTATTCGGTTACGAATGGTATGATCAAATCTGTATATAAACTTTTGTTACTAACATGATGAAAGTTGGGGTCTTGAGACGGCAGTGGACTTTAGAAGGAGACCCAAGCTTCACCACACTATATGAATACCTTCGAAGATGTTCTTTAACACTGGTGTGAGCGGAGTACTATTAAACGAAGGACCACCTGTTATATGCGTTTTATACGTTTTATTGACGAATGATAACAGGAAGCAATAACACTTGACAAATAAATGCCGAGTGTCAACGAAGTACCTACAATATCACACAAAACACTATATAGGTACTATACAATAAAGCGGTTACAGACTGTCTTTTTACTTCCACGGCCCTAGCGGGAAACGAGCTTAATTGATTATAATTACTTTTTATTTGAGGGATGGAAGTGCGGGAATAATAACTGACTTACAAAACAAGACCGTTTTATAGGGCATATAGAGTTCGTTACGTGATATTTTCACCTTCGAGAGGGTTTTTAGTTATGAGCTGATAACCATATGTGTAGAGACAAAGTGCGTATTTTTATGATGTTAGAATGGATGAACTTTCAATCAATTATTGATTCTTCTATATTAGAGGTTTGGATTTCCACTTTGTTGTTTAACAACTTCTGACCTTGTGGTTAGAATTATGCAATCTTATTTTGGAGAGTGGTAAATGCGTTCCAAATATTAATCGCACACAGCACTGTTTATGCAGAATTATGCACACTTTAGAGTATCCCTGGTTGCATACTTGGCAACCTATATGTTTCAAATCAAATGAAATTGTCAGTTGAGTGAACATAACGTTCATCAGTAAATGAAAGTTAGGTGAGTATACTAAATTTATCGATAACTAGCTGACCTGGCAGACTTCGTCTTGTCTATATTCCTTCGACGTTGTGAACTGACAAAAATGATAATTGATTTACTTAAGGGAAAGCAGGTAGTTATCCTTTCCAGTGGCGTCAATTGTGGTACTTCATTTTAACTTTCCGGTAAGAATAATTTTATTCTCAAGAATTGACCAGAATGGGTAGAGACGCTTATGACGAACTAACCAGTGCGGACAAATATGTAATTCCGGTAAAGTGACTGGACAGGTCTGTTATTTTAGCTTCAACCTTTATTGGATCCGAAAATATAGATAAAGTGTCCAGATGGGATAACGGCAATAAAAATGTGCCTTGATTTGTGACAACTGGCTTAGATTGGTCGCTGAATTTAAAGCACTCTAAATACACAAATAATTATCTTTTATATGTAGGGGATACTTTTGGTCTTGGCTTTATCGTTGAAAATTTTTAGTAATCTAAATAGAAGTTTAATCAAAATAAGCGGGCTTAAGTATTGACAATATTTTGCAAAAATTTCCACAGAACATTAAATATGTTAAAAACTGCTTTTCGCATATGGTGGGGCACATCAAATTTAATGAAGCTCTGCGTGGGACTCACAAACATAATAGAGACTGAAATAAGAGAGTTAATGGCGACCGCCCGTAAAAATTGATGTGCCATGTCCTGGAAATATTTTCATTGGGCTCGCTCTTAATAAATCTACAGTTTTTAGATTTTTACTACATTATTTCCTCACATTCATCTAACCGATGCCAGTATATGGTGCTTAAAATCGAGTTGCGAATACTTCTATCTCCAGACACTCAAAACTGATTTTCCTTGTATGTAGCACCCTCTACAGCGTGAGTTTTTGAAAGTGTTACAAGGAGATATCTCGAAAAAAAGTTTTAATTTGCTCTTTCGGTTATGGAATTGTGAGTTATTATGTTAAAATACAAAAAACATTTTAATTTATTTATCAAGTCTGTTATCATGGACGTTGATGTTGATTATTATTGGCTTCCATGGAAAGCAAGTTCCAAAGCTGGTCAGCTTTTTAATAGTTAGCTGGTGTAGTATACTTGCAATATGGTAGGTGGTAGTGGAATTTTCCTTTACGTGATAGTAAAGGATTTTTTCACGCCCGAGGAGGTACCACCTCGTGCATCAAGGGGCCGGTGAAGTCCCAACGGACGTTTCCGGTTCTGGTGTATGAGTCGGTTTCCCTTATAAACAAAAATGACGATGGCTCCTCCTTGTACAAAAGATTCCGGAGGCAAAATACCCCTCCATTCGGATCTCCGGGAGAGGGGTGTACAGGGGGCGCCAGCATCGAGATTTACAATATCCTTCTCGAATAGATGTGGTCTAAATTCTAACCTGAACTCCGTCCACCATTTCCTGCAGGCTAATAGGCCCCAACTCCTCTTCTTGACCGAAACTCAAATCAGTGCCAAAACAGCCACTAATCACCTTAATTTCCCGGGGTATGAGCTCCTTACCTCTTTTAGATTGCATGGAGGCGTGTGCGCGTACGTCCGTAGCAATCTACCCTGCACCAGACTCCCCAATTTAGAAGGTGGAAGAAGAGACATACTATGGATAAAACTCTCTCTCTCTCTCTCAGGGCTGCAACTAAATTCATCTGTTGCATTTACCGGTCACCTTCTGACAACAATTTGTCCAGCTCTTTGACTACCTTTCTGAAAAAACCGACCATCTGATTTCTGAATATCCTTCCTCCGAGGTCACTATTCTTGGTGACTTCAATGTATATAATAAGGAATGGCTAGGATCTTCAAAAACCGATCCACAAGGAAGAGCAGCGGAGGCCTTTGCAGTCAGCAATTCTTTAGCCAATATGGTTCAGCAACCTACTTACTTTCCTCGCATCCCAACACACAGCTCAAATCCCTTGGATCTCTTTCTTACTACAAATCCTGACTGCTATAAGATATCAGTCACCGCCCCCTGGGTCGCTCAGACCACGGCATGGTCACTGCTTCCTGCGCAATGCAACCCGAGGTCACACAGTCATCACACCCACGCATCGTTTGGCACTACAACTCCGCGAACTGGGACGAAATGCGAGATTACTGTTCCTCCTTTCCATGGGCGTCTGTCTGCTTCTCTCATCCTGACCCCTCTGATATCTCACAAAACGTCACCGAAATTATCCAAGCTGGCATGGAATTATTTATTCCACGTACACAGAAAACCTCTGCAGCCACTCAAAAGCCCTGGTTCTCTAAATCCTGTGACAAGGCCAGACTTGAAAAGGTCAAAGCGCACAAAAAGCTTCTACACAATCCCAGTCAAGAAAACCGTCAAGCATTCAACGACGCAAGAAACCGCTATGTCCGCATTCTTTCTGAGGCAAAAACTCGTTTAATAACCACATCAAAAACAAAATCCTCTAAAGCTCCAGCGGCAGTAAACCCTTCTGAACTCTTGCTAAATCTATTGGGAATAATTTCTGCAAGAGCACGTTCCCACCTCTTGTCTCAGGGGATGAAATTGTTTCTACCGCCCTCGGCAAGGCTGAACTTTTTGCCTCGTTGTTCGCCGGCAATTCTACTCTCAACCCACCTCCGAATGTTCAACCACCAACAGTCCCCAATGTCACGCATAAAATGACGGATATCATTTTCAAAACTAGAAAGGTACGAAAGATGCTCTCTTCTCTTAATACCAGGAAAGCCTCCGGCCTTGACGAGATCCCAGCAATTGTTCTCAAAAAATGCGCACCAGAACTTGCTCCTGTCCTGACTCGTCTGTTTCAGACATCTTACAATAGAGGCATATTCCCTAGTAACTGGAAAACTGCTCGAGTACAACCCGTCCCCAAGAAAGGATCGAAAGCGCTTCCTAGCAACTACAGGCCTATTTCTCTCCTTTCAGTCATCTCTAAAGTGATGGAAAGGTATATAAACACCGAATTACTTAAATTTCTTGAAAAACACAGTCTAATCCACGACAGGCAGTATGGATTCCGTCAGCGCAGATCAACTGCCGACCTCCTTTCCTTTGTCACCCATTCTTGGAACAAGTCTATGGAACTACACGGTGAATCCCAGATTGTCGCTCTAGACATATCCAAAGGATTCGACCAGGTCTGGCACGCAGCGCTACTTAATAAACTACCGGCCTATGGCCTACCACCAAAACTCTGTACGTGGACTGCAAATTTTCTCTCCAACCGGAGTATTTCTGTTGTTGTGGTTGGCCATTCCTCTAAACTGTATCCAATTAATGCAGGAGTTCCTCAAGGTTCAGCTTTAGCCCCTACTTTGTTTCTTCTCCACATAAATGACCTCCTCTCTAGCACATCCAACCCAGTTCACAGTTACGCGGACGACAGCACTCTCCATTCCAATATACAATACACTAAGCCTGTCTCTTTAGCCCAACTAAATGAGGATCGCAGACTCATGGAGGGTTCTATCTCCGCGGATCTCCAAAAAATATTAGACTGGGGAAGTAGAAATCTTGTACAATTCAACCCCACCAAATCACAGTCTTGCCTTCTTTCTCATAAGAGATACACCAGCCCTAGACCCATCACAATAAACAACCAAGTTATTCAAAGTAAAGAGTCCTTTTCACTTGTTGGCATCTCTGTGGATCGAAATCTCAATTGGCACCAACATGTCACATCAATTGCAGAAGTGACTGCAAAAAATTATGTTTCCTCTTCCGGGCTCGCAAATATTTTTCACCAGCTAATCTCTATACTTTATATACTACACAAATAAGACCAAACCTCGAATACTGCTCCCACATCTGGGGTGCTGCTGCCGCTTCTACACTCGCTATCCTGGACTCCATTCAAAAGAGAGCTATACGTCTCGTCGGTGACTCTACCCTTACCCAAAGTCTGCCATCCCTTGCCCACCGACGTGCCGTTGGTGACCTCTCTCTCTTTTATAGATATGTGCATGGGCACTGCTCAGAGGAGCTTTCTTCCATAGTTCCTCCACCTGCTGCCCCCAACAGATCTACCAGGGGAACAGAGCGAATGCACCCTTTTACTGTCCAGGTCACCAGACATAGAACATCTTGTTATGCCTGCTCTTTTGTCCCGAGGACTTCCAAGTTGTGGAATTCCTTGCCGGCACATGTTTTTCCTTCTCCCCCGAACCTCCAAACCTTCAAGTCCAGAATTAACAAGTTGCCTCTTTCCTCCTTGTCGACACCCACGGTACGATAGTATTTAGGCTGTAAGCCCTCGTGGTGTGTTGTTGAAATTAAAAATCAATAAATTAAATGCCTTATTTTTACTTTAGTCTGTTGAGAATTGTGACCTTTTGGCGATTATTTATCAATTAATTGCTTAATCTAACATTGAAGATAATATTATCGTGCTAGTTGATATGTTTAATAATTTTGGGGGAGTGCAGAAAAAAACTAGAGAAAAGCTGCACTATTGTGGGAGGAGAGGTTTCATAGCAATCCGAATTTTCACATAGCATTTCAAAGGCTGGAAACCAGCAGGTGTACTACGGGCAGTTTAGAATCGGGAGCACGAGTTTGGAAGAGAAGTAAAACTTCCCAAAGAATGCAGTTGGCGTTTTAGGAGCGGTAGTTGTTGACCCGCATGTAGATACCAGGTAGATTGCAGGGAATGCTGAAATGAGTCAAAATCAGTTGTAGACATATTGCACTTGTACAAATTTCATTCATATCAGATTACACTGCACCAAGAGAACTATACGGACAAGATTTTGAAAATCGCGTACATTTTGCAGTTTAGTCACCAGACAAATGCAAGGAAGTAACAGGTTCCTAAACAATGTTTTTTTTTGGACGAAGTCACTACTTATCATACGTATGGGCAGGTAGGATTTTAAGGTATCTCGTATCAGTATACATTTGATTTCTTTTGTCTTTCTTTTTTTCTTTTTCTTTAGGATAAATAGACACAATGTGCACTACTCCGCTGAATCTCTGCCAAATCAACATCAATGGTTAACTAATATCGAGTGTGGTATAATCGGGGCTAAAGTTATTGGTCTGCATTTCTTTAAATGGATTTAAATGGAGAAATCTACGCTATTGTTTTAAGAAACCAACGACCTTACTTAATAAACGCAAACATAAACCCAGACATGTGGTTTCAACAGGATGGAGCTCAACCCCATTATGAAATGAAAGGCCTGTAACCATTTAACCCAAATATTTGAAAACAGGTTAATTGGTCGAGCAGGTCCGGTCAACTGTCTTGCTAGGTCCCCGATTTTATGCCTCCTTAATTATTTCTTTTGGGGTTTTATAAAAGACAAAATGTTAGCGATTGCATCTACAACTTTAGATAATATAAAAAACAAAGTGTTATTAGTGACACCTGAAATGTTGCAGAATGGCCATGATTGATTTAGAAAAATAGTGAGAAAGTGCTTGGAAGTTGAAGTGCGACATTTCGAACAATTTCTTACGCATGACAGACGATAAATAAATTGAAATTTGATTGTTAATATTACTTTGGCATCATCAATACGTGTGGAAGTATGGCATCAGCGACAAAAATTTCAAATTTTTTTTGGCTTAAACGTAAAAAGTACAAAACATATAGAAAACATGATTTGGGAACGAATTTTTTTTAGGTCTGTTGGTCTGTATGTCTATCTGTTTTTAGCCAAGATAACTTTACAAGGCATTGAGATATCGTCTTCAAGTTTGGTATATAGTTAGCACTTGACAAGCGAACAGTTTGGATTGTTTTTGGGTAAAATCGCTCCAGGGAGTAGGGGATGAATGGGGACGACTTGGTGAAAATGACATACTTTCGTTAAAACTCGAGTAATATAATGCACAATCAACCAAGGGTTGCGGTGCTATCGGGGCGGCAAGGCCGCGGACGAGCCCTGAGGGAACAAAAAAAAATATAACGTTTTAGGGTTTGTTTACTAGAAAACTTCCAATTTAATCAAACGTTTGGTATTCTGATTAGGGGTTACATGTGTGGGAGTGGATAATCGGTGACAGAAATTTCCAATTTTCTTTGCTAGGACGGCGTAAAAAGTCTCAAAACATAAAGAAAACTTGATTCGGGGACGGAATTTTTTTTTGTATGTCGGCCTGTACGTCTGTATGTTAGTAGGCTCAATAACTTTCAGACTAATTAAGATATCATCTTTAAATTTGGTATCCAGTTAGCATCCGACAAAGTAACGCTTAGAATTGTTTTTGGGTAAGATTGCTTCAGGGACTAGGGAATCAATGATCGATTATTTGGTGAAAGTTGATATTTTTCGTTAAAACTCGAGTAGTATAACTTTTCGGAAGCTTATGGGTACAGGAATACGAATATTTCCTTTGTGGTCAAGTCATGAACCCCAAATTCATTTCATGATAATGTCTTTTTAAGGAGAGTAGATTATCACAGCTATGTGGAAGTTATGATTCAATTTGCAGCATTTTTTTTTGTATTTTAACCTAATAGGTCATAATGTAACCGAAAAACGAAATCAATTTTTTTTTTCACTCATACAACGTTGTTACGTAGATTAGAATTTTAGAAAAAAAGTCACCCGCTTCATAGTTCATACACACAAAAAAACGTTTTCAAAATATCCTCTTGTAACACTTAATAACACTCACGCTGTATATTATGACACGTTGGAATACAAAATTGAATTTTGCAACACCCTATACTTACTTCAACCAGTTTTTGAGTGAATAAGAACTTTGTATATTTATAGATGAAGTAGGTATACCTGTAGATGAAAACGCAAGGCAATTTATAATTATTATATAAGTGCAAATTAATTTTTTATAGATAAGTTTTAAAATATAAAATAACCTTAAACCACGTTTCACAAAGGCCCTACCATTATTTGACTAACACGATGATACATCAAATACCAAATTTCAATATTGATGTATGAATAATGGTGGTGAAGGTGTCTCTCAGCTGTTAAACAAACTTCGATTTCTCACAGAATTTGCTTTATATGGAGGTCTAGGCATACTTTTTCCATTACCGGCGCCCGGATCATAGACTCCGGGTCTGCTGATGGATTGGTGGAGCTTTTATTCGTGTGATTGACACCGGACTTGGTTGTTGCAGGGCGACAAAGGCGATAAGGGTGAACGAGGCTTAACTACCACCTTAGCAGGCGATCAATTCCCTACAGGCATCGTCGAAGGACCGCCGGGACCTCCCGGACCTCCTGGTAAATACCTTTTTATATACACCTACTATATTAAAAAGAGATTCGCTCGGTTTACTCTCTGTGAATATTGCCGCTCAAATGCATGCTTTGTGATGTTTATTTTAATAATTTTATACAAATTTAGCCTTGAATTTTTTAACAAATATATATTATACTCTACAAAGATTTAGTTTCTAATTTTCTAACAAAAATATATTTCACTTTGTATAAAAATTTTGTTTGGAATTTTGTAGCAAAAATATATTTTACTGAGTAAAAAAAATTAGTTTTGAAATTTTTAGTAAAAAAATATACTTTGCATAAAAATTTAGTTTCGAATTTTCTGGCAAAAATACATTATACGTATAAAAATTTTGTTTGGGAATTTTTAGCACTGATATATTATACCGTGTATAAAAATCTAGTTTCTAAATTTCTAGCAAAAATATATTATACGGTGTTTAAAAATTTGTTTAGATTTTTTTAGCAAAAATATATTATACTGTGTAAAAATTTACTTTCGAATTTCCAAGCATCTTACTGTGATAAAAGTTTAGTTTCGAATTGTTTAGCATAAATATATTATATAAAAAATTTGTTTCGAATTTTCTAGCATAAATATTTAATACCGTGTATAAAAATTTAGTTTTGACTTTTCTACCAAATATATTTAATCGTGTATAAAAATTAGATTTCGAATTTTCTAGCATAAATGTATGATATTTTGTATAAAAATTGAGTATCGAATCTTCTGGCATAAATATATTATACTCTGTATAAAAATTAAATTTCGAATTTTCTAGCGTACATATATTATACTGTATATAAAATTGAGTTTTGAAATTTCCACCATAAATTTATTTTCCAGTGTATAAAAATGTAGTTTTGAATTGTGTAGCAAACATATATTATATTGTGTATGAAAATTAGGATTCCAATTTTCTAGCATGGGTGATTCTTTACGAGTTCCTATTAGACGTTTTGGAGAAACTAGAATGATTTGGATTCTGAAAATTTGGAGTATGAGGTTTACCAATATGTCCAATCCATCTAAAATATTTAGAACATCCCGCGACTTCCGGTTATACCGGAAGTGGACACTAACTCGCTTATTTTAAATGGAACGCCCTGTATATTATTACAGATTCGGATATAGCTGATCTTGACGATTCTCCCGATATACGGTTTTTCTACTTTATACTGAGTGTTTTACGAGATATGGCCGTTTTTATTACAAAAATATGCCCCCTTCAACGCCCTGTATCTTATTAATGGATGCAAATTGGAAGTACTTTGTTATGCATAATTTTTTTCATTATTATATATTTTAACTTAGTATACACAATCTTCCGACAAATTGATTGTTTTCTACTGGGTGATTAAAAACACATATGCGCAGATATCTCATTTTTTCAAATGGATCAGCCTGTATATTATAATGCCATTGGCAAGATAATTTACTACTCTTCGAATTTTGTTTTAATCATTACCTATACCCAAACCGTACGGTTTTTGAGATATTCAGCTTCGAAATATGCAAGATGGGTATGTATTATCATTCCTGTAGAGTGTCATGGAAAATAACAAACAGTAACTAAATTTTCAGTTTGACAGTTATGTTTTGAGTTGAGTAATACAACTAAGTGAACTTTACTTCTCGGCACAAAAATTCAGTTTGATCGCAAAAAAGCAATGGCAAGATCTGGATACTTAAATCAGGATTTTATCAATCTGCTACTAATTCACGGAGAATGTCGCCGGATGTCAACAAGAACATGTGTGTATTTGCAGAACGATATCCAGATTTACCTCCACCTTCCCATAAAACTATTGATGCCGTTATTAGAAACGTACAACAACATGGATCATTTACAGCAAAAAATGTCAGAGCAAAACATGAAGTTGATAATGAAGAGAATGAGGTGAATGTTTTAGCGTTTCTCATATCCTAATGCCTCTGTAAGAGAATTAATGCGTCACTTGCGACTCTCATTTTCAACGATTCAAAGAATTTTGAAAAAACATAAATGGAGACCTTACTGCTACAGTACAGTACATGCCTTGGTAAGCACTGATTTGGAAAAAAGAGTCAACTTTTGTGAATGGCTTATAATGCAGAAAGATGAGGATGAGATTTTTTTTTGAATAATGTCATTTGGGTTGATGAGGCGAAATTCACGAATAACGGAATGTTCAATAGACACAACTGTCACTACTGGGCTTCCGAAAATCCTTATGTAACTTGGCGAGGAGGATTTCAAAATAGGTGGTTCTTTAATGTATTCTGTGCAATACAAGGTACGTAGACATGAAAGTTTTATTTCAAACTATTTTCCAACAGACTAAGTAAGACTCAGTAAGAAGTACGACTTACTCATTTTCTTAAATTCTGATTCCATATTGTGAAATTCATGGTAACACAACCCACTCATTATTATTATGATTTGTTATTATTTCCAGGTGATCGAATTTTATGTGTCCAGTTCTATGACGAGAATCTTACTGGGGAACGTTATTTATAAATGTTGGGGACCGTCATTCAACCACAATTAGCTGGAATGTCAGACGAGGAAAGGAATCAGACATGGTACCAGCAAGATGGCGCATCACTGCACAGTACCAGAGCTGTTAGTGATGCACTGGAACGAATGTTTTCTGGCAGGTGGATAGCAAATAGAGGTCCTTACGTCTGGCCCCCACGTTCTCCGGACATTTCACCCCTAGACTACTTTATTTGGGAATTCATAAAGAATGTAGTGTATGGACACCCGGTTACGACTAAGGAAGACATGATCAGACGAGTTCGATATGCTTTTGCGTTGCTGACATCAAACCAGATGGAGCAGGCCATCGCTGAAATAGTTCAGCGAGCAAATAAGTGTTTGCAACAGCAGGGGGATGTCTTCAAGCATTTATTATAATATGTATACATATAATTTTCTTATATTTCAGTGTTCAATTGTTTGAATTTTATTTTTAATCTGTTTCGTTGTTTAGCTCAGTTAGTTTGTTTGTTGACGTAACTGGTTCACAGTGTGGTAAGTTTCTAATAACGGCATCAACAGTTTCAAGGAAAGGTGTAGGCAAGTCTACATATGGTTCTGCAAATACATACATGTTCTTGCTAAGATTCGTCAGAATTCTTCGTGAACTAGTAGCAGATTAATAAAATCCCAATTTGAGTACATCATATTGTTTTTTTGAGATCATACAGAATTTTTGTGCAGAGAAGTAAAGTTCACTTAGTTATAGTACTCAACTCAAAACATAACTATCAAACGGAAAATTTGGTTACTGTTTGCTATTTTCTATGACACTCTACAGGAATCATAATACATACCCATCTTGCATATTTCGAAGCTGAATATCTCAAAAACCGTACGGTTTGGGTATAGGTACTGATTAACAAAATTCGAAGAGTAGTAAATTATCTTGCCAATGGCATTATAATATACAGAGTGATCCATTTGAAAAAAAATTAGATATCAGCGCATATGCGTTTTTAATCACCCCGTAGACAACAATCAATTTGTCGGAAGATTGTATGTACGAAGTTAAAATATACAATAATGAAAAAAATTATGCATAACAAAGAACTTCCGATTTGCATCTATTAATAAGATACAGGGCGTTGAAGGGGACATATTTTTGTAATAAAAACGGCCATATCTCGTGAAACACTCAGTATAAAATAGCAAAACCGTATATTGGGAGAATCGTCAAGATCAGCTGTATCCGAATCTGTAATTCGGTAAATCGAGTTAAAATAAGCGAGTTAGTGTCCACTTCCGGTATAACCGGAAGTCTCGAGATGTTCTAAATATTTTAGATGGATTGGACATATTGGTAAACCTCATACTACAAATTTTCAGAATACAAATCAGTCTAATTTCTCCAAAACGTCTAATAGGAACTCCTAAAGAATCACCCTGTATTATACCTACAGTATATAAAAATTTAGTCGAGAACAAAAATATATGATGTATACTGTGTATAAAAAAACAGTTTTTGATATTTTAGCAAAAATATTTTACACTTAGTATAAAAATGTAGTTTTGGATTTTTTGGCAAAAAATATTATACCTACCTAATAAAAAAACTCAAAAAAACTGTTACGCCGAAACTATAGATTTCTGGAAATCAGCACATTTGAGCAAAAAAGCCAAGAGACGACTTTTATGCAGTATTAACCGTGAAATCGTATAAGGGTCTCAGTTTGAGGATTTGAGGAAAAACAGGGCCGTACAGTATTTTTTTGTTTTGAAATTAAATCCATATGTGTAAACCCTCGAGCACCGCACTGCTTACATTTGAAAAAAAAAACAAATAATGCCCTTAGATGCATTATAAATGTTCCCGCGTTTCAGTTTGTCACTAGCGTGGGTCTTTTAATTGGAGGATAGTGGTTTTTTTTCGAAAAAGATATAACCTCTGTATCTGAAAAACAAACAGGTTTGCAAGCTATGCTTTTACTAAAATTTCGGCTTAGGATTAAATGAGAAATTACATCCGAAGTTAACCCCCAACTTATTTAGCACCCTGTATATTATGCTCAACACAAAATCAAAAAAAAATTGTCGCTTCTAACAAACTTTGGTCAGTAAATTATTTAATTATAAATTGCTTGAACGTTTCGTTTAGTTTAAATAATCAAATTTCTGAAAATTAATTTTGTAATATGCACTGTAACTTTGACATTTTTGTTATTGGGGTTCTAATCAGATGCAACATTTTCATGTCTTTAAGACTAGATGCATTCTCGCAACAATTAGAACCGTAGACCGGTTTCGCTCTTATTAGAGCTCTTCAGTACGGCATACTAATTGTAACAAAAATGCACCAAAAGTAATACGGCTATAGTATAGCCAGCCTTAAAATACTAAGTGAGTGGTGGACGTGCCGCCACCTAGTTGCGGAACCAAGTAGTATGTTGTCACGCCAGCTCCAAATAAGACACACATAACAAGTGTTAAAAAAATTAGAACAACAACAATTAGAACCGTAGAACCGTTGCGAGAATGCATCTAGTCTTACATACTTTGTCCCTATATTAGGGTAGAAATGGCCAGGGCTGACAATTTTCTAAATTGTTTGTTAGTTATATACAGTCTCTATTTTTTTTTACACTTTGTGATATTCGGAGCTGGCGTGACAACATACTACTTGGTTCCGCAACTAGGTGGCGGCACGTCCACCACTCACTTAGTATTTTAAGGCTGGCCATACTATAGCCGTATTACTTTTGGTGCATTTTTGCTACAATTAGTATGCCGTACTGAAGGCTCTAATGAGAGCGAAACCGGTCTACGGTTCTAATTGTTGCGAGAATGCATCTAGTCTTACATATTTTGTCCCTATATTGGGGTAGAAATGGGCCAGAGCTGACAATTTTCTAAATTGTTAGTTAGTTGTATACAGTCTCTATTTTTTTAACACTTTGTGTTATTTGGAGCTGGGGTGACAACATACTACTTAGTTCCGCAACTTGGTGGCGGCACGTTCACCACTCACTTAATTTTTCATGTCTTACCTTTTTTAAATAGTAAAAGTTTTAGAATACTCGTTTGCATCCAAACGTTGGGTTAAAAAAAAAACGCTACATACAGGTGTGCAGTTTAAAATTCCATACGCCATTTTCTTCAAAACTAAATGGAATTGTTGAAATTTTTTAAAGGTGTTAGACTAAGGACGCGAAAAGTTTGAACTTTGCGGAAAACATACATTTTTATTATCACGCATCATGGCGCTGTTCTGAAAAGGAACTTTTCGATCGTCAGGCAATTGAAATAAATTGCGTTTGAGGGAGAATTAAATTTTGAATACATTTGTTCCTATTCATAATGTTAAATATCAGCGGTTTTTTAGATATTTGAGGGTAAGAGTAGTTTCGCTTATAAGATAAAAACCTCCGTAACTTTTTTAATGCAAGTACTATACATAAGGTTCTTTGTAATATTTTACATAATTGAATGGATACTAATAAACCACCGTAATCAGGTTACTGTACAACTTTCGGTTGACTGGAAATTACTATTTTTTTAATTTCAAATAAGGGCAGTCTGTAATTTATTTTACAGTCAGAAAGACCATAGATTTTAGGGTAATTTTTTAAGACAACCATAATGTCTAAAATTGAAATTGTATAGATATAATAGAAAAATACTCTATGTGCAATGGAAGGTAAGTTCACAATATGAACTATTAGAAGGCTGTGAGAAATGACATTTGCATTATATTCACTCTTATAGATATAAATCCAATAGATGGCAGGTTTCCAAAATTCATAACTTCTTATCTTTTAACGCAATTACTTAGATAAAAATTTAAACAAATAATGAAAAACAATATAAATACATACTAAAAACATTTGCAAGTTTATGCGAATACTTAAGGAATCACGGCAGTTTTAAAATACGGAAAGTTCAAAGAAAACTGTAACATCTGATCAAAATGTAGCACATGTAATGCAGGTTAGTAATACTAATCCTTACACAACGCTAAAACAATTACAAGTAAACTCAAAAGTTTCCATCGGGTCTTGCTGAAGGATTCTAAAGAAACATAAGTGTTTTTATAATGCTTATCTTCTCCATCATTTAAGATCAAGTTTAAGATCAAGCCATGAGCAGCGCCAGTTTAGGTTTGTAGCTCAGTTATCAGTGCTTTATGAGGAGAATGTAAACTTATTTAATAAATTTTTTGTGTAGTGACAAAAGTAGGTTCCATAACGATGGCGTAATTATCAGGAATTACCGCGAATTCTGGTCTGATATTAATCCCAGATAGATCCGACAAACTAAAAGTCAGACAGTTTTTTCAGTCAATGTTTGCTGTGCATTCTTGAAAGGTTACATAATTGGTCCATATCTTTATAAAAGCACGTCAACTGGTGAGTGTTATTTAAATTTTCTAAGAAGTGAACTTGGAGGTTTATTGAATCATGTTCCCCTAGAACATACGGGAAAATTATTTTTGGATTCAACAAGATGGTACACCTCCGATAATACAATCAAACCACACAACTATTTACACCAAATATTTCCTGGAAAGTCCTTGGTACTAATGCAGGTAGCCTGCTCGGTGTCCTGACTTAATCCCAATGGATTTTTTGGGTAACCTGAAAACGTTATGTGCAATAAAATCGTAGAAGATTTGGCGGGTCTTTATATTATAAAATATATGCAGGCGTGATGGCTAATAATCCAGATCCTTTATTAAGGGTTTGCAACAATGAGCTATTGAACAGAATGGGAATGTGTATCAACTCAGATGTGCATAAATTTGAACATTTAATTGATATATCATTTTGATGCCTAAACGTTTAGAGAATATGGGTTTATTGTTTTTAGCGAATTTTTTTTAATTCGCTAATGAGGAGATCTATATATATATTATATATATATATATATATATATATATATATATATATATATATATATATATATATATATATATATATATATATATATAACTCAAAAAATAATGAACCAATCTTGATCAAGTTTGGTAAGTACCTTCCTTTTGCAAGTGGCTTGGATAAGTTCGTTAGCCAGGAACATCGGAGTAGGTTTTCCCGGAGAATTTTGTGTTTTCTTTCTAAAAAAATTCACATCTCCGGAAATAACGTAATAAAGTAAGGGCAACCAAATTTGATACACGTGTTTGTATTATAAAGAGTGAACTCTGTACCAACATTTAGGTCTCTAGGTTTAAAGCCAAAGAAGTTATGGGCAGTTAGAGAAACAAATTTTGGGGTTTTCATCAAAACGTCAAACTCGCAATTTTAAACGTCAAAATTGGGAATGTTTAGGCAAAGAACGTGAAACAAATACGGATTTTGAAAAGAAAATGTTGCAACAAGAGTGTTCTGCAGACTCTTAAGCTTCAGATTCAACCGTCACTGCCCTTCATTTTACTAAAATATTTACAGAAAACTCATTTCAAATAGACGCTTTCTCTAATGCTTTGGCTGTCGGTTTAGTCAAGTTATGCTTTCGCTGTAGGTTTGGTGAAGTTTATGGTTTAACGGCTTATACTTTTTTTAGCTAATTTTCGTAGACAAATTCGTTGATGGATTTTTGCATTTTTTTATCGAAATATGATGCGTTTGTAACAAAAAATCTGGACGCAGTAAGTGCGTTTTAGTAGCGAATTTTCGGTAAATTTGCAGTTTAGCTCTCGAACGCTTTTCAAAAAACTGTTTTCACACCCCCCCCCCCCCCTGGATCCACAAACCCCAAGAAAAAGTTCTTGTTCACACCCCACAAGGAAGTTACGGGACCAGGAGTGAGTAGGGGTGCTATGCGGGGTAGGTAGTAAAAAGGAGATATAAACAGAAAATTCGAATAAAACGGGCTTGAAAGCTGTCTTTTGGACATCTTGAAGCCATATCCCCCTTAAACCCTGCCTACCCCACACAGCACCCCTATCCCCCCAGGTGCCGTAACTTCCTTAGCGGGTAGGAACAAGGCATTTTTCTTGTGGTTTATGCAGCAATGGTGGTTGTATGCACGCGAGGGGGAAGGAAAATCCCCACCCCTGCCACAAGTCGAACCGGGGGGGTCGGGTCTGCTTCGTCGTAGGCATTTACTCCCCCCCTCGTGTGCATACAACCACCCTCGTTGCATTTAATTGCCTGTAACCACAAGAAAAACTTCTTGTTCATACCCCCCAAGGAAGTTACGTGACCTGGGGCAAATAGGGATGCTGTGCAAGGTAGGCAGGTTTTAATTGGGATATGGCTTCAAATAGACAGCTTTCAGCAGTGTTTTTCACATTTTCTGCTAATATTTCCCTTTTACCACGTACCCCGCCCAGCACCCCTATTCACTCCCAGTCCCGTAACTTCCTTGGGGGGTGTGAACAAGAACTTTTTCGTGTGGTTTGTGCATCCAGGTGGGGTCCTAGTAATGTTTCTGAAAACAATTTTTTGAAAAGCGTTCGGGAGCTAATCTGCAAATTTACCGAATTTTCATTAAATCCTTCAAATTTCAATAACTCAATTTGCTATTAACGTAAGCTTTGGAAACCAATATTTAAGTTTATTTTTGGAAAATTCTTGTATATTTTCAAACCATAAGTAATTTTGATAAAATATAGTACATTGTTTCTACGACATAGGCTATACCGCTAATCAGATTGATGCCTGCTCGCATTTGCTATTAGAAACATTTGTATGGAAATTCACTTCCATAACACACTTGCTGCATCCAGACTTTTGAAAAATGTTTATATTTTTTCAAACAATAAAGTTATTTCGATGAAATATGGTACATTGTTTCTACTATATAGGTAACCAAGTTTGATGCCTGCTTTCATGAAAGAAAGACATTTGCTATTAAAAATACTTTTAAACAAAAGTCGCTACCATAACGCACTTGCTGCGTCAAGACTTTTTATTATTTGTTTGAATATTTGTTTAAATAATTGCGCTAAAAGAAAAAAATATATAAATTTTTAAAACCTACCATCTATTGAACTTACCTTCCTTCATATATACAGTTTTTTCCATTATCTGTATAGAATTTCAATTTTGGACATATTGTTGCTTTTTTTAATTGCCTGTAAAACAAAATGCAGTATGTCCTATTTGAACTTAAAAAAGTGTTGAAAATTTCAAGCCAAACCGGAAGTTATACAGTAACCTAACAACGGTGGCTCAATAGTGTCTATTTAACTATGTAAAATTTTCCAAAGAACCTGGTGTCTAGTACCTGTCTTTAAAAAATTATGGAGGTCTTGTAAGCAATGCTACACGCAACCTCAAATATCTAAAAAAACGATTGATTTTATAAAAGTAGTGAATGGGAACTAATTTTTTCAAAATGTAGTTCACTATCAAACGCAACCTATTTCAATTATCTGCTTTACGCAGCAACGTCATCTATATGCATACATATAGATGGCGCTGCTGTTGTTTCATATATCATAATATATGGACATACAGGGTGTGGCGCGAAGATCTTTAGTTAGCCGTTTCTCAATAACTACTCGGATTTGAAATTTGAAAATTTACGCACATACGATCGAGACAAATTCCAGTTCAGTGAAAATAGTTTACTTTACGTCTGACTTCCGGTTTAACTAGAAGTGACCATCAACTTGCTTATTTTAAATACAAAATGGTGATTTTCATTATATTTTGGAATTCTACATTAAATTTGAGATAAATTATTACGAATATACTATATGTGAAAGATCAACAGTTTTCGAAATTTTTCGATTTTTTAGAAAATGCTCGCGAAAACCAAGGTGACGTTGCACACTATCTATCTGTGGAAATACAACTGACCAGGCTCAGTTTTTGCACAGATGACCCTCAGGTTGGCACCTACACGACACGTTTGATGGCGTTTCTTTTAAATATACAGGGTGATCAAAATTAGCCGTGCCATTTGGTAAAATTCACATCACAATTACTCGCTTATTTCAAATGGAACACCCTATATTTTATAGGTTATTTGGGTTCACATCCGGTTTCCCTTTCAACGTGTATTAGCATTCCCTATACCCAAATTCCACGGTTTCCCGAATATATCAATTTTATTGGATTCACTTATTTCAAATTGTCACAATAGATTTAAAGCAGGCTTTGAAACTCTATAATATGCTTGTTGACGTCTACATGTCAAAAGAGCGTCAAGCGAAGCTTATTGTCATAAAAATCGAGATACTATCAGTCAACGGGGTGCAAAAATGGCAAATTTGCCGTACACAAACGACGATTTTTTTGAGCTTCTAATTATTTATGGTGAGTGCCCACCAACTGTGGGCCGAGCATGTCATGCATTTGCAGAAAAGTACCCGAATAAACCGAAACCCAGCCACGACATGATAAAGGGGTTGCTGCCAACTTGTTCACAGCATGGAAGTTTTCGCCCAAAAGTACAGAAGCGTAAGCCACTCGTCGATAACGAGGTAAACGAAGTGAACGTACTGGCATTTTTTGTTGCTGATCCCAAGGCATCCACCAGGGATTGCGAAAAAGAATTACACTTGTCAGCGAGAACGATTCACAGAATTTAAAAAAAGCATCATTGGAGACGCTTCTCTTAGCACCCGATACATGGTTTGCAACCAACCGATCTTCCTAGACGTGTTGAGTTCTGTGAATGGTTCCAATTGAAAACAGAAGATGAGAATATCTGCAAGAGGATTATTTGGTGCGATGAGGCGAAGTTCTCCAAAAATGGCATGCACAATCGCCACAGTGGTCACTTCTGGCCAGATGATAATCCCCATGTTACCAGGATCAACTATTTCCGAGACAGATGGTTATTCAATGTGTTTTGTGCAATTAAGAACGATAAGATTTTTGGGATTAAAATATACTATGAATACGATGATATTTTGCACGACGTGATTCTAGTTTTTCTCAACCCATTACGTTTAGAAGAAGCTAGAACAAGCTGATATCAGCAAGACGGAACACCGCCCCAGAGTTTCCATTTATATCATGATTTTTGCACCAACATTTTGAAGACTGGTGGATTTCCAATAACGGCCCACATAGATGGCCGACACGGGCCCCTGGCTTAACGCCTCTGGATGCAATCATATGGGGCTACATAAAAAAAAGTTTATCACGAACCTGTCACCACAAAAGAAGAGATGGTAGGCAGAGTTTTACGTGCCTTCAATTCACTGAATTCGAGAGAAATCAGAAAGGCTCCGAACCATAACATTATGAGACGAATAACAAAATGCTTCCATGCCAGTGGGAGTAATTTTGAGCATCTGTTATAAGTTCCACAATTTTTTTATTTGTTTTTGTGTTTTAGTTTTCCACCAGCTATTAGTTAAATTCTGTACTCATTTATAATAAAACTACCTACCTTGTTGAGTTGTATTTTGGTTTTACAAGTTAGTTGACAACACATTGATTTAACAGAAATAAACAAGGGAAATGCAGGGATTTGGATGCAAATACAAAGTGTTCCCTTTTTTAGGCGAGAAGGCCCAACAAATGTTATGTTCTCACTTGTAAGAGGTGGGACTTGACATGTAGACGTAAACAAGCATATTATCAAGTTCCAAAGCCTGCTTTAAATCTATTGTGACAATTTGAAATAAGTGAATCCAATAAAATTGAATTCGGGAAATGGTGGAATTTGGGTATAGGGAATGCTAATACACTTTGAAAGGGAAACCGGATGCGAACCGAAATAGCAGCTAAAATATAGGGTGTTCGATTTGAAATAAGTGAGTAATTGTGATTTGAATTTTACCAAATGGCACGGCTAATTCTTATCACCCTGTATATTTAAAAGAAACGTTATCAAACGTATCGTGTAGGTGCCAAACTGAGGGTCATCTGTACAAAAACTGAGTCTTCTCAGTTGTATTTCCACAGAGAGATGCGTGCAACGTTCACCTTGGTTTTCGCAAGAATTTTCAAAACAATCGAAAAATTTCGAAAACGGTTGATTTTTTACATATTCATAATAAATTATCTCAAATTCAATGTAGAATTTAAAAATATAATGAAAACACCATGTTGTGTTTAAAATAAGCAACTTTATGGTCACTTCCGGTTAAACCGAAAGTATGATATAAAGTAAACTATTTTCACTGAACTGGAATTTGTCTCAATCGTATGTGTCTTAATTTTCAAATTTCAAATCTGAGTAGTTATTGAGAAACGGCTAACTAGAAGTCTTGGCGCCACACCCTGTATATTTGTTCCGCAAAATTCAAGCCTTTTGTGTCCTTAATATTTTACCAATTTTCAAAAATCCTACTTATTTTTGAAGAAAATGGCACATGGAGTTTTAAATGGCACACCTGTATATCACACATCAAAAAGCACACTTTGTAATTCAAAATAAAGGTAATAGTTTTCGAAAATTGTATGCAGATTTTAGTTAATAAGATACATGTTAAATATATCACATTATTTTATGTTATAAAGCTAATGAATTCCGGCACGTGAAGATTAAGACTGATACCGACACAACTAATTAATTAATAATATCCATGAAACCTAAGTCCTACTCCCATGCTTGCATAGCCTCTTGAACCTCATTTGCCTTTGTTAGAGACTACCGTTACGCTAGCATAGCATATCTGCACACAAGACATTAATCAGTGTTTGTTAATTTGTCCTCTAAGGTGAGAAAGGTGAGGCTGGTCCTGTAGGACCTCCTGGATTGCCCGGCGAGAAGGGGGCCCGAGGACGCAGAGGCAAGAGGGTAACGTAACGTAATTTGTACATCTCTATCTCTCTCGGCCTATTATTCTCAGGTGTCGTGTTAGTGTTAATGTCATAATTAATCCTGTAAGATAGTCTATTGTTGATTAATAAAGATGTTAACGTTACACGGCACCTCTGATCTTCTGTTTCCCCTAACCAAACCACACTCCATTGCATAGCTTCATATATTAGGTTTATAAGGCATATAAGTGACAGCGAAATTGGATATTGTAAGACAAGACGCATGAGCCAATTTAGTTGCTATAATGTCTGATATAGTTTGTATTGAAAAATATTTATCATGTTAGAAGCATTGCTTTGGTTACAGATTAATGTATAAACAACCAGTATTTTGAAACTATTGACTTTTCCTCTAAATTCGAGGAATTATTTAAAAAAAAACAGTCTCGTATTTTAGCAAAACAAGCATGAATAGATACACTATTATTATTAAACGGGGCGGCATTAGTCTGGGGAAGTCCAACTACAACTTTATAGTAAGAGACGGATAAAAATATTATTTAGACAAAAGTTGAAGCAGATATGGGGCTATAATTTGACAATATTTTTCGATATACAGGATCACCAATAATGACAGGGTAAACTAATCATACTTTATTTTAAATGGAACATTCTGTATACTTATACATTTTTTTATTTCCTCCAATTGTACTGTTTTCATGATATAGATTTTTTAATTTTTTTTCATGGTATTTTAAAAGATATGAGTTGTATTTATTTTGTACCCAAATCAACACCCTATAGTGTCTTACAGCTTTTACATTGAATACTGTGTTTACATTTAAAACAATTCTAGTTTGGTCTACTTGTGTCTAAAATTACTGATTTGTTAAAATATAAAATGCTTGTGCACAGGGCCAGTCAATACTCGGATTGACTACTTTCTTGCTATATTTAAATAGAACACCTGGTATTTGACTATGATAAAAAACTCTACTACTTTTATCGTACCTACCTAATTTTAATTAAGCATTTGCTATTTTTGTGTTATTCCTGATTTTATAAACCAAAATTTTTTTAAATACATTTTGTTTTATTTTCGTGTCTGTGTAAATGATTAAACGACAATAATTGATAGCTAGCAAATAATGACAAAAAAACATCCATTTTTAATTTGTTTCGAGCGAGTAAAATAACAAAATAAATAATTAACAAAGATTGTCATGCGATACGAAACAGGGCTGAAAATAATTGCTTAAAGAAGCCTTATAAAAGTGTATTTAAATTGTAACATGATAGATTTCACAACTAGGTGAATAATAAAGACAACTTTCTATGTTAAGGAACATTTAATTATAAAAATTGATTACAACTAAAAAAATATATTGAGTTTTAACAATAATTACATTCTAAAATTTGGTACACAAAAATGGTTGTAGATTGTTAACAGTAATTTACAAAATTCTTACATAAACTGTTCAACATGGCCTCCGTTCTTTTTTAAGAAACTCGATTTGCAGCCAACTTTTCCGACCAAATACAATTTTAAAAAATTATTAGGTAATACGAAAGATAAAGAAACGTCGCTAAAATATAAAAAGCTTGTACACAGGGCATGTTAATACTCGGATTGACTACTTTCTTGCTATATTTAAATAGAACACCTGGCATTTTATTATTATAAAAAACTCTACTTTTATCGTACCCAATTTTCATTTGCCATTCGCTATTTTTTTGTTATTCCTGATTTTATGAACCAAAAATTTTAAAAATACATTTTGTTTTATTTTCTTGTCTGTATAAATAATTAAACGACAATAATTGATAGCTAGCAAAGAATAATAAAAAAACTTCCATTTTTTAATTTGTTTGCAGCGAGTAAAATAACAAGATAGCTAATTAACAAAGATTGTCATGAGATTCAAAACTTAGTAGAAACAGGGCTGAAAATAATTGTTTAAAGAAGCCTTATTAAAGTGTATTTAAATTGTAACATGCTTAAATTTCACAACTAGGTGAATAATGAAGACAACTTTCTATGTTAAGGAACATTTAATTATAAAACTTGAACAACTAAAAAAATTACGGGGTTTTAACAATAATTACATTCTAAAATTTGAACAAAAAATGGTTGTAGATTTTCAACAGCAATTTACAAAATTCTTACATGAACTGTTCAAATTGGCCTCCGTTCTTTTTTAAGAAAGCCGATTTGCCGCAAACTTTTCCGACCAAATATAATTTAAAAAAATTATTAGGTAATACGAAAGATAAAGAAATGTTGGGTATATATGAGATATATTGTAAAGATTATCAGCTTAAATACGTTGGGCAGACTAAAAGAATAATAGAGACCAGATTCAGGAAACATCTGGCACAGCTGAGATACGGTAGTGTAGACAAGTCATGCGTAGTACAACCTATTTAGGCTAATAACCACCACATAGATAAAGAAAATCTGAAACTTGTCAAAAAAGTTCCTTAAACCGGGTGCCGCCTCTGATTTATAGCCCTTTGTTTGTATTCTGACTTTAATATAAGAAAATATTCCGAAACTTGGCAGGTAAAGTTATAACGGAAGTTAAAAAACCTCGTCCGACAATTAAAGTACAATGCACAGAAAATTTGCCTGCGATTTCGCCTCCCTCTCGGTATCGGTCTTACCTAAGGCTCCGTATAAAGGGTGATGTTTAGTTATAAGTAGTAGAATTTTTCATCCTCTGATGACGCTAACTTTGTTAGTGAAACGATCGTCAGGTCTTTAAAAATATGTGTTGTGGCGATTTGAGTTCTTCAAGTGTACTTATCAGTGCCCATCACAGGTTCCAATCTTCAGTTAATGACATAATATACATTTCCGGTTCGCTGAAACCGTTAAAATAATAAATGCAATGCTTCTGGTCTCGGCTTGTTGTCTATTAGGGAAATAAGCATAAGCATAAGTATATATTATTAAATGCTTATGATCCATTCTTCTTGTGCGTAAAACATTTTTATAACCTTCTCTGAGCACGAACTTAATCTCAGCTAATTTGTTTAGAGAAAAAAAAATGGAAACTAACAAAAAAATCAAA
The DNA here is from genome assembly GCA_964006375.1 of Tillus elongatus. Taxonomy (NCBI): domain Eukaryota; kingdom Metazoa; phylum Arthropoda; class Insecta; order Coleoptera; family Cleridae; genus Tillus; species Tillus elongatus. Next base: position 84,692,509 of record OZ023262.1, on the reverse strand, counting down.
CCGCCAGCGCAATTACTAAAATGTCAGAATTTTAAGCAAGTTAATGTCAAAGTAATAGCGAGCTCGTAAATTGAGTATTTTTACTCAACTTTGACTAAAATGATTATATTCTCTAAATAGGCATCTTGGTAGTTTACTCGCCCGAAACTAACTAGAAACGGATTTTTTTTTGTTATTATTTGCTAACCACAAAATTATTGTCGTTTAATAGTTTCCACAGCCACCAAAGTAAAGTCCAGTCTACTTTTTATTACATTTTTTAGTTTATAAAATCAGAAATAACTTAAAAAGTAACACATCTATTTATAGTGAATGCTGTATAAGAAATTAAGTACATGCGATAAAAATTTAGTTTTTTACAATAATAGAATGGCGGATGTTCCATTTAAATACAGCAAAAAAAATATCATTCCGAGTTTTGAGTCATGCTGTATACAAGCATTGTAATTTTTGAATGAACCAGTAATTTAACACACAAGTAGACTACACAACAGTTTTTTTGAATGTAAACACAATATTCGCTGTCAAAGCTGTAAGACGCTATAGATGGTTGAGGTGACTACAAGATTAATACATAAGTGCCTATATCTTTTAAAGTACCCTGTATAAAATAAAATAAAAATTATATTATGAGAACAGTAAGATTGTGAGCGGCGTTGGTCTGGTGGCCTAAGGTGATACAATCCAGTGTCAAACAAAAACTGGGCAAGATCCAAAGGATGGCTTGCCTAGGCATCACAGGGGCCATGTGTTCAATCCCAACAGTCGCCATTGAGGTGTTGCTGGATCTGCCCCCTCTACACTTAGTTATTATGGGGGAGGCCAGGCTATGACTATACAGACTAACCTGTAATGGTAGACTGAAGATCAACCCAGGCTCAGGGGCCACTGCGAAATTCAGCAGATCGTGAAGGATCCTATGCTTAAAATGAGGTCAGACTTAGCGAGCCCGCGAATCTGCGGGAGGAGACGCCGGACATACCACGGGACGCACTCGTATGGTTCACGAATGGATCCAGTGGGGAGCGTAGGATGGGGGCAGGTGTTTATTCGGAAGAACCGAGGGTATGTCATATTATTTCCCTCGGAGCCCATGCAACGGTCTTTCAGACCGAAATGTACACCATCCTGTACTGTGTGCGAGAAAACAAGAGGAGGGGCTACACCAACAAGCGGATCCTCATAGCCAGAGACAGCCAGGCAGCCCTTAAGGCCCTAAGTATCCCACGGGTAAATTCCTTGCTGGTGAGTGAGTGCCGAGACGAGACGAGCGACCTGGCTGAGTAGAATGAGGACACCCTGATCTGGGTGCCGGGTTACTCGGGTGTCAAAGGCAATGCAGAAGCTGACAGTCTCGTAAAGGAGGGTCAACAGAACCATTTATGGAACCAGAACCGCTTCTGGGCGTGACAAAGAGCACGGCCAGGGGAGCCATTAAGTCCTGGGTCAGAAACAAACACAAGGTGTACTAGGCAGACTGTCCAGGACTCCGACATGGGAAGTCAGTAGTTGACGAACCCAGTCCAAAAAGAGCTGTGAGGCTGCTAAATCTGAGCAGAGGACAGCTCAGAAACATAACAGGTCTCTTGACGGGACACGTGGCCGTCAAGAAACATCTGCTAAAAATGGGGCGGTTCGAGGGGGACCTCGCATGCAGACTCTGCGGAGAGGAGGAGGAATCAGCCCAACACATCTTGTCGAGTGTAAAGCTCTGGACCGCAAAAGACAACTGATCTACGATCAGTCTAGACCGGAGACAAAGCAATATAAAACTTCACCCTACCAATCGCTGTGCAGACTAGTTCAAGGTACAGTGATTTTGGAATGGGTACACAATAAGCCAAAGGCTGCAGTGCTTTCGGGGCGGCGAAGTAGCGGACAAGCCCTGAGGGGAAAAAGATTGTGAGAAATTCAAAGATATACAATATTCAGTGTGTTCTATTTCAAATAAATCATATTTGGTTAACTGTGTCATTATTTAATAATATTTGCAAATACTTCAACTTTTATCTTTATAACATATTTTTTATCTCTTGCTATAAGGGTTTAATTGGACTTCTTCGCACTGATGCCTGTATAACAACGTAGAGTGATTAATGACATAGGATTTGTTGTATCACAAGATGTGTTTTTACTCGCTTCTTGGATAGTCGAATCTTATATGTCTTCGGAAATATGTCTGTTGGGAGGACGTTCCCAGGCTTATACACTCTAGCAAAGAACGAGGGCCCGTAACGAACTGTTCAACCAGGCAGCGATGTGACACTAAAACCGTGCGTCTTTAGGCAAAACAGGTTTGCCGATTAGCTGTCCTAAGCGTAGGTACCAACGAAGCAATTTCTGAGGAGCAGGGTCGCTGGTATTGTCGACAGAAGAGATACAGAGACATTCAACATTTTTCCTACGGTCTATATAATTAAGATTACCTGTGATAGGTGAATCTTCTATAAGGCGAACAACTTGTTTCTGAACAGAATCTAGGAGAGACACGGCTGTCTTTAAGGCAGCTCCCCAGATATGAAAACAATATTCCAACCGCAGAGGTATATGTGATTTATACAGTGTCAGAAGATGATGTGATGAAAACAAACCATTAACTCGAAACAGTAACTCAAGCTTCTTTGCCGCTGCTTTTTTAACATTGAAAACATGTAGCCTACAGCAAAGACTCTCTCTCTATCTTTCTCGCTCTCTTTTTCTCTCTGTCTGTGTTAGTTATAGTCATTGTACAGAGTGTGGATTTGTTGGATCGTATTTTGCCAGCTATTTGAACATCTGGGCTTCCTACAAAATTATGCGTTTCTGAAGAATTAAACATAACCAGATGTGTAGAGAGCCCAGTTAATAATCGTAGGGAGGTTCCAGACCTAAGCAAATGTTTTAGGAATATTTAATAAAATTGCATGACCTTCTTCATATTTTTCGAGAGCAGAACTCCAAAGATGAGTACCGGATGTCCGAATATCGCCAGCAGGTTGGTTTTCGCGAAAGGCGTATTGGCGATCACTTGGGAGATTTAATTTTTCTAGATATCTTATAACCCATATTGATAACGTTTTCCATAACTTTAGACAAGAGTCATAGAATGGAAATTGAAAAATAGTTTCCCACATCTGCTTTGCCTCCCCAATCTTTCAGATCATCGAAGAGAAGCGATATAAAATTGGAGTCAGTTTAGGCACGCAAATTTTAAGAACTATTTCTGACGTTTCAGACCTTTTTGGTCTCTATATTTTTTCACTATATGCTTAAAATACGATGCCTGAGAATATCTCTCTCATTTTTGACTTGGTTGTGGGCTATTTCCTTGCGGGTTAAGTGTGGAGTTTGTAGCACATGCATGGGCGAATAGAGCAGCCTTATTTTTTTCTTCTGAAGATACGGCCAATACTATAAATTTGAAGCCAGGGGAGAAAATGAGCTGGTGGTGAAATTTCTACTCATAACTTTTGCCATAGATCAGAAACGTTGGATATTGTTTAGACATGTGATGATTATGTCCCTTGCTGTTTAATGCAAATTATTTTTGAGTTGATGCATTATCTGCCTGCCCGTGTTCCTTGCAGACATAAATGCGGCGTGACTTTCTCTGTCAGGGTTTTTGCTACAAAAATTATAGATCACGATTTTCTTTTAACGATACAGCGAATATTCCATCATTTAACGCCAGGAGGTTTAAATCAAATACACGGGCGAATAGATCAGCCTTATCTTTTGTTGATACAGGCAATTCTCCATCCTTGAAAGCCAGGAAGGAAAGGAGCTGGTGGTCAACAATTTTTACCATAGATCAGAAACATCGGGTATTGTTTGGACATGAGTTGACTTTCTCCCTTGATTGATTGATTGGTTAGTGGAACTAATTTTTGGCTTCATCTATTACCTTCTTGAACATGTTTCTTGCAGGCACAAAGGGGATGTGAGTTTCTGTCGTAGGGTTCTTGCACCAACGGTACCGGGTAGGTACTTTGCTGTTTACAGGGTTAGAAAAATATTAAGAGTGTAGGCTATGTTGAAAATATACGCCCCACTGGATCTACAGCTGCAAGCTACAAACCATCCAGTACCGTACCAGCCCGTCAGTCGTGTCCTCGCAGTTAAAGGAGTCAATGTAGTCAACGAATCAACATCAACGCAGTCATGGTCTAGAACATAAGTTCGAATCATGAAGTTGTCAACGGAATGATCAAATTTAACGTTACGCGCAATCTGATTACTTCATTGAGAACGAACTATAGCGTGTATTTTTAGTTCCCGCTTTTTTGTTTGTTAACTTAATTCCTATTTGTTCAGCAAATGTATTTACAAAACTAACGTCTCGTGGATTATCGGTAACGATTATTAACGAACGAATTATATAATTGTCCAAATTTTTTGTATCGAAACCCGAGAACGAACCAGAGACCGTTAATCAAAAATATGGATAATTTCGTTTGTTAATAAATTGTTACTTCTATAGAAATATGTATTGAGCAAATAACAATATACTTAACATAGAGAAAAGCAAAATAAAAATACATTCTTCAGTTCGTTCTCGAGGAAGTAAGTCGATTGCGAGTAACGTTAGCTTTGACCAGTCCTCTGACAACTTCATGATTCAAACTTCTATTTTAGTATGTTGATTGCGTTCATGTTGACTCGTTGACTGCATAGATTCGACTCCTCTAACTGCCAGGACTCGACTGATGGACTCGTTTGTAGCTTTCAGCTCTAGCTCATGTGGCGTCGTATATTTTCCACAGGCTGCATGGTCACTTATATTTGGTATGCTGGTCGATACATCTACTACTTCCATCAGCTTTCGACTGATGTCAGATAGTTCATCAACTCTTTAGCAACAACTTTGGGTAGTTCTATACCGAATGTCCAACTTTACTGGATACGTAATCAAAAAATGTGTTATATAGATCGTAATCAGGGAAACCATAAACGTAACCTAAAAACCGTGTGGTGTTTGGTAATTTAAAGCCGCATGAGATAATAATAGACGAATATGGGGTGTCTCTGCGGGTTTTCAGTTAAAACTAGGAGATCGGGTTGTTTATTTTGGAGATGGTCATAACAGCATTCAAATTAACGTTCAATCCTTGAAGTTGGTAAATTCAATCATTATAAAGTTGCTCCTTTTGGGGTTACCACCAAGATTTTTTTTTATTTTCTTTGTCATGTAAATTTATAACATCTACGTGTTCGGATTTTATTTTAAAAAATTAATACCTATTTATGTATAAAATACTGGAGAATAAAATAAATGTTCCATAAGACAAATGGATGACGAGTGAATAATACGTTTTGTTACGTGTATTACCTTTTTTTCTATCTAAATTAATTAGATAATCTGAAAATTGTAACATGATATGATATTTTTCAATACAAATTCTGCATGTTAGAATAACACGCACATCTTGCGTACTGCAAATGAGTATATAATAATTTTAAATGACTATTCCTACAGGAGGATCGAATGTATTTCTGTTTGCGGTCGTTAGATGGTAGAGTACAGAAACCAATTTGCAGGAATGGTTGTATAAATTAAATTAATTAAGGAAGTTTCAGTTCAGTAGGTAGCATTGTTGCTTACTACATATCTGCTCCAGTAATGGAATTTTGGTACAATAATAATAACGGCACATGTCGATACAACCAGAAATGGTATACATAAATTCCAATTATTCTAGACACGAAGATTGGAATAATTAGTTACATCTGGATGGGATTGAACCAATTGACATTTGTCGTCGTCTTTGGTTGTTAATTTCATTTAGAGAATGCTGCATGTTTATGATACGTCCGGATTCTTGAGCAACATGAAAACTCAGTCATGTAACAATGGAAGTTCACTTAAATCACTGAAGTTAAATATTATAAGCCTTTGAGTTTTTGAATTTCGTACCTTTTTACCTCATTTTCAAAACCTCTACCTGGTGAGTTATCTCAGGAATCTGTGTTTGGGCCCACAATTTTTTAATGTACGCGGTCAAATTTAAATTGAATCATTTTTGCGGATGTGTGACTATGCCGTTAAGGTAAAATTATTCAGACCTATGTATTTTTAAATACGTATATAGAGACTGTTTCTCTTCTTTCACTAAGTACGGACAACAACAATTAATGAACCATGTATTTCTGTCCAAATTATTTATTTTTATTTGTAGTAAGATGAATAAAAATAAGAGCTCAATTTTTAAGTCACTCGGAATGCGGGATTCTAAAAACTATTCAAGTTTACTTGTTCGTAAGGCGCCCTGTTACATTTCTCGCCAAATAAGTAAGCGATTGCATAAAGATTGGAACCTGTGATGAGCATTGATAAGTACAAGTAGAAGAACCCCATTCATTACATTTCAGTGTTTGGGCCTGACGATTGTTTTGAGTGGGATTCTCTTTGCCTACATGGTGATTATTATTCCAGATATGTTGGACAATGCATGATTTATCAATAGAGCCATATTTCACTTCCGATAAATGTTTTTTAAATGGAGTTTCAATTGATTTTTTAGTTTGTCCAACATATTTAATTTCACAATCCTTACAATCTATTGCATAGATTTCAGACATTTATGTGGTTTTATATTTATCCCCCAAAGGGGTTACCTCCCAAAATTTTCAATGTACCTTTGTGTAAAATGTTAGCTGTAAATTGATCGTTAAAAATGCTTTTAAAACCTATCGTGGTTCAAATGGTACACAGGCAACGGATTTGTCTGTTTTCTCTTCTTTGAAAGTCATAGATTTCGCTAACATTTTCTTTGTTTTCATTTTTATTGACTATTTTTTTCACTAAGCAGACAGAGTAACCATTATACTTAGCTACGTTTTTAATATATTCCAGGTCTGTATTGTATCTACCTCTATTTAACGGAAACTGTATTACTCTAACCAAACATTCAAAATAAGTGTTTTTTTTTTTTGGGAAACTATGGTATAAGTCGATCAAAGTGTAACTCAAAGTAGTGGTTTCCTTTCTGTGGATTTCAAATTCGAAAGTCTCTCTATTTCTAGTGCCTAATACATAGACAAAAAGATAATTTGTTATTAATTTCTATTTCATGGGTGAATTTATGAAGTCAAATTTACTGTTTAATCTGGCAATAAATCGTCTACTTTACATTTGTATAAATACTGCGAAAATATCGTCCACATAATGAAACCATACTCTAGGTAAATAGTCATTTTCATTGGCTAGGTCTGTTTCAAATCTACTCGTGAAAAGGTCTGCAATGGATATGGAAAGGAGGTTGCCCTTTGCTGTGTCACGGATTTATTCAAAAAAATTATTATTAAATTGAACTCATTCCTGCAAAGATTTGTTGAATTTATATATTCTTTCCAGGCGTCTTTATCTACGTTGTTCATATTTAACAAGTGGTCTAAATACGTTAGCGTTTATTTTATCGGGACACTGGGAAACAATGAGGTCACATCAAACGATATTAAAACCTCGCCTTCAACCAATTTAATATTTTTAACTTTATTAATAAATCTAAGTAAATGGATACTGAAAAACTTCTTGTTTGACAGGCAAGTCTTCAAATTCGTTAGTTAGCCATTTCGCTACTATTACTTGTGGACCTCCTCTGTTTACTGCATGTCTCTTCGTTTTTGATCTGTTTCCACCTGTTACGTTATTGTATTAGCTTTGTATTAGGCTTAGGTAGTAGTTCTAATGTCATCTAGGGTTTGTCTTATTGGTTTCTTCTTTAAAACTTTTAGCAATATTTTGTTTATATACATTTATTTCTGCATTGTATAATATACGAGGATTTTTCTCTATCTATGCTTTTTAAGGGCTTTCTCAAATTCTTCTTCTGAAATGAGCGGGCCCGGCATGTCTAGTTTTATCTTCTCTGCCTCTTTGTGATAATCTTTTTCAAAATAAATTTCTTTTCGGTAATATATTTTTTCTAGAAAGGCTTTCCAGTAAGTAACAAGGTCTTCCTGTTCTAGTATTATATTTTTGTCGTGGTTCTTAATGGACACGTGCCCTGCCGACCACCGTTTATTAGTGGGTACATATTCTATGACATCGATGACTCCCGTTATCTTCCTGATGGCCTCGTCTCTAATTTGGTCCCTCAAGCTGACTCACCTTATTATATTTTTATATAAGGTTTAGTTATTCTAATGTAGTCCACGGTTTCCTTGGTGCCAGGTTTTTCGTCTTGGTCAATACTTTTTTCGCCACTACCTTGAAACCCCTCTTTATGACGTTTCTTATATTTTTTTCATTCATTTTTCCTGCGGTACGTAGTATGTTGGGGGTTGGCATTGTATGCTTCCTCTTCTCTCGTTAACCGATACCTAATGACCCGATCTGAAATCAGCTCTCGGGTCCATATTCCCTGTAACATTATTTATTTGTATTGTTAATTAAAACGCGCCATCGTAAAGAAATACAATAAAATCAGCATTTTTCGACATCAGAGATCACTTCCTCCACAACAGACAAGGCTTCCACCACGATAACAGAAACTGTGTGAGAGACCATGTTTTATACAGCTCCAGCGGAGTTCAGGATGGCAACCAACACTAATAACTCTGAAATAATTGGCAGTATTGGTCTGCCGGAACCAGGATCTACGTACTGATATTTTCTGTGGGGATCAAAAGTCGCAATAAACGCCTACGACGTTGTGTAGTGTTTTAGAACCAGGAGTAATGGTCCACCGAAACCGGTACCGAGGTACTAAAACTATCCGTGGGTTTTGAATGTGGTAATAAACAACTGTGAAGAGCTCGTAGTGTTTGAGAACCTTTGCACGTGTAGCCGAGGATCATAATAAAAATCAGATTGACGGAAGCAGTTAAATCAAAAACTTGCAGGTGACTTTGCCAGCTCGCCATAAACATCTAGACAAGCTACCTTTATATGTCACTGGACCTGCTTCAGCAACAGGCAAGTTAAAGTCCTGCTATTATTGATAGGATGTACTAGGCTTTCGGCGCGTTCATTGGGATTGACTTTCATTTTCCTCGTATGGCTGCTTAAATAAGATATTATGAGAATTCACGGCAGCTCGGTAATACTGGACCTGAAATAATTGTTTGTAAACAGCTATTGTGCGGAGATTCGACGGACTGATTATAACGTAGATTATCCAGTCAGAGGGAGTTTCAATAGGTACATAAACACATTGGGGAACTGAATGAAATAGAGTACGAAAGAGAACAAAATTGTCTATGGTTTTGCAAGGACTTTAAAGTAATATTTACTGTAGGTTGGTCTATGGGATATTTGTACATATTGTAAATAATAGAGAGTAAGATAAAAAATTAAGTTTATTTTGGTTATTATATATCCGGAAAACAAATTTACAAGGCTAAATAATTAACCATTGACTGTTATACTCTGACTGGAGTAAATATTGGCGATCCATATACAGGGCCATTGTTATTAAGTTAATGTTAGTGAATTATTATAATCCGATGCACTGTTGATAACCGAACAGAGAACTGTCAACAGGTATATAAATCTATTGAAAAACTCTATGAAATAGAGTATGAAAGTTAACGAAATTGTGTATGGGTTTCAAGGATACTAAAGTAATATTGAATGTATGTTTGTCTATGCGTAATTTGTATAGATCGTAAATAAAAACCGAATTTACTAAGCTAAATACTTAACCATTGAGCGTCACAGTCCGACTGGGGTAACGATTGGCGATCCATATACATGACCATTGTTTTTTTGTTAATGTTAGTGAATTGTTATAAGCTCGACGACCTTGCCCAGCTATTGAGTTATCATAAAAATATGGCACTACGGTCAGAGGTGGAAAAGTATGTTACAACACTTTCATCTTAGTTACAGATATTGTTAGTTGTTACTTATTTTTCTAGATGAAAAATACCTGTTTAATTTTTTTCTTATGTACATTAATTCTATAATATACTCCTTTGCAGTGAATTAGAGATGTGTAAAATGATTATTGAAACTGCATGCTAGTCTTGCATGAGTAGTGCATTTACTTGGGATTTGTGGCATGTCAATTATTTTGCAAAATATTTTTATGTGTAATATACATAGTTGTGTTATTATTTTTTTATTTTCTACACATAAAAGAATTTAGGCTTAATACTTTGGAAAGATTTCTAAGAATAATTGGTCACAAAAATGTGTGTTAGGATCTCAACTAACAAAAAGGTATTTGCAACATTCTTAATTAACCATGTTTACAATTTGTAATTGGTATTATTATTATGTTTTTTTAATACATTTTAAGGACAAAAAGAAGCGGTGTTTTATTGAAAGTAAACCATTACATATGGGTCTTTAAGCCAGTGTATCTGTAGTATTAATATTTTGCTATTAAGTTAGGTAGACTAATGTACTTATACTTAAGTATCTAATAATTAATTAATGGCTCCAAAGTGGGTGTAGATTTCTACTGCCAATATATTATATGCACTATCTTAGCCAAATTGACATAGTCTAATTGATATCAATATATAAATGCAGGTTATCAAAGTCAAAAAATAAATGTATAAGAAAGTCAGATCGGAAACAGAAGGAATAAAAATGATTGTTTCTAAGGTAAAAGTGTTACTTACTGAATCTAAAGGAGGAACGCGGCGAGTGTTAAAGAGACTGATGACAGTAACAAATTAAACGAATTTACCTGTGAACGCAGAAAAGACTGAACTTATGGTGAGTGATAAGGATCGTAGAACAAGTGATTGCAGTCCCCTGATTATTGGTAGCCTGGTAGAGACAGTAAATGAAACAGCATATTTAGGGGGACTGTTTTCAAACGACCGATGAGATACAAAATAAATACAGGTATAACGATTCTGAAAGCTATGTCCACTGAATCTCTAAGCGAATGTATATCTAAAGAAGCCAACGTCGCTGTACGTAAAAGCATACTGATACAAATTGTACTATATGGGTGTGAAAGTTGAGTGGCGTAAGCAGCGCTGCTGGAACGAGCTACCTAAGGCGAGTTCCGAGAAAACAGCCGCTACGACCGCTCGCTACTAAGTACCAGAGAGGTGGAACACACCACAATTCCCTCAATAAGCAGCGGAGGACTAAGCATAGCTCAAGCATGGTGACATCTCAGAGGGATCGGGTGTTATATAAACACTCTCAGTTTATCAAAGTCTGAGCGACTTAATTTACAAGGCGCCAGCCACTTTCCGCAACCCGTGGCCAGGTTCAAGGTGTTATTAGTACCTACGCGGGAAACTATGATGACTTGGTGACTGATAAATAATACTTCTATAATCCAATAATTTTGCTAATCCGCGAAACGCGAGCTCGAACGACACAAGCGCAAGCAATGGTATGTTCAGCAAATAATACCACCAGAAATAATATTAACCCATATATTCACTATATAAATACAGCGGTGGCATAGAATTATGCTACGATAACAGTAGGCTGTATGGTAATAGGGACCGACATAAATACAATAAGGTCCACCTATTATATAGGTAACTACTGGCAGATAATATTAACAGCTTTTAATTAACATCAGTGTTTAATCTCTGGTAGTGAGCTCACTTCGCTAAACAGGTTAAAAGGATTTGCCTGATGGGCTTGAATAATAAATTAATGTTACACAATAAACTGTCCCAGAGTTGACTTAATCAAATGCTGCAAGGTGAGGCCTCTTCGTGGAGTTTATGTCGTAATGACCCACAATCACAATTACAACTCCTCTTCCTCACCGAAACCCAAATCAGTGCCAAAACAGCCACTAATCACCTTAATTTCCCGGGGTATGAGCTCCTTACTGCCTTTAGATTGCATGGAGGCGTGTGCGCATACGTCTGTAGCAATCTACCCTGCACCAGACTTCCCAATTTAGAAGCTGGAAGAAAAGACATACTATGGATAAAACTCTCTCTTAGGGCTGCAACTAAATTCATCTGTTGCATTTACCGGTCACCTTCTGACAACAACTTTGTCCAGCTCTTTGACTACCTTTCTGAAAAAACCGACTATCTGATTTCTGAATATCCTTCCTCCGAGGTCACTATTCTTGGCGACTTCAATGTCCATAATAAGGAATGGCTAGGATCTTCAAAAACCGATCCACAAGGGAGAGCAGCGGAGGCCTTTGCAATCAGCAATTCTTTGGCCAATATGGTTCAGCAACCTACTTACTTTCCTCGTATCCCAACCCACAGCTCAAATCCCTTGGATCTCCTTCTAACTACAAACCCTGAATGCTATAAGATATCAGTCACCGCCCCCCTTGGTCGCTCAGACCACGGCATGGTCACTGCTTCGTGTGCAATGCAACCCGAGGTCACACAGTCATCACACCCACGTATCGTTTGGCACTACAACTCCGCAAACTGGGACGAAATGCGGGATTACTTTTCCTCATTTCCATGGGCGTCTGTCTGCTTCTCTCATCCTGACCCCTCTGATATCTCACAAAACGTCACCGAAATTATCCAAGCTGGCATGGAATTATTTATTCCACGTACACAGAAAACCTCTTCAGCCACTCAAAAGCCCTGGTTCTCTAAATCCTGTGACAAGGCTAGACTTGAAAAGGTCAAAGCTCACAAAACGCTTCTACACAATCCCAGTCAAGAAAATCGTCAAGCATTCAACGACGCAAGAAACCGCTATGTCCGCATTCTTTCTGAGGCAAAAAACTCGTTTAATAACCACATCAAAAACAAAGTCCTCTCAAGCTCCAACGGCGGCAAACCCTTCTGGACTCTTGCTAAATCTATTGGGAATAATTTCTGCAAAAGCACGTTCCCACCTCTTGTCTCAGGGGATGAAATTGTTTCTACCGCCCTGGGCAAGGCTGAACTTTTTGCTTCGTTGTTCGCCGGAAATTCTACTCTCAACCCACCTCCAAATGTTCAACCACCAACAGTCCCCAATGTCGCGCATAAAATGACTGATATCATTTTCAAAACTAAAAAGGTACGAAAGATGCTCTCTTCTCTTAATACTAGGAAAGCCTCTGGCCTTGACGAGATCCCAGCAATTGTTCTCAAAAAATGCGCACCAGAACTTGCTCCTGTCCTGACTCGTCTGTTTCAGATATCTTACAATAAAGGCATATTCCCTAGTAACTGGAAAACTGCTCGAGTACAACCCATCCCCAAAAAAGGATCCAAAGCGCTTCCTAGCAACTACAGGCCTATTTCTCTCCTTTCAGTCATCTCTAAAGTGGTGGAAAAGTATATAAACACCGAACTACTAAAATTCCTTGAAAAACACAGTCTAATCCACGACCGGCAGTATGGATTCCGTCAGCGCAGATCGACTGCCGACCTCCTTTCCTTTGTCACCCATTCTTGGAACAAGTCTATGGAACAACACGGTGAATCCCAGATTGTTGCTCTAGACATATCCAAAGCATTCGACCAGGTCTGGCACGCAGCGCTGCTTAATAAACTTCCGGCCTATGGCCTACCACCAAAACTTTGTACCTGGACAGCAAATTTCCTCTCCAACAGGAGCATATCTGTTGTTGTGGATGGCCATTCCTCTAAACTGTATCCAATTAATGCAGGAGTTCCTCAAGGTTCAGCTTTAGCCCCTACTTTGTTTCTTCTCCACATCAATGACCTCCTCTCTAGCACATCCAACCCAGTTCACAGTTACGCGGACGACAGCACCCTCCACTCAAATATACAATATTCTAAGCCTGTCTCTTTAGCCCAATTAGATGAGGATCGCAGACTCATGGAGGGTTCTGTCTCCGTGGACCTCCAAAAAATATTAGACTGGGGAAGTAGAAATCTTGTACAATTCAACCCCACCAAAACTAAGTCTTGCTTTCTTTCTCACAAGAGATACAGCAGCCCTAGACCCATCACAATGAACAACCAAGTTATTCAAAGTAATGAGTCCTTCTCTCTTGTTGGCATTTCTGTGGATCGAAATCTTAATTGGCACCAACATGTCACATCAATTGCAGAAGCGGCTGCTAAGAAATTGGGTTTCCTCTTCCGGGCTCGCAAATACTTTTCACCAACTAATCTCTATACCTTATACACTTCACAAATAAGGCCAAACCTCGAATACTGCTCCCACATCTGGGGTGCAGCTGCCGCTTCTACACTCGCTATCCTGGACTCAATTCAAAAGAGAGCTATACGTCTCATCGGTGACCCTACCCTCACCCAAAGGCTTCCATCCCTTGCCCACCGACGTGCCGTTGGTGACCTCTCTCTCTTTTAAGATATCTGCACGGGCACTGCTCAGAGGAGCTTTCCTCCATAATTCCCCCACCTGCTGCCCCCAGCAGATCTACCAGGGGAACAGAGCGAATGCACCCTTTTAATGTCCAGGTCACCAGACATAGAACATCTTGTTATGCCCGCTCTTTTGTCCCGAGGACTTCCAAGTTGTGGAATTCCTTGCCAGCACATGTTTTTCCTTCTCCTCCGAACCTCCAAGCCTTCAAGTCCAGAATTAACAAGCTGCCTCTTTCCTCCTTGTCAACACCCACGGTACGATAGTATTTAGGCTGTAAGCCCTCGTGGTGTGTTGTTTACATTAAAAAAAAACATGACCCTATAGGTCAGGGGTCATAAGTAATGATAACAAATAATGAAGTAACCGGCCATATAGGTCAGTAAGCCTTAAAGATATTAACAAATAATAACGTAAGCGAACCTATAGGTGAGTAATCATTAATGATATTAACAAATAATAACGTAAGCGATCCTATAGGTCAGTAATTCTGAATAATAATAACAATTTATGCAGTGTACCACCCTCCAGGTCAGTGATCATAAATAATGACAACAATTGATGAAGGTCAATGACTGGCTACAATGGCACTCAGTATAATCTCTCGAGCAGTCATCACCACCAGGTCCACGACCGTACCGGCATGCAATGACGTTAACAGTCGTTATCTGTCACACAAATTCCAATGACATTGAAGATAAGGCACACGAAAAAAAGATACCTGACGTAGGCAGTGGCACAAAAATTAATTCACACAATTAAACTGAATTGCCACGATGAAGTGGTTGTTGTTTAATACTCATCTGTGGCGACTGGACAGCTATACCATCGCAACTAAGGCCGGCAGTGGAACCAGACCCAATCAACATGCAACTAACAGCGACCCATCTACGCTCACAATTCTCTTGCTACACTAGAATGGCAGTAACCCTAAAACATAACCACACTAGTCTGGATGTAAGCACCAGCTTGTCCTGAAGAACGACGTTTTTATCAACTTAACGTGGTGGCATTACTCTACACAAAACGGACCTGGCCACTATGGCACTCTCCACACTACGACAGTTGAAACCAGAAGAGGAGCACTCTTCACTACGACAGGCGAAATCAGAAGAACGAAGGCCATGAAGAAGGCCTCCGTCATCACTCCATGCACATACGCCCAGTCATGCCAACATATAGACATCGGATCGACTTTGCGCCATGTAACCAGCCGTTCACCAGGCATAGAAAGACAGCAGATGACCCCCGGTTCCGCTATATTTTATTCGTAGACTTAATAGAATTAAACGAGCAGGGATACTGAAGGTATCACCCGCTCGATGATCATTATAGATGACACAGACACGGTGTGTGCCATTCTAAATAACTCACTCGTGTGAGAACACATTAAACAGAGATAAAACTTTAAAAAATTATGATGGATTAACAAAAAAAAACAAGTTACGACATCTGGGTCGTAACACAGCATGGGGTTATAAACGAACTGGTTTTGACTGAATGTAAAGTGAATAAGTCCATTGAACGTAGGTATGAGAGCGGTGTACTCAGTTGATGTGGTCACATAGAACGAATGGACAATAATCACACGAGAACTTATAGAGATCATAGTAATGGTAAGAAATTTTTTGGAAGATCCAGGAAAGCAGGAATTGATATTGTGGACGATATGTGAAAGAACAGAGATGTCAGTAGTTTGCTTAATAGAAGAGCGTGTGTGTGAGGAGATATATGAAGATGGAGGAAGCAGAATTGATATGTCAGGATAGAAATTCTTGGAGAAATGTTGTGAGAAAATAGCATAGGCCGTTTGGTGTGTCCACTCGATTGTGGAAGCGGCGTGATACTAGTTGCATTTTCAAAATAAAAGCTGAAAAACGTACTCTATTTTCAAGAGAACAAGGACAGAGTGAATAACTGAATAAGTCCATTGAACGTAATAATGATAGCAGCGTACTTAGTTGATGTTATCACATAGAAGCAATGGATAATAACGAAATGACTTATATAGATTATAGTAATAATAAGAAAAGTCTTGGAAGACCCAGTAAAGCTTGGATTGATGTTGTGGGTGATATATTAAGGTACAGGAATGCCATTAGTTTGCATATTCAGAGAGGGCGTATGTGGAGACAGTTGAACATGGAGAGAGCAGAAGTGATATATCAGGATAGAAATGCTTGAAGAAATGTTAGGAAATAGCATGGGCCGTTTAGTTTTGTCCACTCCATTATAAAATCGGCGTGGCGGGTGATAGTGCTAGTAGTATTTCCAAAAATAAATGCTATAAAACCTACTCTATTTTTAAGAGAAGGTGGGTAGAGTGCACAGCGCTTGCTGGGAGCTAGGCAACGCGGGAACAGATTGCTGTCTGTCGTTAAAGAAAACTTAAACAATTTCTTTTTGTAACGTCAAACGATGTTTAGAGGAAAATCAATTTTTAAATATTAACCTAAATACTAGCCAGCTTTTTTATGATCAATGATTGGACTCAGATATGTTGGTTTAAACCGTAGTATTTTAATTTTGGAAATCTACCGATTATCTGTGTCATATTAATTACGAAATATTTTGTATAAATACACTCATTTTAATTTATACGTTATCTTTACTTGGTTGGCATTCACCTAAAAAATCAATAATAATCTAATGTAAAATTCATAAGGAAAAAATGTCACTTACTGTGTTTTTAAATGGTTTACTTATGAAATTATTTTTTAATATTGTAACAGGTTTTGAGGCGAAATGCTTCTAAATGGATTCAATGTAATATTGCCAGCTACTTTGATAACGTATTGTTAGAAAATCATCCAGTGCAAAGAGACGTTTCTCCTGCACTCAAGTTATATGATGGTCTTAACTTCAACAGAGTAGGTCCTAATTATAGTTTTATTAATGTAAACATCGAAGTAGAATTGTTTAAATAAATGTAGGTCGTGCGTCGGTTGAGGAATGTGAAGTCACTGCCGCTAGGTTACATCAACAACCTAGCGTTGTCTTTTATTTATTGCTTACAGCAAAAATGTATACAAGAAAAATGTAGACAACAAAGGTAAAGAAAACAGACGCATATTTGTTGAGACAGAAATCCAAGAAGACCCTTGCGTCACTTTCTTTGTAAGTTTCTCGTCCTGTGCATTTTCAGTGTTATTTTTTAATTTTTTATTAAAATAAATCAATCGAGGTGAAAAATAAAAGAAATGAATTTATTTCTAAATCTACTTTACATATATTTACCTTATATATATATATATATATATATATATATATATATATATATATATATATATATATATATATATATATATATATGTATATATTCTGAAAATATCGCGGAAAATTTCAAGGAACTCCTCTTCCGCGTGAATTTTTTGAGTAGTTCTGATAACAGAACTTTATTGGTGACGTCACGGCTTTCTGGCTCAACCGTCGCACTACCTGCTAATAGGACTTTTTCGTTTTCTGTCAGTTTAAAATCAACTGCTGCCAAACTTATTACTACTTAGACATAAGACGTATTAAAAGAAAATCAGTCCACAGTTTAATGACTTTTTACAAATTTTTGTACGCGTAAATATTAATTTTGATTATAATTCGTCTAAAGCGTATACGTTATTTTTTAGAACACAAAAAGTATTGAGCACACTGCACCTTTTATCCACAGTGTGTTTCGCTTGAAATGGCAACGCCTCAATAACTTTTTATTTTTAAGCGAATTTTAAAAACTTATTTTGTATGTAAAGCTTGTGATGCGTCTTTGAATGGGTGTACTAAATTAATAACTAGCCTAATTTTATCAAAAATTATCGCAAAAAATTGTAACCACATTATTTCAACGTTTAAAAAAAATATCAAAGAGAGTTGTTCGAAATCATAGCAAAACCGCAAATCCCAATTTTGGTTTAGAACAAAATGTACTCATAAAAATGTACAATGAAATAAAAGAAATAAAAAATAAACAGAAGAAAATAATTATAACATTTCATATCCGATTTTCAGAAAAGGTAAACCAGACAAAACCGTTGTCTGCTTATCATTTGAACCGCAAATTATAATAGGTTTTGAAAACATTTTTAAGAAAGGCAATTTACAACTAAACTACTAAACTACTACTACAAAAGTACATTAAAAAATTTGCTAGATAACCCAAAGGATAAAGATAAAACCACAGAAGTGTCGGGAATCTACGAAATAGGTTGTAAGGATTGTGAACTTAAATATGTTGGGGGGGTTAAAAGAACTATTGGAACTAAATATAAAGAACATATTACATAACTGGGATATGGCACTTTTGATAAATCATGTATTGCTCTGCATATTTAGGACAATAACCAACTTGTAGATAAAGAAAATCTCAAGTTAACCAAAAATGTCAGGCAGTCGTGATAATTAGATGCTTACGAAAGTATATATATATATATGTATATATATATATATATATATATATATATATATATATATATATATATATATATATATATATATATTGAACTAAAATGTTTCGATGAATAGAATATGTCCTGTTCTATGTAGTCCATTGCTCGAACTCTAATCTTAATAATAAGTGTACCCTTCTTAGAAGGAATATTTTTGATAGCGACACACAGTTTTACAAAAGCATGTATGCAATTTTAATTACAGAGATTTAAGACTCAACAGTGGGAGTCTGTCTGTATACCTCCGTAGAAGACGCTCTTCGCAACTGTTTGGCAACTAACATATAAATAGGAGTTATAGTTTTCATTCGCTCAGTTTATTGGTGCCTCTGATGACGCTAACTTTCTTAGCGAAACGATCATCAGGTCTAAAAAGTGTATTGTGGTGAATTGGGTTCTCCAGATTGTAGTTAACATTTTCGTGGGTACACTTTTATTTTGTTTTCAACCAACCTTGTCATTTGGGGTTTTGGAGTGATTCCGAACTTCTTTTAAGAAAATTCCAATTTGTTGCGATAATTTGTAATCAAAGTAGGCTAGTTATTTACAAAGGCTATAATCTAGTTTACCCATTCAAATAAGCTTCACAAGCTTCACATACGCAATAAAGGTTCTTTTTAGTTCGGCTACACATATAAAAGTCATGGAGGTGTTACCATTTCAAGTACTAAGCAACTACTGAAAAATCAGTGTATCTGCAACATTTTTAAACTGAACGAAAATAAAGAAATATCATGAGGTACTGCTTGTAAATTTGATTACTAAAGGTTCTTATTTGTCTGCTTTGCTAGTTAATCATGTTATTAAAGTAAATTATTCTATAAGCTATAAAAACCAATACATATACACGTGCGAAACGTAAATTTGTCTATTTTAATTATTTCAGCTTCCAACATGTTTTATTGCCGAGCTATGACGCACTAAATTTAAAACTATAGTACCTATTCACATATATTTTCTAACATACTTGCAGCTTCTATTTCTTGTAAGATAAATAGAGAAACTTTCACCTGTAGCCTAGTGCCTACTCTTTAATATATGGACTCTACCATTATATTTACGATATTAATTAATGGTTTGTGTGGGTAGAACTTTATTGATAACATTACTTAATACTAAACTATTTTTATGTGTCCATTTAATCTAAATAATCCACTAATCGTCTACACAAAAAGCTTAAGTTTTAATATTATCTTAATTAATGTTTTTGATTTTAGTTTCAGTAGCTTTCTTAATTTAATTGGTTTCTAGTTTTCTTGGTGCACTACTACATTAACATTATTTCCTGATTAACTATTTATACACTCATATGTCTGAGCACATAGTTATCTGTGGTTTTTCTTCAGCTGCTTCTTTTTCGTAAGTATTCTTCACTTTCATATCTAATAATTTATAACTCATTATTTCAATTATGTGTTTGTAGTTTTAGTAACTATAGTTAATGTTGTTAGATCAATGTAGCATGCCTAGATATTGTATACAAGTATAATTATTGTAACTTTAGTATAAAAAAGTACTAATTCAAAGATAAAATATATACAAACTGATAAAAAAATACATATAATAATTACAATAAAACATAAAAATATGAAGCTTATGTGTGGTTTGGTGTGTGTAGGGCCTTGATGGAGATGTACTGGGACAAGGGCCTCCTGGGCTCCCAGGTGATAAGGGCGATCCAGGTGAACCAGGTCCGAAAGGGGATAAGGGCGTTAAGGGTTTTACAGGTTTTCCAGGTAGATATTATGAATAAATTATAGCCGCCTTCACCATGGCTTACCACTAACATTACTAACCTGGATGGGCGTCTTTTTTTTAAGAATTTACTAACAACCTAATAGTTTTTATTTGTCACATCACATAGCCAGAATTATATATTCCTAACTATTTTACTATGCAGAGTGTGGCGCATTGAAAACGAGCTGGCAGCCATAACAGCCAGGAAAATATTTTGTGGGAAAAACCTGAAACACGTCAGGTTTGCTTGTGAGGGGGACAACTTTTGACGCAAGAAGTATATCCCAAACTTTACCCTCCTGTGCTGGGGTGTCCCTCAATTTTTTTCAAATGGGAATAGAGGTCATTGAAAAGAGCTTTTAATTCTCTTTACACCGCTTTTTTATTTTTGAAATTAAGTCTATTTGTTTAGAAGATATGCAGTTTTGAAATATCACTAATGAATTTCCCGAGAATTTTAAAGTCTGGACGCAGCAAGTGCATAATGGTAGTTTCAAAAAAATGTGTTAATAGCAAATATGTCTCTTTAATGCAAGCAGGCATCAATCTGGTTACTGGTATGACCTATATAGTAGAAACAATGTACCATATTTTAACAAAATAACTTATTGTTTGAAAATGTACAAAAATTTTCGAAAACAAACTTAAAATGTTTCCGAAAAGACTGGTTTCCTATCCAACAAAGCTTAGGTTAATAGTACATTGAGTTATTGAAATTTGAAGCATTTAATGAAAATTCGCTACCAAAATGCACTTACTACGTCTCGATTCTTTTCTTACAAACATGCATCATATTTCGATAAAAAATGCAAAAATGCAATAATATAAGGATGTTCGAAAAAAATTGTAGCGAACAACAACGACTTATGGGCCACCCTGTGACTGTGAAAATAATTTTATAAGATGCAGCTCAAGACACTCTATAATTAACGTATACATTTTTTTCTCGTGTCTTGTATAATAACAATTATATTGAGCTTTACCGTGAAAATGCGTCAGCCTGTATATATGTAAACAGATGAAAACTGAATGTAAACTCGGGTATGGCTTCTAGGGGGCCTAGTTTGTGCTCATTTGAAGAAATCTTTTTAAAATTCAAAAGTCGCGGTCTCCTCGATAACAAATTTTTTCTACGAAAATTAACTAAAAATTATAGACCGTTAAACCATAAACTTAACTAAAACTACCGCTAAAGCATAAAAGGAAGGGTCTTAAAATGAATTTTCTGTAAATATTTTAATAAAATGAAGGGCAATGACGGTTGAAAGTGAAACCTAAGGGTTTGCAGAACAGTCTTCTTCCGACATTTTCTTTACATAATCCGTATTTGTTTCAGGTTCTGTGCCTGAATGTTTCCAATTTTGACGTTTAAAATCGTGTCTTTGACGTTTTGAGGAAAACCACAAATATTTTTCTTTAAACACCCATAACTTTTTTGTCTTTAAACTTGTAGACCTAAATTGGCACATGGTTCACCCTTTATAATACAAACACCAGTGCTTAATTTGGTTGCCCTTACTTGGTTATTTCCGGGGATATAATTTCTTTCCGAAAGAAAACACACAATTTTCCAAGAAAACCTGGACCCATTTTCACACACCAAATCTGATCAAAATCAGCCCATTATTTCTTGAGTTATCATGTGATACATAAATTCTGAGTTTTTGTCTGACATTTTCAAGCATTTCAGGAGTAATTCTCCGGCATTCATCAATAATGCGCTGACGTAACTCTTCCAATGAGTCGCACTCGGTAGCATAAACTTTCGATTTTAAATGCCCCCACAAAATAAAGTCTAAAGTGACAGGTTTGGAGAGCGGCGTGGCCATTCTGCAGGACCTCTTCGACCTATCCATTGACCGGGAAAGTGTCTATACAAGAACTCCCTAATAGTAACGGCATAATGCGGTGGAGCACCACCTTGTTGGAAAAAAGTGTTGTTCCGAGTATCTCTAATGGTTTTCAACAATGACAATTAGCATAGGGTAAACCAGGTCTTGCAATATTTCTAAATACCGTTCTCGTGTCAAAGTGTCGACTATGAAGATTAGTCCAACGATGAGACCACCAAAAATGCCCGCCCAAACATTGATTTTTTGTGGAGTTTGAATGTGGAGGTCATGGAAAACTCGACGGTTTTCATCTGCCCAGAATCGGCAATTATGACGTTTTGCAGTGCCACTCGGAAAGAAAGACCTTTCGTCGGAAAAACAATTGTTAAAAAGAAATTGCCTGTTGTCAGTTATTCTTTGAGAAATATTTTCGCAAAATTCCAAACGCCGGTCATAATCACCTTCATTTACTTCCTGAACTAGCTGAATTTTATGTGGATGAAACTCAATTTTTTCTAGAATTCGTTGAATTGTCGTTCTACGTAGATTACTAATCTCAACAAATTTTCGTGTACTTAATGTTGGATCCGCACTAACTTGACCTACTACTTCCATGTTTGTGGCTTCATTCACAATAGGGAATTCACGTGTAGGATTTTGTTTATTATTAGCCACTGATCTAGTTTCAGGGAATTGTGTAGCAACTCTAGCACATACTTATGACGAACACGCCTATCAGGATGCAGGTTATTGAATACACGTGCTGTTTTGATTGCGTTTTCATGATTTAAAAAATTCCCACGATTGAAACTCTTTCGGCAATTGAATACACCATGATCACTGATGATAAAAATCCGTTCAACAATGCGAAGCAGTAATCACAACTGAATTTTTTATTAATCAAGTTACTTCAATTCACATGTTGTAACGAGGCCTTGATTCACGGGGTGAATTATTTAGTGGAACAGATCAACGGATCTACGGGAACGGTCCCGGGCGCCAGATTTAGAAAGGGTTTACTCCCTGCGAGGATGTCTGAGACCTCGTCACAAGGCTCTGGCCACGGTTGTGGCCGTATAGATACCTCCGAGGTTGCGGGCTTTAATCGTTCCCCCGGTATTTCCCTGACCTTCCGAACGTTTGTATGGGTGTAGCAGATTTATTTGCGGTTATAATATAGACTGAATATACTTTCCACACTATTTATTACCTCATGATACGTTACAATTCATTGATAGTTTTACAATCTGGATAGTACTTATCACGTTAATTTACTGATGATGAGCCAACAAAATTAATTATTCCCCATGGGGAAGAATTACGGACGACACGCGGACGGAAACTCCGAGTATTGTGGTTTACGACTCGTGGATGCAGACGTTAAGTGGGTCGATTGGAGAAACGCTCTTCAAATAACTAAACGGCGTTTATCCGTCGAAGTCGGTACCGCGAGATCAAGCGCCTCGACGTCAGGGCGTCGGTAAGGAACGGGAAGGATTATAGGGGAACGCCCTGTGGAAGGATATTGTCATATACTAACTCGACCTTGGCCTGCTTGTGTACTTACAGCGTCCAGACCAGAGTCGAATCAGAACGGTCGTACGCAACACACTCGAGAGATCTGTGTTAGCTACAGCATCACCTCCCGAATGTTTTACGAAACGCCAACAATAATGTAATATGGTAACGGAAGGAAAGTACGCTAGATCTCACGATCTCGACGTCACCGGAGAGAGACACACGGAACTGAGAAAATATCCGAAAATTCGCTATATGTAAATAAAATAAGAAAAACTTCAAAGGTTCTCACCTAGACTATATTCGGAAGAATTATCAGAATACCAATTGTTCTCAACAACAACAGGACGGACGGTGCTACATCCTAATACTATGTTATAATTTTAAACAAGCAGACTTTTAATTCACGGATGTGAAACTCAAGCTATAAATTTAACCACGCTATGGCAAACGGTGAACTCTTTCTGCCTCTCGTCGTTATTGTCTCTCCAGTCACCGGCTGAAAAATCCTAATCCGTGGTAGATACCTTATCCCCATCTTCTGCAGATATGTTTTTACTCTGCCGCGATAATTCGAAAATGCGTACTTTAATAAATATTAATGGTAAAATAATTATTTTAACTGCGTAGAATTTTTACCCGTGTGATTTATATTATGTTTATTTTCGAACAGTCGCTTTCAATATCTACAGCTGTTCTGAAAATATATACTTCGTTACAATGTAGGCACAAAAAGTTGCCATTAAGAATGTGTTATCACAAGACATATTTTGCTAAGGTTTTTTTGGGGCACCTTAATCTAAATGACTTTCTATTACCTACGCAAACCTTTAACAACATTTTTAACTTCTAATGGACGCTGGTGAGGCCCAAGTCAAGCATTAGCAATTTTTAGGAAAATTTATTAGTGATATTTCAAAACTTGATATCTTCTAGATGAATAGACCGAACTTCAAAGCTGAAAAAAGCAATGTATAGGGAACCAAAAGCTCTTTTCAGCGATCTTTCACATAACCCCTATTCCCGTTTGAAAAAAATTTGAGCGATGGCACCCCCGCTTAGGAGGGTAAAGTTTGGTCTATACTTTTCCCTCAAAAGTTGTCCCCATCACAAGCAAACTTGAGGTGTTTCAGGTTTTTTTCGAAAGAAACTTTTCCTGGCAGTTATAGCTCCCAGCTCGTTTTCAATGGCTGATCCTGTATAGATGACTCTTCGAATCGTCATCCATTAATGTTTCATATTGTTAAGAAAATGCACGTAGGTCACGACGGTGACATTAATAATGAAAATTTTCTAATAGATGTCACGATGGTGATATACCGGGTGGAACTTAAAAGTTGCTCACTCCCTCAAGAATTTTTATTTATTAAGATTATTTAATGAAAATTGGGAGTTAGCTATAGACATATAACTGCATGTTTTGAGCTTCCCAAATATTGTTGTCTCATCCGGTTAGACCGGAAGTGACCTCAACTTTCGAATTTCAAACGAAACTGCCTGTATATTTTTGCATATTTCGATTCAAGGGCACATTCCAACTATGTTGTCATATGTATGATGTCGATGTCATATTTTTTTATTTTGAATCTAGAATGCTTTGATATGCTTAAAAATTTTCACTATCTTCCTTAGCTCGCCAGAAAAATATAATTTGGCTTATCTCATGGGTTCGTAGTTTTTTGTAAACATCGAAATAATCAAAAGTTTTTTAATAAATCGTTTATTTAAAAAAATGATTTGTTTACGTAAAAAAATATTTTTGTTCATTTTGAAGCTTATAAAAAACTACGGGAATATGAAATAAGCCAATTGACATTTTTCTGGCGAGCTATGGAAGATAGTGAAAGTTTTTAGGCCTATCAAAGCATTCTAGATTCGAAATGAAAAAATCTGATATCAACAGCATACATATGACAATATAGTTGTAATGTGCCCTATGTTGTCATACCTGGAATTACGTACCTGGAATGTTCCATTGAAACAAAATTTGTAAAAATAGACAGGTGTTCCATTTAAAATTCCACAGTTGATGTCATTTCTGGTCTAATCGGATGTGATAAAGACTATTTGGCAATGTTAAAAAATGCAGCTGCTAGTTTAATAGCTAACTCCCAAGTTTCGCAAATTTATCTTAATAGATTCTAGAGGAGGTGAGCCACTTTAAGTCCATCCGGTATACATGCATACAGGGATATGTAGAAAACTTGTTTACATTTGTTTTGTGAAATTGTGGTGAACTAATGGAAGGTGGGACGATATATTTAAAATTTAAACATATTTTTGACATACTTCCCCGCTTTCGCTATTTGGAGGGAGGGGGCAACTTTTTTAAATGGGGTGATCTACTTTCTCTATAAAATTCGAATCTACAAAAGGTTTGTGTGCAAAAAATTTGTTTGATTTGCTCTTTCAATTACGAAATAATGATTTATTATATTAAAATATATTAACAGATAATTTTAAACCTATTTATCTTCTGTCTTGCGTGAGAAATCTTTCCAAACACCTTCTCACTCTTTTTCTAAATGAATCACGTACATGCGCACTGCAACATTTCAGGTATCACTAACGAGCAGGCAACGTGGTTTCTGTTTTTCATATCATCTAAAGTTGTAGGTCAATCGCCATCACTTTGTACTATTTAGAATCCCAAAAGAAATAATTAAGGGGGAGGGGGTCAAATCTGGAGACCTAGCAGGCCAGTTGACCTGACCTGCTCGATAAATCCACCTGTTTTCAAATATTCCATTCAAATGATTACGGACTGTATTGCATAATGAGGTGGAGTTCCATTGTATTGAAACCACATGTCTGGGTTAATGTTTTGGTGTAATAGTTGAGGTAATATTTTTTTTAAAGTAGCGTACACTTCTCCACCGAAATGCCATGTTTTTTCTTGCATTTGTCTGGAGACCCAATTGGAAAATGTAACGCGTGCAATGTAATGTAATATGAATAAAATGTGTTACAGTGATAACTGCGTTGTGACGCATTTTAGCATCTCTAGCGAGCAGCCTGGTACTTTCATGCAGGTAGGCAGTCTCCTACGAATGGTAAGAAATTCTGAAGAGTTAAATCTAATTTCTTGCAAATTGGTGTTTAAAAAAAATCTTACATAATCGTCCAATTACTGGAAATGGAGATAATGAGATAACAGTTTTAGCCTATTTTGAGGCTCATTAACACATATCAATAAACAGTGCCGTTGTTGATTTAGGACTGTCTTTCTCATCAATCAAAAGAATTCTGGGAAAGCAAACATTGCATGGTTATAAGTATGCGAGAGTTCAGGCGTTACATCCTGTAGATGCTGACTACAAAATGCAGTTTTGCGAATAAATTCTTATTCGGATATAAGATGATACCATTTTCTTGAAAAGAATTATTTGGGTAGATGAGTAGAAGTTCTCCCGAGAAGGTATATTCAACAGACAAAATGCACATATCTGGGCAAAATAATATTCTTACATCAAAAGAGAAACTTCCTAAATCAGTTCAGCTTCAATGTGTTCTGTATATTGAAAGATGGCAGGTTGTGCTATCACATCTATGATGGATATATAACTAGTCAACGGTATATTAAATATTCAGGATAATAGTTGGAGATTTTCTAGACGAATGGCCGCTGCAAGAAGTGATGAGCTATTGGTTCCAACATGATGGTGCTCCAGCTCATAGCAATGAAGAAGTGAGCAGAATAATCGAAAATATGTTAGCAGATAGATGGATAGGATGACACAGCCCAATCATCTAGCCACCTAGGTTACCGACTTTTCTCCACTGGATTTCTATCTATAGGGAAGAGTTAAGGGTAGAGTCTGTAAAGTAAATGTAGCGACAAAAACAGGAGGAAACGGTCAAATCGGCATTGCAAGAGTTAGATGGAAAAGAAATTTAAACGGCAACTACTGGTGGTGTAATGAACAAAATCTTGAGATGTCTTTAAGTAAATGGCCAACGAATCGAACATTTAGGTTACCAGTACTGATACTGGTACGAATGGTTTTATTATTGTCATAGCACACTACACATACGAAAATTCATCAAATGTCATAATGAAAATTCTCTAAAAGGTACAAATATATGGCCTGGTCTATTTAAAGTAAAGAAGTTGGCGCCAAGTTTTTTATTTAAGCGCACACTTGCGGTTAGCAGAATAGAAACATTGTTATTCAAAAGGGTAGGTACGGTTAGGTAGGCAGCCAAATTTTCGGGAACCAAATGTCACTGAAACTACCTAAATGTGTAAGAGTCCTCGTGAGAGACCCTGTATGGAGACGCCATTATTTCATTGTTTATTGTGACTTTACTGGTTACTAGTTTCCTTTTTACTATTAAATGTTTTTGTTTTTAGGTCCAAAAGGTGATATGGGACTCTTGGGTCCAACAGGTGAACCAGGAATTAATGGTGAAGCTGGTCCCCAAGGACCACCCGGATTACCTGTAAGTATGTTTTAAAATCCGCCTCAACATAAAACTAAATAAAAATAACTATAGGGTCAAATCGGGCCTAAAGGTGAAAAAGGAGAATACGGTGATATTGGACCTCCAGGCCTTATGGGTCCTCCTGGCTTACCTGGTCCACCAGGCTATCCAGGTCAGAAAGGTGAAAAGGGAGAAAAAGGAGAGTCAGTAAGTCCTTATATTTTTCTTAATTTCCGAATCCAGTAGTTTTCATACATTACCACGAGTGAGGTTAAAAGAAATATCCGCCCTAAGTGAAAAATAAGGTTAGGTATATCACTCAAAAACAGTAGTAGCTTTTCTTGTCTTTGGTATCCTTTGAATGCATTTATTTCTGATTATCAATTTAAGCATCTTTTATACAGCTATTTTTGTAAATGAATGAAGATTCTGTAAAATATTTACCTCCAAGAAACTGATCTTTTTATTGATTACTTTTTTGCATCACTATTCCTTTATTTTAAGTATTTATTTTCATTAAACTCGACTTTTTTTTTACCCTGGCATGTTCTTTGGAATGAGAATGATACTAATTCTGTCTTTTATTTTTCTCGGCACTGTTGCAGAAATATAAAAAGCTACGAAGACGACAGGTAAATATTTTATCATTACTCAAAACATTAATTTTAGTTTTAGTGAAATGTTTCGTTCCCTTCGAAACAATTGAAACATAAAAAGCTAGGGCCGCAGCAAATACGTGGTGAGTGAATTTTCATACAAGTGATCATCACTTTAGATATATATATATATTATATATATATATATATATATATATATATATATATATATATATATATATATATATATATATATATATATATATATATATATATATATATATATATGTGTGTGTGTGTGTGTGTGTGTGTGTAATTTTATGACAATAGCAAATATAGTTTACAGGTTATAATTATTTACAAAAATCCAGTAAAAAAAGTACAATTACAAACAATTTTTTCTTTTCAGGAAATTCGGTAAAAAATTTGTAAGAAAATTTTCTATTACAAGAACATTTTGTACATAAAAATTCCTTAATAAACTAAATTAAAATTTATACAGTTTATCTACGTACGTAAACAAACAAAATATTATTTCGCCTGACAATACCGTAAAAAGAGAAAGTGGTTGCAAAGAAGAAAATAAGCACTCGTAAAGCCACAGGAAAAGTCTATTGGGCTCTAAGAGACTGTAGTAACCAAGTGAAAGCAGCAACAACAATCTGAGCTGCTATTAAAATTTGAATTAAAGGTCTTAAGCGTTCTCATCTCATTATTGAATTTTTTATATAAAAATTCACTAAAAATTCATTTAAATTACATAATCTGACCTGACCATATAACGTAAAAAAAATTAAATTAAAAAAAGAAAGTTTACTCACTATTAGGATTTGCGACAGCCCTGAGTCTTAGTTACGTGCGCACTCTAACGAACTCGGTTAGGAAGCACATGACATGTTTCCCGTAATAAACCGGTTATAAACTGGTATGTAAATTTATGCTTTAGTATAGCAAATAATTTCAAACCATTTTGTTAAATAACTGCACAAGCAACATTAACCTGATAGACAAATAAAATCAAAATCACTGGTACACTTAGGTTTCTTCGCAAATAAAGAAACCAAAAAGCACAATTGAATCATAATCAATTAAAAAAAGTATCAACTCTGTCTTTTTCGTTAGTGACAATCAGATAAAACAATCAACAAAACCTGACGATATTTGTAGCACTTGAAGAAAACCCTTTCTTATCTTTAGAAGTCATTTTATCAGAACACACTGCTTGAAATTTAAAAAATAAGGCATCGTTGAAAATATGTTTACACAAGCCGTTTTCAGGAAAGGGGTGAAGGGCCGTCAACGAGACAGTCTTCAACAGTACGTCGTTTTTAAAATGGAATGTTATTCAAACGTATAACTACTACGTCCGTTGTAACTCCTGAGCAGGTTCAAATTTACCCTAAGACTGGCGCTAGAGAATAGGTAGGTCTACAAAAGGGAAGAAAACCTGAGTCCTCCAAAATAGCTACATATACTCCAGACAAAAATAAAATTCAAAGTAGAAAAAACAAAATCAAAACATAAATCTCAAGAAAAGATAGTGCTGCAAATAGAATTATAACTTCCACATAGCTGTGATGATCTACTCTGCCATTCTTATGAAACGATTTAGGGTCCCTGACTTGACCACAAAGAAAATATTCGAATCCCCCCACCGATAGACTTCTAAAACGTTATATTACTTGAGTTTTAACGAAAGAATTCCAAATTTCACCAAATCACCGATCATTTATTCCATATTCCCTGAAGCAGTCTTACCCAAAAAACAATTCGAAGCGTTCCTTTGTCGGGTGCTAACTGGGTACCAAATTTGAAGTTGATATCTCAATTCGCTCGAAAGTTATTGCGCCTGATCAGAACCGTTCGTTTGTCTGGTGCTAACTATATACCAAATTCGAAGACGATATCTCAATTTGTTCTAAAGTTTTTAAAGGATTTGGACAGTGAACTGGTTGATTTGGTTTCAAAAGATGAAGAACATGTAACAGACCTATTGGACATAATAATCCAGGAAACAAATAAAACCAAGAAGAAATTAATTTTGAAT
The DNA here is from genome assembly GCA_964006375.1 of Tillus elongatus. Classification (NCBI taxonomy): domain Eukaryota; kingdom Metazoa; phylum Arthropoda; class Insecta; order Coleoptera; family Cleridae; genus Tillus; species Tillus elongatus. The sequence continues at coordinate 84,661,742 of OZ023262.1, read as the reverse complement.
CACCGACAGTTGATATGGGTAATAAGGTTTTAATAGGATCAAGCAAAAGGTGTTGGTCACCAGTGCAATTTATAGGAAAAAATATGTAATTATCTAAGGAATTTTTGAAGAAGAAAAGTAAAATATTAAAATTAACTTTGGTCCAAAAAGATAAGAAATCATTAATTTGATAGGATTATCTACGTTTACATTTTCATCATACAGAGTGAGTCAGTTTGTAGTAACCAAACTCAAACAGCGTATTCTATGTGTCAAAATAATGGTAGTTTGCTAGAGGAACCACTATCGATAATGGCTGCGTTTGGAATATACAGGGAGTCAAAGTTTTCTAAAAGCATAGTAAAAATATGTTATAGTTATGGTTCCAAAACGGTTTAAACTATTTTTATGAAAATTAGCACAGTTCCACAACCATACACAGCACATTTTTTTTCATGGAAAATAAAAAAAATTATATCATTCAGTCGCGGAGTTACAGGAATTACATGACGATTTATCAATGAAAAGATGATACGCCACTGGATATTCTGGAATCAACAATATTTTTTGAATCTCCAATCGATCTGGAAGAAAAACATACCTCTTGGTTCACATCGATATCGTGTACCGTTTTCGAGAAAAAAAAAACAATTTTAATGCATGTGAAAATCAGTGGCAATTAATAACTTCTAATCTCGCTTTTAATAGTAGCCTCTGCAAAACAAACAAGTTGCAGCTGTCATACGTGATGATTATTAATTCCTGAGTTACAGTTGTTATAATCTCGCTCTGTAAAACACTACAGCAGATACTGCGCTATTATATTAATAGTTTGAATTGAAAAATGCCATCTTGTTACTCCAAGCAAGAAGAAGCAAATGTACATTTTGTGTATGAATTTTCCAATGATAATTCAACGCTAGTGGCTAGAAAATACAGGAGAAGATTTTCAAAGCGAAGACATACCCATCGTTCTGTGTTCGTTCAGATTCATAATCGTTTTGTGCGGCGCGGAATTCAAGTGGTAAATAGGAGCCTATCGAATAATATTGAACCACGAAGAGTTACGAAGCAAATATTGAATGAATTTGATAGAGACCCAACAAGTACTCGACGAGTGTCAGTTGCTACCGGTACTTCCCAATCAAAAGTTGTAAGAGTACTAAGACGAGACTTTAGAGATGCTTACTATCTGCAACCGGTCCAGGGATTACAATCTGCGGTGATGAATTACGTAGAGTGAATTTTTTTCGCTGGATTCTGAACTGTTTGGGTAACAATCGAGACTTCTTGTCTCACATTCTATGGAGTGATGAATCGTACTTTATGCGGCGTGGAGTGGTTGTGTGTGTGTGTTTTGTTTCTTTAACGTCGGCCTATGGCGCGACTATGGCCAATAACCGACGCCAGGGAGCAGTTTCACCTCACTATCCTAGAAATTTTACCGAACCCCTGCCTTACTGTAAGGAGGGTAGTGATCTTTAACGTGCCCAACATTGCATGGACACGGGACCGACGGCTTTACGTCCCCTCCGAAGGAAGGAACGTGCAGACATTCAACTTGCTCAAATACAATGCCAGAAGCTCGGCTGATGTTAATGTTACAGTTTGTACTGAAAAAGTGAAAGGAGTACCCTGGGATCGAACCCAATACCCTTCGGTTCAGTGGCACACCTTCTTACCGCAGAACCACCGAAGTTCTACGTGGAGTGGTTAACTTCCATAATCAGCATGTTTGGGCGCACGAAAATTACTTGCCATCACGCCAAAGTTAAAACAAATTTTTGATAAATTTTTCAGATCAGGTATATAGGTAATTTGAATTTTATGTGTCATTTTAGGAATTTTGTTGGATAAAGTAGTCCGTTTTCGGAGAATTTTTTTGTGTTTTTGTAGAAATCATTGTTTGTAAAATTTTTGTGAAACTTTGGTAATTAATGATAAATGTTTAATAAGTTATTGTAAAAAAATTGTTTCGGATTTTCGTGAAAAAATTGTTTGCAAATTTTTATGAAAAGTGTTTTTTGAAAGTGTCGTCGAAAAGCTTTTTGTGAACAATATTATCGTGGCAGTTGGCCAAAAAAATCTGACCAGTTTTTTCGAAACATTTTAAGTTTATGTTCGAAAAAATTTTGTATTTTAGTGAATTTTTATTTTAAAAAATTTTGTGTTTTCTTTCGAAACAACTTTTTATCTCCGAAAATTACAAAGCTATTTTGCTGAGATTTTAGCCTTACTACATACTAAAATTCAACTTTCTAGGTTTATATAAAATTGAGTTATACAAATTTGAAGCATTTAATGAAAATTCGCTACCATAACGCACTTGCTGCGTCTCGAAGATTTTTCAAACAATAAATTTATTTTGATGAAATATGGTACATTGTTTTACTATATAGGTTCTGGTAATTAAATTTGATGCCCCCCTTTCATTAAAAAAAAAAGACATTTTAGCTATTAAAAAGCATTTTTGATGAAAATTCACTACCATAACGTCTAGACTTTTTTCATCCTAGCGTGATTTTATTTCGAAAACCAGCCAGATTTTTCGATAACTGCAACTAAGGCTTCTCTTATTCCCACTACCACAATTTATACGTCTTAAGATTACTTTAGTAAAGAAGGGAACGGAAAAATTCCTAATTTTGCATATGTCTAAATTAGAAATTGTAATGTGAATTGTAACTTTTGGTTCGTTTCCAATACTGTTTCAGGGAGACGGTACCGGAGAGGTGTTTACAGCTGGTGAAGTGGTAAGTAAACACAAAATTTGTGACTGGCGAAAACTTTATATAAATTCTTGCAGGTTGTAGGACCACCAGGACCACCGGGACCTCCAGGTACACCAGGCTTACAAGGACCGCCAGGAATAAAAGGAGACAGGGGCATGGACGGCATCAAGGGAGAACCGGTAAGCTTATATTAATTAGTAGTTTAGACGCTTACAGAAACTTAAGTTACATATTTTATTTGAAATATGAAAAATTGGTACAGAACCAACGAAAATATAAAGCGTAAATAAAATAGAGAAAACCAATTTATTTAATATGGATTAGTTGGGGAGAATTCTAACATATAGTTTGTCATAGAATAATAATAATATTTATTAACTATTTAGATGAAATAATATTTATAAATGGTAATTTAAAATAAAACAAAGAAAACAGATCAACAATGCTAATATAAACGTTTAAAGGAAAAACAACAAACCATAAAAAAATAAAATTCTATACGATAATGCTATTCGTATCACAGTCAAAATATTTCTGCAAACTGTACAAGCTCAGTTTAAGCAAAAAATCCTTTGGTTACTTTAAAACTAGAAATTATGTCCTTCTCTTTTACAGAACCTGGCAAATGGTTGCATAATTTTGCCGCTATAATTAGGGGCCCCTTGCCAGTTTTGGTTCGGCGGTGAGCAGGCATATAAACTTCATTAAATCGCGTTGTTTTATAGTTGTTTATCGTACCGCAGTTCCCAATTTATCACCTCCAACACCCAGAGCCAAGTGGTTAACAAAGAGAACAAACAAATAGAAGGGGCCCCAGGATGCTACCCTGCGGCACTTCAGAATGAACTGCCGGCGATTTAGAACAACATATAGTAACATCGATAGTACGACTGGGTACAATTTGTCAAATATGGCTTCAGCCCCTGAAGAGTGTATCTCTTAATCATATCATTCGAGTGTTTCTAAAAGCAAGGGGTGATTGACTACGTCGAATGCTTTTGGCAGGGTTCGGCAAATTTTCCAAGGTAGTGAGGTAAAACTGCTGCCTGGCGTCGGTGATTTCACATAATCGCAAAAATAGACCGACGTTAAAAAAAAGAAACAAATGCATTTGTTAGATCATACGAAACTAAAGAGCTGTTTTAAATTTGCAGTCAGTGCCATCGAGGACAAACGAAAATCATACTGATCGGGGATGAAAGTTTTTTTTTACCACAAAGTCTCTTACACATGTTTCAAATAGTTTTTAGTATATTTTAGAGAAATCGAAACCAAACAATTCGCCTGTAGTTAGAAAATAGTTCCAAAGTTCCACTTTTAAGTATTGTAATGACAACAACTACCTTTAGTTCTTGCTGGAAAAAACAAATTCAAAAGACAAATTGGCGAAACAAGCAAGACAGTGAAATTAAGTCAGAAATACATTGAATCCACGAAAATGGGATCCCATCATAACCACCAGAATTTTTGACCGCAAACTGCCATATTGTAGCTGAAACCACTTATAATACGGCAGTTTGCGAAAAATATTAAAATATGGAGCATGGAGAGTTGAAATAATCTTAGAAGCTGAGAAGAAAAGGGACCTAGATGGTGAAGTCTTCGCAAAGAGGAATACCTGCAGAATAGAATGCTGCCAGCAGTCAAGACAAATGTGAACAAAGTACCAACAAGTATATGAAAGTAGCAACCATGCCAATGGGTTGTATCTTGAATATCTTAATTTGGCACAAGTGATGCCGCGCAATCTTCGCTACTTCTTTGACTTTTATTACAATACCTGTGTTGGATGGTAGCTTCACCTTTGTACCCACAAATATTTCCAGCGCCCTCAAAAATCCTGTACTCGTGATGTTTACTTGAATTGAGTCGTTAAAACTGAAATGCTACGGTAACTTTTTTCAATTATTGTAGAATTTACCATTTGCTGAAGCCGTCAATGGATTCTTATATAACGAGGCTCACAGAAAATAACATACCCCAGTTAGATAAAGTAAACATTTCAGCAGACATTTTTTATTGTCAATGTTAGTAAATTTTTATTAAGAAAATTCGGTAATAGAATTTGTTTTGAAAAGCTTTTTTATTGTTGGAAAAACCGGTTCGATTAGGTTGACTAAAACGATATCATCCAGGCGATTAACAAGTAATTTGGCAGATGCATTCATTTTCTAAACAAGAATTAAATTTTCTTTTGGAAAGCTTTCGCAACTTTAATGAAATTTTTAAAGAAACTTACAGTACCTGGATTCACCAAATTTTTATTTTCTAGCGTCATAGAAAATTGAGTTTTCGACATTCAGAGTTTTTTTCTCAAAATGACCTAGAACGCAAGATTTGAATATTTTTATGACAATAGAAAGAGAGAAATTCTTCAAACGAGCTTGTATTAAGACCTCTAAGCCCGTCTATTTAAATTAAAAGTAATACTTTTAAAATGTCGTACTAATAGTGTAAAATTTTTATGAAAATTCACTATTATAACGCAATTTACTTTATAATATCAAAAGAGGGATTAAACATGAAGGAATTACTCTGATTCGTAATATAGTGAAATAATTTAGCTACGATTCGGAATAAATATAAAAGAGCGTGGAAGATATATGTCGAGAATTGACCGCAGTATTTAAATATGCAATAATATACAAGTGTTCCCTTAAAAAACAATTAAGTTACGCTTTTTTGAAGCTTGTGTAAAGTAATAATGTTTTAAGATCACCTACATGTTATAAGTAGGTATGTAAAAAATTACCAACTGCTTGAGATAGAGCGACTTTAACGTCGGCGCATTTCCGCTACTATGGCCAGGGAGCAGTTTCACTTCACTATCCTGGAAATTTTCCCGAACCCCTGGTTTTCTGAAATGGGGGTAAGGATATTTAACGTGCCCAACATTGCATGGACACGGGACTGACGGCTTTACGCGTCCTCCAAAGGGCGGAACGTGCAGCCATTCAGCTTGCTCAAATACAACCATAGTTGATGTTAATTTACAACGGTATGTACCGAAAAAGTGAAAGGGTAACACTGGGATCGAACCCAGTACCCGTCGGTTCAGAGGCACACGTTCTTACCCGTGGACCACCGAGGTTCCTGATAGAGCAACCTGTCGACATTAAAGTAAAATAAAATTGTAGTTGAACAATAAAAACTCTGTTAACAAAAACATTTTTATTAAAGCGCACCAGATGTCAGCTTATCTCTTCCATTCGCCATATTTTGGAAACCATAAGGTAAATAAAAAACAATGGTACACAGTGTCATATTTAAATTTGACAAGGCATCTAAAAATATAATAAGCATATATATGTATTGTATATAAGTGTTCTATTTGAAATAGAAAAATTGATGCTCACTTCCGGTATAACCGCAAACGATCTATAGCAGTAAATATTTTCACTTAATAGGTAATTATAGGAAGCGCACCGATGACAATTTTCAGGTTTCAAATCAAATTCGTTTCTGATTTCCCCCCAGCGGTTTTAGTTCGCGAGACATCTGTATAGTGCTCAATTTAAAATAAAAAAGTTTATATGGTTTTTTTGTGAAAGCTGCAACTTTGACAACGACACTAATGTGAAAACCAGATTTGTCATATTTCAAAATCACCCTATGAAAACTACCAAAAATCGACGGGTGTCAATATAATGACTTTTTCCCAATTTATATGTATGTACTCTGTGAAGATTGGAAGCTGTAATGAGCACTTATGTACACTTAGAGAACTCAAATCACCACAACACATCTTTTTAAAACCTGACGGATGTTTCACTAACAAGTTAGCGTCATCAGAGCATGGAAATTTTTAAACTACTTACCACTAAACATCACCTTTTATACTGAGTCTTAGGTAAAGACCGATACCGAGAGGGAAACGAAATCGCAGGCAAATTTTCTGTGTATTGTGCTTTAATTGCCGGGCGAACTTGCGTTATAACTTTACCTGTCAAGTTTCGGAATATCTACTATATCAAAGACAGAATGCAAACAAAGGACTATATATCAGTAGCGGCGCTCGGTTTAAGGAACTTTTGTTTTTTATTGCTTTAGAAATATAAATACTCTCGTACGCATCTAGCTTCTCTGGTTGTCTAACATTTTTGATAAGTTTTAGATTTTCTCTATCTATGTGGTGGTTATTATCACAAATATGCTGTGCCACGCATGACTTGTCTACACTACCGTATCACAGCTGTGCCAGATGTTCCTGTGAATCTGGTTTCAATGGTTCTTTTAGTCTGCCTAACGTATTTAAGATTACAATCTTTACAACATATCTCATAGATGCCCGACATTTCAGTGGTTGTATCTTTATCTTTCGTATTACCTAACAAAATAATTAGTATTTGCTGTCGAAAACGTTAGCTGCTAATCGGCTCTCTTAAAAATGCTCTAAAGACCCCGTGTGATAGGCGGTTCAAAAGCTAGGCAAACAATTTTTTTCTCTATTTTGTCTTTCCTGAATGTGGTAGATTCCGCTAGCATTCTCTTTGGTTTCTGTCCATTAATTATTTTTTACACTAAGCAATCCAAATATCCGTTATATTTAGCCACGTTTTTAATGTACTCTAATTCTTCGCAATATCTACTTTTGCTTAAGGGAAATTTGATTAATCTATTTGCTAAGAAATTTAATCCTGCCGTTTTTTTTTGTGAAAACGTATGAGGTCCTTTGGAATGTAACTAGGAGTGGTTGTTACTTTCCTGGGGACATCAAAGACCAGCGAGTCATTATTTTTAATAACTGGAACATCTAGAAAAGGAAGTTGACTGTTAACTTCTAATTCGTGGGTGAATTTTATTGAATTAAATTGACAATTCAGTCTTTTAATGAAATCATTTACTTTGCATATATTTGTGTTGAAAACTACAAAAATATCATTCACGTAACGATACCATACTCTAGGAAGATACTTCCTTTCATTTTCTAAATCCATCATTCTACTCATGAAAAGGTCTGCAATGAATGGATAGAGTGGGCTGCTCTCTGCCGTGCCTTAAGTTTGTTCAAATTGAACAAAGATGTACAAGTTATTAAAAATAATGACTCGCTTGAATTCCATCTCCACAGGAAGGTAACTACCACTCTAAATTACATTCCAAATGACTCACATGTGTTTGCACAAAAAACGGGCGGTTTAAATTTCTTAGTAAATAAATTAATAAAATTTCCCTTGAGTAGAAGTAGACCTAGTAGAGAATTAAAGTATATTAAAAACGTGGCTAAATATAACCGATATTCGGATTGCTTAGTGCAAAAATTAATTAATAGTCAGAGCACACAGATCTGTTGGGGGCAGCAGGTGCAGAAACTATGGAAGGAAGCTCCTCTAAGCAGTGCCCGTGGAGATATCTATAAAAGAGAGAGAGGTCACCAACGGCACGTCGGTGGGCAAGGGATGGCAGCCTTTGGGTGAGGGTAGGGTCACCGATGAGACGTATAGCTCTCTTCTGAATGAAGTCCTGGATAGCGAGTGTAGAAGCGGCAGCGGCACCCATGTGGGAGCAGTATTCGAGATTTGGTATTATTTGTGAAGAATATAAGATATAGAGATTAACTGGTGAAAAGTATTTGCGAACCCGGAAGAGGAAACCTAATTTCTTAGCAGCTGCTTCTGCAATCGATGTGACATGTTGGTGCCAATTGAGATTTCGATCCACAGAAATGCCAACAAGTAAAAAGGACTCATTACTTTGAATAACTTGGTTGTTCATTTTGATGGGTCTAGGACTGGTGTATCTCTTATGAGAAAGAAAGCAAGATTGGGATTTGGTGGGGTTGAATTGTACAAGAATTGTGCTTCCCCAGTTTAATATTTTTGGAGATCCACGGAGACAGAACCCTCCATGAGTCTGCGATCCTCATCTAATCGGGCTAAAGAGACAGGCTTAGAATATTGTATATTTGAGTGGAGGGTGCTGTCGTCCGCGTAACTGTGAACTGGGTTAGATGTGCTAGAGAGGAAGTCATTGATGTAGAGAAGAAACAAAGTAGGGGCTAAAGCTGAACCTTGAGGAACTCCTGCATTAATTGGATACAGTTTAGAGGAATGGCCATCCACGACAACAGAAATGTTCCGGTTGGAGAGGAAATTTGCTGTCCAGGTACAGAGTTTTGGTGGTGGGCTATAGGAAAGATGAAATAGAAAAAATACATGTTTGCCTACCTCTTGAACCGCGTATCACACGGGGCCTTGGCAGCGTTTTTATGACAGCCGATTAGCAGCTAACTTTCTCGACAAAAAATTTTTAAAAAAATACTTAAAAAAAAGAACCATTGAGACCACATTTAGGGAACATTTGGCACAGCTGAGATATGGTAGTGTAGACAAATCATGCGTGGCACAGCATATTTGGGATAACAACCACCACATAGATAAAGATAGTCCGACTTACCAAAAATGTAGCTAGATGCGTACGAGAGTATTTATATTTCTAAGGCAATAAAAATCATCGCCACTGATTTATATCCCTTTGTTTGCACTCTGTTTTTGATATAGAAGATATTCCGAAACTTGACAGGTAAAGTTATAACAGAAGGTCAAAAACGTCCACCGGCAATTAAGGTACAATACATAGAAAGTTTGCTTGCCATTTCGTCTCCCTCTCGGTATCGGTCTTTACCTAAGACCGTATAAAAGGTGATGTTTAGTTGTAAGTAGTTTCGAATTTTTCATTCTCTGATGACACGAACTTAGTTAGTGAAGCGATCGTCGGGTCTTTGAAAAGATGTGTTGGGGTGATTTGGGTTCTCCAAGTGTACTTATTATATGTATGTATGTATAATAAGTAGGTGCTAGGTAGTTAGCTATAATTTTATATATTTTACAGGGTGAGAAAGGCGGTAAAGGTGATCCTGGACCAATGGGACTACCCGTAAGTATAAAATGTTTGTAAATAACCAAACGCTACTAACCACCACATACGCTTGTTTTCTCATAGGGTCCTATGGGATTAAGGGGAGAGAGTGCTCGTCCAGGCCCTATGGTAAGGAATCCCTTCTATCACTAAAACACCCAGCGTTAACCGAACAATTCAGTGACTTAACGAATTAACTGTTTAAATTAATATTCATCCGGCTTGAGTTAAAGTTTAACATCCTAACTCTCTTATTCAGCGATTGTTGAGTCTTTACACCAGCAGAAAACATTGGATTGTTTTTGACGCACATTTAACATTGTTGTTTGCTAATTTTTAACTAAAAAATATAATCACCACTGATTTAGGAGGACAATAAGAACTGGTGAACTGGTAAGAAGAGAAGGGGTACACCACAAAAAGACACGAATTAACAATATTTCATTACACCCAGGAAAGCTACACAGTTGAACACACATATTTGAAAATTTATGTTTTTTTATTTTAACATACTAAAATACTTGTCTCTTTTTAACATTTTACATTGAATAAATCTAACATAACATGCTTGATATTTTTGGAAAATAAAATTTAATTTTTGGTTGAATAATTAGTACTTAACTAATAACGTCAGAATGGCTGCGTATTCCTAAGAAGTTAAATATTTTATTAAAGATTATGCATAAGAAATGGGGCTAACATAGAAGATAAATTAAGTGAATCTTTTAAATCTGTTACGGGTTTCTGTTGTGTAGTATAAGAACCAGTTGACTTTATTACAATTACAAAATAAGAAAATATTAGCTTATATTGAATTTTGGGGAGAGGGGGCAATTCAACTATTTCGTGACTACCCAGTGAGAATCGCTGTTGTGTTTATTACACAATATCCGGTGTTGAAAATGAGGCCATTATTTGCAAAACTCGCCCCATGCTTTGAAATAAATTGTTCAAGAAATGAAACAAACTGCTCGCAGCACGACTAATGCATTTACTTAGTTGTTTTTTTTTCACTGGTAGCTTCGTAGGAACAGAAACAAAACCACTAACTACAAATCTTAAACTCTAACCAACCATTTTGCAAAAATAATAATAATAAATATGGTGCATAGAGACAGTTTTGCAAATAAAATTCAAAAATAATATGTCACCCAAGTTTTCCATTTTATTAATCAACCACGTATTAAAAGATAATCTGAATACAGTGAAGATAAACTGAACATTGTACTAGTATAGTAGTAGTATACATTTTTCAAACAGCAAATTCCTCAGTTTGAATTTGACGTCCCTTCAAAATACCGTATTATTCGCATACATCAGCAGGATTTGAGAAGTGACTTTAATAAAAAGTTAGTTGAGAAAGATTCCTCCAATTCTTCCCATGGTGTTAAACCAGCAGCTTATCAATATTACTTTTATCGCCCTTTAATTGCTTGCCTAATATAAAATATAATAATAATCTATTTAGGAAACAGCGAGAAAACAGTGCAATTTTTTGCAAATACCTTTAGGATGCCACGGTCGACGCAGTAATTGGTATCACCTTGCCTCAAAGCATTATTGTTATTCCTGATAAAAATGAAACGTTTCGCCTTATTGACCGCAAAATACCATGATGGCGGATTCTTCACTACTCTTTTGATCTCTGCCTTCCAGTCGAATACTCTCCAATTAACACCCAACTTTCGAACAGTAGCATGTTTCTGAATTAAATCATCGTATTGATAGGGTTTGACAATTACTAGTATCTTCTTTATATCGTTTTCAATCAGACCAAAACCCGGTCTCGGGGAATGAAGGAATGTCCAACCATCGTGATAATTAGTTTTTTTTAAGTTTTTTGGCGCTTCTTCTTAAAGCCCGTGGGCCAGCATAGCCATCATTGTGGTATTCCTGTTTTGGTCGCCGCATTCGTTAGCAAATAAATTTCTTTTTGTTACGGAGTTTTCAAAATTGAAGTTAATCAAAACTTAGAATTGTTCGTACATTGAATTTCGGTCCATAAGTATGAAAAGACATTTGTGTGTCTTAACTGAGCCTGGGAGGTACCACATCCGACTGTCAAATAGTGATAATTTATTTGCTGGCTGAAGTAGGCAGATTGGTTAGGCAACCGTGATCAGGCCACATTCTTCTGGCAATCAAATGAAAAGGGGACTGTTTTTGTGTTAGTGTACTTAAGTAATTTGAAAAAGACCTTTGCCTTCATGACGTTAACCCGATGTTCCACAATTATTAATTATTGCCTTCCACTCGCGGATGTGATTGACTTTAGTCCTCGGGCAGAAAGAGCAGCAGTCAGTCTGTAGGGTTCCAAATGCAATATCGTAATAAGCATTTACATGGTTTTTAAAGTACCTTATGCATACATGCAGACTTTCCGGAGTTTTCGCCAGATATTGATTGTAAAGCTTTTTAAACGTAAGGTCGCATGGTAGTACATCCGAACACTTGACTTGCTTCGACATTTGTGTGATTCAACACACTGAATTGATTCATTAAATTGTTTTACGCTTTTTTTCTTGTCAATGTTTTTTACACCTACTCGATCACCACCCCTGCGTTCCTTAGGGACAGCCGCGTAAAGCACAAAATTTCGCATTAACCTTTGAATTATCTTTTTACTAAAATTTGATATTCCCAAAAAGCCATTTAGGCATACTCTAATTAAGTGCCCATCTGTCAAACGGATATTGTATTGTATATACCTAAGCCTGAGCGTGTTCTGTTTTACCTCTTTTGGGTTTCTTTCCTGTGCAGCAAGCCAGTATTCACATATCTTGTCCTATCCTGTCTTTAGATTCGTATAAGTACGCATGAAACTCCTTCACTTGCGCTATCGTTAGTCTTGTGCAATAATAAGATTGCCCTCGTCGACCCTCATGCTTACAAGTCTGATACATTGCCAAAGTCTGTGGAAAGTGTTTGGAATAGACCAGCAGCAATTCATTAAAAGATTCTATGACACACTTAAAAAATTATATACCTACCGCATACGCTTGTCAAGATTCCTTTTGTAGTTTTCTGGATGACGTTCTATCTTACGTCCTTTTCCAGCGGGGTTAGCTATAGCTTGAACTCGCGTTTGGTACTTTCATAGCAAATAGGACATAAAAACAAATAAAAACAGTACATCAACAGTTATCTAAATAAGACTGATGACATAACAACAGACGCCGTCAAGGCTACGGCGGCACTAAGTCAGGTGATCATACTAACGTACGCTATTGGTTCTAAGGCATTCAGCGAGTTTTGCAACTAATTCCGTGAAGTAAAGGGTTAGGTTTGCAAATAACTAGTTCTTTTTATATTGCATGTAGGTATCAAAGAATTTGTATTGAGCGGAACTAACTTGACTAAACGATCCGCCTTATGAAACTAAACATTTCTGAATATCAAACCAATTTTCGGAAAAATATCAATTAACGAGTTTTGAAAATAATGGCCTCAAATGACACGGCTTGTAGAATCCAAGTAAACTTTTTTGGTGGCGTTAGAAAAAAACTAAACAAGATGTGTAAAGTACGAAGTTTTCAATATATGCAATAAATTTTTGAAAAAGATATGTGATATGTATGAGTGACTTGCAAAGATTTTATATAATTATCCTGCAAGAAACTGAGATTATTGGGTTTTGGTCCTTAGATTTGTTTCGTATGATTTCAAGTATCAACTAAACAAATATCGTCACTATAATTAAATTAATATATTGAAGAACTTTAGATGCTTGTTATCATAATTTTCGTCAGCGAACTTGCAACACCAATTATTGTATGTCAATATTAAAATTCGAAGTAACTTAAGTACAATTGGGAGAGCCGAATTCATCACCATATAGTTTCCAAACCCGACGATCGTTTCGCTAACAAAGTCATTAGAGCGATTAATATAGAACTTTTACTTTGTTAGCGGAATGATCGTCACGTCTGAAAATTGTATTGTGATGAATTGGGTTCTCCAAATTGAACTTATCAGTGCTCATCACAGGTTCTAATCCTCACTCACTAACTTAGATAGTTTACGCATTTGTATAATATTATCCTTGGGCTTGATACAGTTTTTAGGTTAGGTGCTGGATTATACAGCATTTTTAATGTACTTTTTTCAAATTGATTCACCACGGAAAGCAATTGGAAAATTATACAAGTAGTTCCTAGTTTCACAGTTAGAAGCCTACTATAAATTCTAGGTAACTGGTATGAGTCTCGTAGTGTAGAGCTTCGTTATCAGGTGCAGGTTTTATGTATACAGTGCCAAAAAATTTATTAGACGGTCCATGGGTCCATAGTTTTAAAGTTATAAGGATTAAATTAAAATGACATCATCGGCACGAGTAGATACTGAAGACATTCGCATCACTTTTAGTTTCACCACCAGTAACCCAACTTTGAAATTTTAAATACAACGTCTTGTATATATTTAGTTTTTGTAGATTAGGAGACAACACTGAATGCGATTTAACTGTTCTTCCAAGTTTCTAAGCCATTTTCATTTTTTTAGGCTATTTTTGTATTTGATTCTAGAGTGCGGTGATTATAGTAAAATTAATGCAGCAGATTTATCGTACATGCAAAAATGCTTTCTTGAAATGTTTTATCCAGTACCAACCACGAACCGACTTGAGGAAATCCCAAATTTTATAAACAGTCAATTTTTTTCAAAAGACCACCTGTTTTTGACACCCAGTTTTTTGATACGGGTCCTTACAATGAACCCATCGACAACCTTGTGCGTGGATGGATCAGATATAAACTAGATTTTTTTAATAAATTTATTGATACAGTAAGACAATTTTTTGAATACGTCCTAGTCTTCTACGTAGTCTCTTTTTTTGTTAAAACATTTTTCGCAACAGATTGGGCGTTTTTTACTGCTAACCAATTGCGCACAAACGCTTCGGCGTCTTGGCTGTCACTAAAACGGCGTCCTCAGGGTTCTTCTTTGAGTGGTCCATACATGTGATAGTCACATTATGACAAATTCGGGCTATAAGGCGGACATATCAAGTGTTGGTCAATGGATTGTTTCTAGGTTTTCTTGGGCCAAAGCAGCTATATGTGGTCCATCGTTGTCGTGAAGAAAAATTACACTGCGGTTAGGAAAATCTTGTCTTTTTTGCCGAAAAGCCAATTGTGCTTCATCAAGTAGCTGGCGGTAGTAGGCGGCGTGAAGTATGCGCGGCTCATGAAGCCAATAAATGAGCAGTAGGCCTCTGAAATCCCAAAAATCAGTGGTAAGAACTTTGTCTACAGAAAGACGAGTTTTGGCTTTTCGATCTGGGACTTCTCCAAGTTTTCCCCACTCCATGCTGGCTTGTGTAGATTACAGGGTGTAGTGATGCACCCACGTCTTGTCGCAGGTGATAATGTCACTCGAAAACTTACCACTTCCTCGCGCCAAAAACCTTCGACAAACTGCGAAACAGTTTGCTTTGTTATCTGCCTTCAGAAGGCAAGGAACATTTCCTGCTGCCAGTTCTCGGTAACATAGGTCATTCGAAATGATGATTGTGCACTTCCTTATGATCAGGACACGGACTGCACTAAAGTTCGCCTCACTAATACTTATCCGGGGTTGGCGTGTCCGACCCTTGTTTGCCACTGATTCTCGGCGACTTGCGAATTTGTTACGCTAGTCATATACTTGGGGTCTTTGAAACGGTTTTGTCTCCAAACTGTGCACTCAATCCACGCAAAACTTGGGCGGGTTTTACGCCCTCCCGCGACAAAATGAGATCTCTGAAGAGTGGTATCCACCCGGAGTTTGAGGCTCCCACTGCGTGCTTCAAAGCGGACGGAGGGCTTCGCTTGGGTGATGCTCGGGAGCGGAACTCGATGGGATGTGGCCTTAAGTGTAGCACTGGTGGGTGTCAGGTTTAGATGAACCCGGAGGTAAGCTGAATTCTCTACGGGTGAATTAATTGGATGCTGCTAGGGACCGGGACTTCATAATACCGCCTCGAGTCAAACACTGGAGGATGTCGGACCCAGACAAACACAGAGAGAGGTTATCTCTCTTTGAGCTTCGAAACGGGCAAGCGACTTCACTCAGTACACCTGGCAAACAAACTTTCACTCTCAAGAAAAGATCGACTCCCGCAGGGAGCTGGAATTGATGGGTGATATTTAAGCACTTGGACGTGAGCCACAGTAGACCTAAGGTCGCGGTGGATGGACTGGAACAGCCCACTCATAATGATTCTAATCTCATCTAATCCTGAAAGATATCCTATTTGGCAACATCCATGTTTTCAGTACTGCCCAACTGTGGAAGAGCAAATGACGTTGAAAATGACGAATCTCTCATTGTCGATGAAATGACAGAAATCAACGTTTTGACTTTTGATGTAAAAAACTTCTCGAGTCTGTACTTTTGACAATTTAGGACATTGTCCAATATTATTAAACATATTTTTTCGAAGTTGTCTTTGATTTGGTTGCTGACATTGTTCTTTGGTGTATATACACTAGGAAATGTTATAACCTTGCCAAACATCTTATAATAATTCATTTCCAATATTTTCGTTTCTGTTTTCTTTTCTTTTTGCTTTCCGAGAGGAGAGCCAGGTTGATATTTTGGTCTAATGAGTCATTAATTAATCCGGTTGTTTATTTTTTAATTCTTGCATACTCTGTGCTTCGGTATTTGACGTCCATTTATCTGCCCTGTTCGTTTCCTTTATTTATGATTAAAATTCCTGCTCTGTTCGTTTGCTTTATTTATGACTCAAATTCCAAGGCTTATCAATGGATCTTTTTCAACATTTTTGTTTCCCTGTTACCGGTCTACCAAAACAGCCAACTAGTTTTTCAACATTGAGGACTAAGGTTTGGTATCAGAGTATCTATTTCTTATATAAATTTCTTCTTTTGCAGCTAAAAAACTATCTGCCCAGTCTCTTTCTTTTGGTATTTTATTTTACACCTCTTTGCCGATTCAAGTATCTAATGATCAACTTAGTCACTTGGGGACGTGCATTGTGGGGATTACTGGTCCCTACTAAAATGTTTTAATCTGATTTTATAGTAATAATTTTGATTATGTAAAAAATATGTGAGACATACAACAAGATTATAAAACGTTTAGGTAAACCTTATTTTCGTAATAGAACTGCCAATCTGTCGTTGTTTTTTTAGACCAATCCACTAAACTTATTATAAAGATAAGCTTTTTATGTATAAAATATTGAACTTGTTTTTTGTTCTTTTTCATCATTGATCTTTTTGTTTGTGACAAGAAACATGTATTAAAAATGTATTAAAAATTTTTGACTTATCTAGTGTTTTTATTTTAACCAGCATAATCACTTGTTTGGCCTAATCTTTTTGTTCAAATTAATTTTTGAATTTAACAAAACATACTATTGGTTTTTGTTTTTAAAGTTTTTATTAAAGTAGATAAAACAGCCCTCTGCATTCTCATTTTAATTCTCAATCTAGATAAAGCACCTCTGTTAAAATAAGATAATTGATTGTATTGAATGCCTACTTAAAATCACGAGCCATTATAATTCTGGCGTTACTATGATGGTTTATTTTGTGTTGAGAAGTACACTGTGTAGTTTTCCTGGTACTAGTTTTAATTAGTCCTCAGTCTGTTGAAATTTGTCTGCCATATTTATATAATTAGGAAGAGAAATATTCTAAAATCAATTATGGATAATATTATAGAAATGTTTTGATATTATCTTTGTATTAAAGTATTACATAATGCTGTATTTATTGCTATTTTACTATTTATTATTGAATAGATATTGTTAACATAATTAGAGAAAGATTGTTTTTCCATGAAATCTTAGTTTCAGTCTAGTGATAAATATTTATGATTTCTTTCAAATTTATTATGACAGCCATTTTGTTGGAAGTCTTTCATACAGTTGTGATCAAGAATCTCGTGTATAATACATACTTAATATCTTACTTAATAATATTCAGACAATAAATGAAATTCGCTTTGAATTACTTAATCATTTCATAGGATTGTAAGTTATTGGTCCATGAAGATTTGATGGAAAAATAATTTGGCCGTAAGGCTTTTAACAAAACTTTTTTACGTCCATTTAGTACTTATTACACCTCTCCTAAGGAAGTTCGCTACACGAGCAGCTCAGCAGGGTGTATTAAGTATAATTTAAAATCGATTTTTATATAAATATTTACTATTTATTATATATGTAAAAACGAATTTTATGAAACCATTATTTTTAAGTTATACAAATTATGTTGTAATATAAATGTTACATTTTGATAGGTGTCTTATAAATATGTATTTAGACGATGTAATAAAACAGGTTAGTATTATGTGACTGATTTAGAATAGGGTTGGTTTCCAAAGCCTACACAACAGAAAATGTAAAATATTATTGATTTTAAAATTAACTGATTAAGCTTGGTGTAATGATAACATGTACGAAAATAAATGTGTGTGCATGTGCTGTAATTATTAAAATTGCTTATATTATACTTATGCTTTCTATGCTTTACCCCCTTCCTTATGCAATAATCCACAAAAGACGGCAACCCTGCTAATTTAATCGGCAAATTAGTCACATAGGTCACCTTGATCCGTGTGCCTTTTGGCAGTTTTTAGTGTAACGCTAGGACATAATCTGTAGAGGCGTTATTCAATATAATGTTTTTCTAAACTACGTAAATAGTTAAACATTTTGTTCATGATATTTTCCAGTCAAAAATGTTTCCCAGAAGAGCGTCAGTTACATGTATGTCAAATAAGTGAGTTTCTTCTCTTATGCCTTTATTTGAGTAGTTATGAAAAATGTTTATGGACAAAATACTTATTTAAAAATCCACATTAGACAATATTACTCAAAGGAGTAGTCGATTTCTGCTGTAAGTACCGTACCTAACTTAATTATTTCTTATGAGACACTTATTTTATATTACTTTCTTTCTGAATTATAAGTTTAATTATATAAATAATGAATAAATACTGGATAAATCTATTTTGCATATATATATATATATATATATATATATATATATATATATATATATATATATATATATATATATATATATATCCGGGTAGCCAAAGAGTCTGGAAACGGTAGAATATTCTGAAAAACACGCATTTGATATTTGGGAGAAGGCTGTCAAATGATACCAAATTGAGGCAGGGGGCATCTTTAAAATATTTAACTGGAACCCACACTTTTGATTACAGATTTGCAGTCTACGCTGAAAACTAGGGGACTTTTATTTGAAACCTTTTTTTCGATTCGTCGCAGATGGTGCTCTAATCGCCGAAATTTAACTGTTTCGGTTTTTGCAGTTGAGAGGCAATTCACTCGATTCTGCAGTATAATTACAATAGAAATGTACATTTTTTTGGTCTAAACACTTGATATTTTTGTTAAAAATTTCAACTAGTTTTACAAATTTGAATTTACAATAAAACTTTAGACATTAAAAACTCTGGTAAATAAAGTGCTTTTAGTGTAACCCGGAAACAACGACGTGGACCTAGTGGTTTTCTGTTCTCTTCGGGATGCTGGATTTAAGTGAGTGTCCTTGTCTCTTACCATCAGGGTGCTTGATTCAGGTGAGTCCCCTCGCTTCTCACCATCAAGTGCTTCCCACCACCCACCAATGACAGCACCCTCCACTCAAATATACAATATTCTAAGCCTGTCTCTTTAGCACAATTAGATGCGGATCGCAGACTCGTGGAGGGTTCTGTCTCTGTGGATCTCCAAAAAATATTAGACTGGGAAAGTATCAATCTTGTACAATTCAACTCCACAAAATCTCAGTCTTGCTTGCTATCTCATAAGAGATACACCAGCCCTGGACCCAGAACAATGAGCAATCAAGTTATTCAAAGTATAGCCGCTAGTATGCACAATCAACCAAGGGTTGCGGTGCTATCGGGGCGGCAAGGCCGCGGACGAGCCCTGAGGGAACAAAAAAAAAATAGCCGCTAGTCGGCCACCTTCTCTTCTTCCTCCGATATGGACATGCTCTATGTCCAAAGAAGGGATGTGTGTAAATACACAATAGTTAAATGTGTTCAACCTACAACAGGTAGCGGAATCATACATGCAAAACAGTTGCTATTAGAATTCTTACCGCTATACGGTGTTCACCAGCAATCTTTTTCATTAAATTTTAAAGTTATATAATATTATACGGACATCGCAAGCACATTCTGAGCGAATATTCTGAATAATGACCTATTCAAATATTCTCAGTACATCGATGAAGAAGTTTCTTATGCTGTGATTGAATGGGTGTACTTAGAATATTCAAGACAGCATTCCATACATTTTATTAAAATATTTCGAAACCAATACTCTGAAAAAGTAATGTTCTGGCATTGTGGAAATATTCTAAAAATATATTGTGCTATATGGGTAGTAGTGTGTTAAACAATGAGCTTTTGTAATATTGTCTACAACAATCAGAAGTCGCTTCAATGAGACTGAATTAAGGAGCAAGAGCCGGCACAAAAACCATAACTTACCAGAGAATTCAAATTTCAAAGATTGTTTCTTGCCCGAAATCATCAACATTGGTATGTTAATGATTGGAATGTTTTATTCTCTGACGAAACGAGGATTAGCTTAAAATATCCCGACGGATGTGACCGTGTCTGGTGGAGATACATTTGCAAGTAGCTCCAAGGGTCATGTTTGTTTTCAGCTGTATAATATGGGGGGGGGGGGGGGGCGTGTGGCATCTGCTTTAACTCCTGTACCTACATAGTTGGTCCTTATACGTGTGAGGTCTATGAATGCGAATTATTACCTGATAAACATGGTAGTAGAACACGTAATGCCATTTTATCCGTTTGTGGGACCTAATTTTTTATTCATGCTAGACAATGCACGTCCCCACGTGGCTGAACAGCTTATTGGCTACTTACATGGTGTTGATATTTCGTTAATAGAATGGCCATCTAACAGTCCTGACCTCAATGCCACTGAGCATTTATGGGACCAACCTAAAAAAACTGGCCGACGTCCTAGACACACTTGCAAACCACAATAACTGGTGGATGCAGTAATTGAAGAATGGGAGAATATTCCCCAGGATATCATTGGAAATTTAATTGCTAGCATGTGGTAAATAGGAGTAAATAAAAACCTACAAGTAAACGTCACAAATTCATTAAATGTTCTTTATTTTGATTCTCCTTTTCAGATCTCACTCATTTTCAACAAAAGAAGTGTTTAATAATTTAAATTAAAGTCTCGTTTCGCTGATATATTTTTCAAATTATTGTGTAAGTTTCTGTAATCTGTAAGTTTTCATTATGTTAGTTTAATTTTATTTTCATTAACGTAATTACTTAAGTTTAATAACGTGGTGCGTTAATTTTGTCCAGGAATATATATATATATATATATATATATATATATATATATATATATATATATATATATATATATATATATATATATATATATATATATACCCTGTTTCAATAAAGTTATAAAGTTGCCGAAAAGTAGTAATTACTAAAAATTCAGCCTACAATTTTTGGCGCTAATACGCCAGCAGCGAAGCTCCCGCCACCTTTGTGTCAGCAAGCCACAGGTGCAATCAGGCAATCAATCGCCAGTATAATTGCTTAAGATTCCACCCTCGTATTTCAGCTGTAAAGTCAAAAGTGAGAGATAATTATTTTTCAAACATTGAACTGTTACATATTAGAAACTTTGGACATGAAACAGGCATCAGAATCTAATGGAATCTTATCTATAGTTCTTAAAATGTGTGCTCATAAAATGATTCCAATTTTATGTCACCTTTTTTCGTTGTCTTATAAGATGTTGGTGTCTTCGTCTTCCCGGTGACAAGAGCCACAATAGACCTTATGGTCGCGGTGGAGGGACCGATATGGACCACTCACAATCTAACCTAACCTAACCTTCCCGGTGACAAGCTCGCGTTCAGCATATCCCTGAAAAGGGAAACACATCCGATGTAAAAAACTATGATCCAATTTCCCTTCTATCAGTTTTGTCCTAAGTTATATGAAAAGGTTATCGATATGGAGCTTATAAAATACCTCGAAAAATTAAATATCTTCAGTGATATACGGCGATTGTGAAAGCTGATCTACTGGTGATATTCTGACGTATGTTACTTACCTTTGCAGTTTTTCTCTCAAAATTTTTTAAGAAGGTCATATTTCTGAAAAATTTGACGAATCTGTCATGAAGCACTCCTCAAGAAACTTTCATAATTTGGATTTTCATTGAAACAATGCCCATGAGTATCTCCATGTTCTAAAGGAGCGCTAGAGGGATGTTGTAGATAGTGTTTCATCAGATAAATTGTAAATTACTGAGTTTTGATCCCCACACTTTTTTTTGCATATAAATGACCTTCTGTTAACTTCAAGCACCTTGTTAATTAGAGCTAAAGTAAGAAACTCCCTAGATGATGACCTGCTTAAGATTCTTAGCTGGGACTCTGCAAATGTTGTTATGTACTATGCTGCAAAAACACTGTTCAAGGAACTAGGAGATATGTGGGTAAAACCTGGGAAACTGTAAATGCACTCTAAGAATTCAGGGACATGCTGTACCCTCTGCGCATGTATCGTCCTAGAGTCCTTAGATTTGTTGAACGCTCATCAAATACTTGTACATTTAAGCGTAATTGGTTCTCTATATCTAGTCAGATGGATGCCAGGTTTTAAGACTTATCAGTGTGCTAATGATAAGTCTTAAAACCAATTATTACTGTCCCTGTAAAAGAAATTTAAAAACGAAACGACTGTAAAAGATAGTTAAAGAGAATAGACACAATAATACAAAGATAAATAATTAGATCAAATTTATTACTTCAGTTTTAAGTTAAAACATAGTAAATAGGTGCCGACAAAAAAAGCACCTCAAATCGTACTTATGACAGCTTTTATCAGTTCCCAAATCATTAGCGACTTGAAGCTAATTATGAAGCATTAACAGGCTACAAGAATTTACTACAGTTAAACGGTACAAAAATTTAGAACCCAGTTTTACTCGCAGGTTAAACTCTGAAAAGTTAATTAAAAATAACACGAAATTAAACCATTTAAAGATATTTCTCAATTCTTCATTTACAATATGAATGGTTATAATTTAGCCTCTGAGATCTCGGTTATTGTTGAGAATATCGTGGATAGCTATCCCGTATGTAATAATATTTATATTCAATTCTCAAGATAAATTAATGACTAAACAAAATATACGTCATACAATTTCACAGGTTTAGCAATTCATTTATTCGCCGAGGTTTGCAGCGAAACATTCTCTCGCTTCTCATTGGCTGAGGCAATCTTGTGCCGAAGGATTCACGCTGCTGTGGAATATTACGGCAAGAAAACACACATTTTTTTCAGGTTCGAGGAATTATAAGAAACAGTTGGAGCCGAAAATTTATTGAAGTAAAAAACGGCCTCTGTTGGCGGTTATTGGGTTTAATTTTAAACCTTTAACAATTAGACCCTTCTTTGATTTCCAACATTAAAAAAATCAGAAATATTTCCTCATCTTACTGTCAGCAGTAATATTCCTCTTAAAAATCTCTAACGGGGAGTCAGAAAGGTGTTTACTATTTAGCGAATTTTCATAACTCCGTCTCACTATATATAATGTAAGCCCATTTTCAATAAAAAATTTGCAAACATTTGTTAAGACATTTGCTTGGATTATCAGAATGTAAGCTGTAAATTTAAAAAGTCGAATGTAAAAATGCTTGCGAAATGCTTACTAAATCCTAATAATAAACTGAATAGCAGTCTATATACTGCCCTCTCTCAAGGTCTAAATATCAAATATAATACAATATTTGGTACTAGAAGAACACCATTCTTTTTACAAAGAGCAAATAATTGACAAAATTAGCAGGTTTATGGGGAAAAAGACTTCCGGTTCTGATGTTAGCTCTAAAGATGGATCAAAGTCAAATCGAGAACACAAAAATGTATATTGAAAGCTCTTTTTAGATTTCTACATGTATAACTAAGCACAATTATATTTTTTATTGTTTGGTATTAGCTATGGCAGTTTTACCAGTCAGTTAGATCAAGGGGTTAAAAGTGAACATAAAATTTTGTCTCCTAATTGTTAATATTTAACTGTTTTTGGTTCATTGTTAAATAAAGCATGTTAAGTCTACTGTTTGCCGAAGGCAATTTTAAATTACCGTCATAAACTCTTCGAACGCTGCCATCATAATGTTGTAACCGAAAAAGGCATTGGGATGCTACGATGTATAAAAAAATAGTTATGTAATTGGCTCTGTCAAGTCTCAATGTGTCCCACCAACTGCCCCAAACACGCATGAGTAAAAAAACCTTTGAAATATTTCGGAGAATTACATCGCCTAGTGCGAACAATTTTTTGTACCCAGAGTTCGGTTCGAAATATCGAAGCTTCGCACACACCCAATATATATATATATATATATATATATATATATATATATATATATATATATATATATATATATATATATATATATATATATATATATATATATATATATTTTTATCAAAAGCATATATTATTTAGACTGTCAGTGTAAAATTCTGGTGCTTGCCATGGACAGTTATTAATTAGGTATCTACATAACGCTATAATTGTAGAGTGGTTGTGCTTGGGAAAACTTGGTTAGGAAGTTTATTTCAATAATGAGCAAGAGTAAAACACAACAATAGTTTTAATTAATTATCTAGGACACAATCAGTGACAGAAATGTTGATTACTCAAGTTGAAAATGATTAAAAATCACCAAAAACAAATTCTCAATCTGGACAGATAGGTTAGTTTATTTGTTTTAAATACATGCCCAATTCCAAATAAGTAAATTTGAGCCTAATGCTCCTTGTTTTGCTTTTAATCTGTTATTTAAATTTGAAGTAACCAAAAGATAAAAAGATTTTGCTCAGACAAAAAAATATCTATATATTTTGAGTGAAAATCACAATAAAAAAATTTAAAAGGACGGACTCTAATTTTAAAAGGGCAGCACTTTATTACTTATTTATATTAGCTAAAGAATATAATTTAATCATGGAAATTATTACACTCAATTACAGATTATAATTTAAGTAAAAATACTGCTAGATTATTTTTCTTTTACGTAACAACTTTAGCAATGTCACTCGAAAGAAATAACAATAAAAAATTAGAATGGTTTTGAAATGGCCTTTTTTACTTGACTTGTTTCTTCAGAAAAATTTTAAGATGCGAAGGATGTAAATAGATTTTCAGCTTAAAAGACTCGCTTGTTTCCTTCTGTTTAATTACCCATTTGCCATTATGAATAAAATTAGGCTTAACATCAATATTCCCCATCCAAGTTTAGCGAGAATTATCAAACCAAAACAAAAACTTGTAGCTCGAAATCGCAACGTTTATTTAGAATGGACAACGACAGATTAGTGATTCGGTATGGCAACACCTGCCCGACAACTATTTCTCAGTAATTGCACAAGGATTATATTTTAAGCCTTGCCCATGCAGCTCTATCCGTACATTTAATAATCATGCCCGTACATATAATAATAATAATAATATCAACTTTAATAGTGTTGTGTAATGTTCATCATTTAATTTATAGCCTTGCCCGTACACCTTGTCCGTAGACCAATCGATAGAGTTAGAGGTAGACGTAGACGTAGACGTAGACCTCTGCAAGTTAACACACAAAAAAATACACGGAAGTTTGTGAAACTTATAAGGAAAAACTTTATCTTACCGTTCACTTGAATGAGGCCAATTATCAATTTTACAGACACAAATTCATCGATTTTTATTTGAAACACGAATGAAACGATAATGACGATTGCCACTTAAACAGACAGTATTTGAGTAACTGTGCCGAGAGAGAGAGAGAGAGAAAGAGAGAGAGGGAGAGAGAGAGAGAGAGAGAGAGAGAGAGAGAATGATGCTACTTTACGCTTGTCAGAAGAATCTCACTTCTCACCTATATTTAATACCTCTTTTCGCGACTATCCGCGTCAACTTCTGCAGCTGTTCATTTTATTTCGTCTGGTTGGCTAAAACCTTGCAAACAGAACTCGCGCTATTAATGGAAAATTTTCAGATCGTTGAAAGACTAACGATTTTACTGTTTTCTAGGAATTGTTAATAGAACATTGAAGTTATATTTTTAAGTAAGCATAAAAAACTGGATGTTGGCGACCCAAGTGCGTTTCATTTTCGATATTTCCCAATGAATCAGTTCTTTGATTAAAATTCGTTGCAAATAAATTCAATTTCGGCTCATTCTTACTTACGACGATCTAAAATGATTTTCCGTATCATCATCGATGTTCCTTTGTATAAAACACTTTAGCAGTTAAATCTTTTTACGGTCGCTTAACAATAATGGTCTATTACCAAGTAGCAACTTTTCATAATTCATTGTGATGACAGTTTGTTTATTTACTATCAAAAAATATGGCAGCCATCGAAAATTTTCAAACAGTTGGTAAGGCTATTTAAATGTAAGCCAATGTAAAAAGGCGATCGTAGCAACATATTGTACATATCTACATTTTCGAATAAGAATGTTGCCATTATTATCCATAATGCACTGCAACCAGGGTTTTTTATCACCAGATTAGATCTCAAGTAGCTCAGATTCTCAGGGATATACTGCTAATTTCCCCAAACTGTTAAGTTCATTTCATTATCACATGGCGACCTGAATTTTCCGTCTATGAAATTTTTTATCGCGACTTAAAAGTAGTTAAGTTCAGGTCGCATGAGTAATGGGTGTCAGCGTTCGATTTGTATTTTTTCATTTATCTATGGCGCTCATAAAAAAGAACTTGGCAATGAAAACTTGAAATTTTGTAAGCTCTGATATATTAAATTCTCAGCTATTCCCTTGAAAGCTCGTAGATAGTTACGGAAACCCTGAACTTTTAGCGACTTTATATTTAATAATAAAAAAATATATTAAAAAAGTTATGGTAGTGAATTTTCATAAAACTATTTTTTAATAGCAATAAAGTGTGTTTTTTTAAGAAAGCAGGCATCAAATTTGGTTACCAGTATAATCTATATAGTAAAAACAATGTGCCATGTTTCATCAAAATAACTTTATTGTTTGAAAATGTAAAAAAAATTCCGAAAGTAAACATAAAGTGTTCCCGAAAAAACTCGTTTTTTGGTCAACCTTATAGGTTAATAGCAAATTGAGCAATTCAAATATTAAGCATTTGATCAAAATTGGCTACCATAACGCACTTACTGCGTCCAGAATTTTTGTTCTTACAAACATGCATTATATTTCGATGGAAAATACAAAAATGCAATAACATAAGGCGTGTTTGATTAAAAAAAATTTCATTAAAATGTTTTTAATAACAAATATGTGTGTTTTTTTAAGAAAGCAGGCATCAAATTTGGTTACCAGTGTAACCTATATAGTAAAAACAATGTGGCATGTTTCATCAAAATAACTTTATTGTGTGAAAATGTACAAACATTTCCAAAAGTAAACTAAAAGTGTTCCTAAAAAAACACGTTTCTTGGTCAACCTTATAGGTTAATAGCAAATTGAGCTGTTCAAATATGAAACATTTGATAAAAATTCGCTACCATAACGCACTTGCTGCGTCCAGAATTTCTTTTCTTACAAACATGCATTATATTTCGATGGAAAATGCAAAAATGCAATAACATTAGGCATGTTTGATTAAAAAAAAAGGAAATTTGTATCACCAACGACTTATGGGCCACCCTGTGATTGTACAAATATTATTTTAAGATGTAGCTCAAGACACCCTATAATTAATATATACATTTTTTTTTCATATCTTATATAATAACGGATATATTGAGCTTTATTGATTTTCTACGAAAATTCGACAAAAATTATATACCATTAAACGGTAAACTCTATAGCTAAGGCTACTGCCAAGCATCAGCGAAAGGGTCTATTTGAAATGAATTTTCTGCAAATATTTTAGTAAAATGAAGGACAATGACGGTTGAAACTAAGACTTTAGGGTTTGTAAAACATCCTTCTTGAGACATTTTATTTCTATAGCCCGTATTAGATTCAAGTTACTTGCCTAAATGTTGCCAATTTTGACATTTTAAATCGCCACTTTGACGTTTTGAGGAAAACTCCAATTTATTTTTCTTTAAATGCCTATAACTTTTTT
Organism: Tillus elongatus; assembly: GCA_964006375.1. Classification (NCBI taxonomy): domain Eukaryota; kingdom Metazoa; phylum Arthropoda; class Insecta; order Coleoptera; family Cleridae; genus Tillus; species Tillus elongatus. The sequence goes on along the minus strand of OZ023262.1, from coordinate 84,634,035 downwards.
GTCTTTTGAGCTACATAGCTAAATTTTGGTAGGTAACTTACTTATAAGGATATAAACCTGTGTACCAAATTTGGTTGTCTTTACTTTGTTAATTCCGGAGATATAATTTTTTTTCGAAAGAAAATACAAAATTTTCCGGGAAAACCTAGGCAGATTTTCCTGGCTAACGAACTTATCCAAGCCATTTGCAAAAGGAATTTTTTCACCAAATTTAATCAAAATCGGCCCATTATTTTTTGAGTTATCGGTGTGATACATATATATATATATATATATAAATATATATATATATATATATATATATATATATATATATATATATATATATATATATATATATAATATATATATATATATATATAAATATATATATATATATATATATATATATATATATATATATATATATATATATATATATATATATATATATAAACATATAAAATTTGAAACTGACCCCGGATATGTTTTCTGGGGGGCCTAATTAGCGCTCATTTGAAGAAATTTTTTCAAAATTCAAAAGTCGAGATCTCTTCATTAGTGAATTTTTTAAAAGAAAATTCACTAAAAGGAGAAGATGCAACTTTTCAGTTTTCTGGGCATTTCAGGAACGATAGATGCTATCCAAAATTTGCCTTGAGACTATAAATTATCCTTAAATGGCGCACAACTTTTGTAATTTCACCAGCTCTATATCTTTTATGGTTTGGAAGATTCTAAGAATGAGCCAGTTTAAAATGACCACCATGTATACTTCAACGTAAGTTATTACAAAGTTTATTTGATTTCATGTAACAAAATCATTTAAAAAAGTAAAAAAAACAAATGAACATATAGTGAATGACATAGTGGTTATAATAATTGACACTAGTGTCTAGGTATAGTAATAGTCACTAGGTTGCGTCTGTTGTTTAAATGTATCCATAAAGGAAGGAAAACGAAATTTAATGAGTAGTTTTTATTTATTTTTTTATTTAATATTATTGGCTGCGGCATCTCAGGCCATTAGCACATTCATTTCCCATCATTCAATATTTTTACAAATTTTCCAGACTAAGTCAAATTGGCTCGCCCAGGAATCGAACCCGGGACCTCTCGCTTAGCAGGCTGACACCTAGCCACCTGCGCCACGAGGGCGTCGAGTAGTTTTTAATAGGCAACAATTGAACCGTGCTGTCAAAATAACAAATATTCCAAGATATACAAAAACGTAACATAACATAACATAAATAGCCTTACTCTATTTAACAAAAGCTTATCCTAAGTAACATAAAAAATATCGTAAAAAACAACAATAAAAAGAGGATTACCATAATTAAGCTAATAAAACATCTCACTGCCTCGAGTTTTGCAAATATTGGACATGAAATGTGATATTGCATTCTTACCTCTAATAAAATTTTATCTTATGAGGCAATTGATATGTTAATGCCTTCCACAGGAGAAGTATAATATGAATCCTTAAATAAGTTTAAAATATCTACTTTTTCTCTAATAAGATCTTCTGTTGGGTAAATTGGTCTCCACTGCACAACAGCTTCTTTCAATGCTTTAAAAACAGATATAATATGTCTGTCGGCTGGAAGATTCTGACGTTATTAGGATAAGGAACGATAAGTATTCAGTAATTATACATATTTTGCTCAGATTTTATGTAAAATGTGTGTTCTGGCCCACTACAAAAAAATATAATACAAACGGCCCCTCTTTTCTTAAGACTTCCATATATATTTTTCCCAATATAATCATAAAAATGTTGGGTTTTATCCAGCCGTTATCAGTTATCACTTATTGCACAACCCCAATTATCTAAGATAGGATTTGTTAATTCGATTATCCATCTTCTCTTTGGATAAATACGCACTAGGGTCATCTGAACAAAGGTTAATACCACGTCGACTTGACTTCACCACAATCTACTACATAAATATTTTTGAAACGTTTTATGGCCAACATTTTATTTGCCTTGAGGGCCCAGCCGAAAGTTTGCCTTTCAACTCCATTGAACATGAGTGACATATCTTCTAATATGTGTATTTGTCCTTCCTCGATAGGAAAATCTTCGGTAAAGTTACAGATTATAACACGGGGAGCTCTGGCTTAATTTTTTCTCAGAAATATGTTTAGATTCACTACCTGCATACTCAAACCACAGAAGAAGTGTTGTGGAAACAACCCGAAAAAAACAGCTTAGTTGGACATCTGTAAGCTGACTGTTTCACATTTTGCAGCAATAGCTCCTACTGATCTTGTTTACCGCGCAAGGCACCCATTCACCCCGGGTCTCGTATCTCTCTTGATGGTTGAAACCACAACATTTGTTTGTGGTTTATGCATGCAGGGGTGGTTCTAAGCATGCTTCTTAAAAATATAATCAGAAATCTATCGACTGTTTCTTCCGAAAAGACTCCAGGTTCGCCCAACTAAAAAGCTGGAGGAACTACATCACAATAAAAGTACCTTAGACTGTTCTAATAAAAAAACGCCAAGAGAAGTGAGAAGATCGTGACTCATACAAAAAAACTAAAGATGATTTTTAAGATGATTGCTAAATGGTTCACTCAATTATAAATCCGGGGAAAAGGAAACGGACATCATAATGCACCCCTGCAGAAGTTCTCACACGTCTATCCTTTCAAATAAATCAGCTATAAACTCCCTTTTGCTGGCTAAACAATCGTAGTGACGTCCTCTTCGCTACTAGGAAATCCTTTCCTTGGACAAGCTTTTATCAACGACACAATCCTCTGTGGATTGTGTCCAGACGGATGGATCTGGTATATGGGAAATTTCGAAAATTTGTTACTTGAAGATAATATCAACGTTGGTCCTGAAACAATACAGGTTTTTGTGTCCTTTTCTTTGATACGTAATTCCTTATAGCAGATTATGCCTACTGAATAGCTTTTTGAGTGTTTTCTTCTTTGATAAATATTATGTGAAAAAATGGTTTAAGGTCGAGAATGACAGTTATAGACACCTACCTTGCTGGTATTGACATACGAAACAGTTATCGACACCAACCTAGATATATTTTTATCACACTAATTGTCTTAATCATCAAAACAATAACTGTGTACGGAAAACCTAGCACCTAAAAGGATATGTCTAGCTTATTAAAATCATTTTATTATCAAACCTAAATTAATCGTATCTATCTTAATTCTAAAGAATGTAGGTTAGGTTAGGTTATAGTCTGAGTTTGGCCATTACAGTCCACTGCGACCTTAAGGTATATTGTGGCTCACGCCTAATTGTCTTTTATTTCACCCAACAGCCTCTTACAGAGGTCGATAAATTTTGTGGGCGAAAGTTGATTCAGATCTTCTGGCGGAAGTTGGGTCTTTCCACAGAACAAGTGTATAGTCCTGTCCACAGTCGGAGAGGAACATAGCACGTGCTCTGCTGTTTCGTCACTCGCGATACACAGCCACCACTCGGTGTCTTGTCCGAGCCAAAATCTGTGCATGTGGTGACGCATGCAGCAGTGTCATGTATACAGGCCGACCAGAGTTCTCAGTTGTCGCCTGTTTAACTCTAGAAGTTTTTTAGCCCTTAACTCTGAAAGTCTATTTATGAAGAACTTAGAGTGTGCTAATCTTGGCAGATTTTACCATTGTTGGATTGACACTAAAGAATGTAACTTATATACTTATTATCACCATATGTAAGTAATCGTCTCCGAGACATTCTCACGTATACAATAGTTGACATTACAAAAAAAAACAATATTTAAAACAACTGATTACTGATTTAGCATGCATAAAGTATAATTATAGGTCCATCAGTATAAACATGTACCGATAGGTATGTAACAAATTATAATAGGCGCATTCTAAATAAAATTGCAACAACTAAACAACTTGCATGTAATCACTTAACAAAACGTTTAATTTCGTCAGTTTGAAACAGCACTAAGTCCCAAAGTTTATGGATTTGATAGGTTGTCTGGTAACTCTGAGAGGGGAGAGACGCGAGAGGAGGGCATTACGTCATGTGTATTCTAGACGCGGATAATTCTTATAGTTTCACATGGCGTTTTGATGTTTTCAATAACATTTATTAGGAATTTGTGTAACTTTTAATGTGTTCGGTACAATCATTTTGAATACAATCACTTGCTAGATTTATTTTAATGTTTATTTCGTACAAAATAGCAGTTAAATCAAAACTATTGTCTTAAGACAATCTTTTATTTTGTGAGGTATTGCATTGTAAATATAACTGCCCACTGAATCAACGATATTACGAATTGAACGTTATTAATTTAAGATTATTTTAATATTTACCATGTGTTTAATGTAAAAAAAGTAGGTTGTAGGTATATACTTGAAACAAGAACTTGTTGGGTGTTTTGTCCTGGGGGTTTTGCTTCCTCTTCTGCGTTCATACAACCACCCCTCAGGGCATAAACCACAAAAAAAAACTGGGAACAAGCCCCAAGAAAATTACGGGATCTGAGGCGAAGAGGGGTTCTGAGCTGGGTAAACAGGATTTTAAGGAGGTGTAGCTGCAATATGGAATAATTACAGCTTACATAGGTCCTGCTAAGTGTTTTTCCGCATTATTTGTTTCTTTTTCCCCATCCACCACCCCTATTCACTCTTGTTACCGTATTTTTTAGTTTATGCATCCAAGAGGTATTCTAAGCATGTTTCTGAAAAAAATATTCTAAAGGCCCTTTGTGAGCTAATCTGCAAATTCCATTTACATATTGCGCTGATACAAATTACTATTATTTTAAAATTAAATAAGTATGTTATGTATGAGTTGTTTGCTTATAAATGCTTGTGAGAATTATAAACCTACTATTTTGTGTGTGTACAAATACATACCTATCTAAAGATTATAAAATTTACTTATTCTGATTAGTTGCATGTTACCTATTAAATGAGGCATATACAGTAAAATAGGAAAACCAGTAAAAGAACTAAGAACCTAGGTTGTGGTTTAGAAGAAAAATATTCTCATAATTTTATAAATATTAATTATTTTTCTTAATCCTTTTCACGGTAAACCAATGAATTGAATCCATTTATTTGAAACCGATTAATATTCTAAAACTTCAATAATTTCTGCTACAACATCTTAATTTTAACTCGTTATTAAATGTTTAATTTTGTTGTAAGTTGAAAAAGATATTACTTTGAAAAGAGTAACATGAAAATGCCGGCTGATTTCAGTATTCAGTGCACTATTGATTTAAATTGAGAATACTTGATTTCAATTGAGAATACATGTGACGTATTCTCGCTCCACTCTCCCATTGGCCGAGAGTTACTATGCAACCTATTTAATCTATATACCTTAACTAAGTACAAGGTTTATGGATTAGATAGGTTGTCTGGTAACTTTCGACCAATCAGAAAGTGACGCGGGAATACGTCACATGAAGTCCGAATTTAAATCTAGTGGATTAATGGTGCATTGAATATAGAAACCAGCCGGCATTTATATGTATGTCTTTACAAAGTTCTGTTCTTTTTGAACTTGTAATAAGATTAAAATTTAATAATAAGTTCAAATGAAGATTTTGTTCACATAGTAACAGAAAGTATTGAAGTTTTAGGATATTATTCGATTTCAAAGTAATGGATTCAGTTGATTGGTTTATCTTGAAAAGCATTAAAAATTAAATAATATTTATGAAGTTATAAATTCATAATGTCTCAAGTTGGACATAATTTTCTTCTTCTGAACTGCAATCTAGGTTTTTGGTTTCTTTTTCTTAATTGTTATCCTATTTTACTTGATAAGCTTAATTTAATAACATGCAACTTTTACAATAAGTAATTTTTTTAAGTTTATAATATTTAGGTAGGTAATATGTATTTGTACACATACAAAATAGTAGGATTATAATTTTTGAAATCAATTTACAAGCACAAAACTCCTGCATCTTTGGAGTTGTAAAATAATTAACACAATAAGTAAATAATGTTTGTATATAATATTTAAGGAGGTATTTATTTGTATACATACAAAATCATAGGTGTATAATTTTTACAATCAATTTCAAAGCAAAAAACCGTACATCTTGTTACGGATTGTAAAATAATATTACATTGGGCTACTGTATATAATAAGTAAATAATTATAGCACATAATGGTTAGGTAGGTACTTATTTGTAAACATACAAAGTCGTAGGTTTATAATTTTTACAATCAAGTTCTAAACAAAAAACTCATAGTAAAATAGTATACTAGGTTAGCACAATGAGTAAATAATTTTAGTATATAATATTTAGGTAAGTATCTATTTGTACACATATAAAATCGTAGCTTTATAATTCTTGCAATCACTTTGTAAGCAAAAAAACGTATACATCTTATATCTGATATTAAAATACTATATTGTCCTATTATATAATTTCTATTTGATTAGAAGTTAAAAGATCTTTAAGGGCTATTTCACTCTGTCTTCAAAATTAATGCCAGCTTCTTTTAGCCCCTTTTCTAGATCAGAAATATGTTGCTGCAGTAAAATTTTGGTGATTTTAATAGTAATCTATTTTTTTCTTGAAACACAGGTTTTCAATTTGCAATTCTTGATATTTTCTTTTTAAGATATCACACTCTGTTTCTTTACTAAGGGCTGGTCTTTCTGACAAGTCTATGCTTAAAGTTTCCTCTTGACGCTTAATTCCATTAGATGGTTCTGTGATATTTAATGATGGTTCTTCATTCCTGCCAATTAAACTTTCCACAATAGCTTTCCTATTTTTGGCATCATTCTCTTGGACCTTTCACTCTTATTATGTTTTTCTTGCCTGTTCATCAGATATAATAAGGGAACAGCTGAAAACATAAATTAATTACTACAAGTAGGTATAATAGGTTTTAGGCAAACTTCAAATAATACGTAGGTACTACATAATCTACACAAAATACATAAATAATGAAAACCAACAAACACAAACTTTGTACCTGATTTTTTTAGATGTGTCGATTGTGTATTCAGTGTCCTAGCCCGCAACTCATCTTCAAAATCCTCATCTTAGGCCCTTTAGGAAAAGAAAAGGAGCAAAGTGTCATTACTTTCCTTTGTCGTTTTAGCTTTATTTTTGCACGTTGATACGTTACAAACTAGGCATCTAAAAAGATATTTAGGTTAAACTGTCTATTGGCTTCTTTTTTTAAGTATGTATAATTTATTTTTTGAAATTAAAGACATATCTACCTATATAATGAATTACTGATTTAATTCTTGATTAAATAACGTCCAATTCGTCCTAAGGTTGATTCACTGTAGACTTATGTTCGCAACATCACAACAAAACACCTTGAAAAATAAAATACAGTCTTTAAGATAATAGTTTCGATTTAACTGTTATTTCGTACAAAATAAATATTAAAATATGTCTGTAACTGATGGTATTCGAAAAAATTTTAGCAAACAGAGTTACCTAAATTTCTAATAAATATTATTTAAAGCACCAAAGCCAAACTTAAACTTTTGGCATTTAGACTTCACATGACGTATTACCCTCCTCTCGCGTCACTCCCCTCTCGGAGTTACCAGACAACCTGTCTAATCTATAAACCTTGACCTAAGTTCTACTTACTATGAACACCATTGCATTGTCACATTGCCAACCTAAACGAAATTCGCAGAATAACGGCTGGAGAGTGACTATATATATTTCTGATTGCAAAGTACACCACAGAATAAAATTTAACTTGTTAATTGAGAATTTATAGGAACGTGCTCAAATATGTAGGTGCCTACAACTATATCCTTTATTCTCTTTGAATATTGGTGTAATAGAAGAATTTAACTTATTTGGCATAATCTGTTTCTCAGCTGTTTTATTTGGTTAAATGAGTTTTCTTGTGGCTTATATTAAAGGTATCAAATCTATTTATTTTCATAACTCAAGCTGTTTCTCATACTTTTATAGCTTCAATGTATTACTTCCACATCGTTTTAAACGTGTGGAAGTATGGTAACCGGAACGAAAAAAAAAATGTAGCTTAAACGCCGTAAAAAGTCCTAAAACATGAAAGACCCTGATTTGCAAGAGAAAAACAAATAATTGTGTCGGTCTGTTGATCTGTCTCTTTTTTTTTCTTCCCAGGGCTCGTCCGCGGCTTTGCCGCCCTGATAGCACGATCTGTTTGTTAGTTCCCGCGATAACTTCGAAAAGAATGAGCCACCGGCTATCAAATTTTGTACATATGTAGCAGTCCACCAACGAACAGTTTAAGAGTTTGAGTTCTTTTTGATCGATTTCGCTCCGGAAGAATGGTGGGATATATGGTAGCTGATTTGCATTTTAACATTGAACATCGAGTAATATGTCGTTTCATGAAAGAACCATGCGATATAGAAGGTTGGTTGATTGAAATTCACATTTTAAAATTAAAAATCGAGCAATGTGTCGTTTCATAAGATTTTTTAATTCCAATATTACGACGAACCCGACATTTTCTCATGAAGTTCAAGTAGGCAGTTGATCATGTAGGAGCGAAACATTAAATTCTTTTATAAGTGAGTTATCGACATCAAATTTGTCACACAGGTATCTGTCCACAAGCGGATAGACTGGATTCTTTATGAGTAAGATGGCTTTAGAAGAAAAGAAGAAACGGGGGTTTAATTGGGAGAAATTAGCACTTTTTCATTACTCGAGTGATATATCGTTTCAGACGTTCATGGATACCTACAATAATAAGAATATTGCTAAATATCTGACATTTTCTTATCAAATTCAAATCTGAGTTGATTATGAAGGGGTTAAATATTATTATTTTTTTGTAATCAAGTCAGCGACTTCAATTTATTTCGTGAAAATCAATTTTTGATGAGAGTAGATTATCAGAGTGATGTGGAAGTTTGTAAGTTATGATTCAACTGGCTGCACTATTTATTACAGGTTTCAAGAAAAAATGACCATATTATCTGCTGGGTAAGATAAAAACTGACTTGCAGGACAGCAGTGACATATTTCTTTTAATATCAATTTTTGAACGGTTTGTTAACCTGTAATGTTTCCATATAAACTTATAAATCCTACAAAGATGTATTATTTCCTGCATGCACATTTTCACACATGAAATGCTGTTTTAAATCGGTACCTACTCATTATTCTTGCACATTCATCAAACAAATAAAAAATCCACGTTGTGCTTAAATGATGAACTATTAGACTAGCTACTACTATCTTTTATTGCCCCCAAGTTTGCCTAATTTCTACACCACTAATCTGATAATGTAATATGCACGATCTTTAATGTATGAGAATAAAGAGGCAATTTATTTAAGACCTAAATAAATGAAATATCTCAAAATACCTTTAAAAAAATGCTGGTGTAACTACAACTACGGGATGAAGCATTTTAAGTTCTTCTTACCAGACATAACTAAATAAATGACCAACCAGAATAATAGATTTATCTGGAATGAAAACTTGGTTGAAAATTTTCGGCAACTTTCAGTACAATTTCATAAAATGCATAAATTGTGCATGATGGCATGTCATGATATTGCACGAAACTGATATTTGGTTATGACATCAACAACCCATACTGCTTGATGAATATTCTGCTTGTCTTTTTTATTTTTGTTGATTTTTTGTTTCATTTTGGTTTTTATTTTTATTCACAGGGTCCTCCTGGTCTAGATGGAATGAAAGTAAGTGTTTTTTATATTAACTCCAAATTATAGCATAATTATATTATAACAATAGGTATATTGTTACCTACAATAAGCATTATTAAATTATCACATATTATGTCGCTGTCCAAAATAAAAGAGAACCGCAGTTTAGAGCGTTGCGGCGCGTAAAGTGTGCTGGTGGTCAAAATTAATAGGCACCTCGTGACAAAAGATATAAATATCTAAGAAATATGTGTCAATATGTATGCTGAATCAGGCGAATCTAAAATATCGATATAATCGTTTGTTATCGGTTTAGCGATGTATCGAAAGATCTATAAAAGCTAAATAGCTGTCATGCAACGCTACTGACATCTGTGATCAGCAAGTGCAAACTAAAAGTTGGCCTCAGGCTATTATGCTACAAGGAGGGATCTACTTCGGGCGGAGATCACTACCGTAGCTGCGTTCGGCGATGTTTGCACTTGTCAGCACGGTCAATCTGCACATGTGGACCTCATATTGATTTATGACCTAATTCGATCCCTTATTTCAGCATCGGCAATAGTAAAATTGGTTTGTTTACATCCAACGTGTTCATATTTACTTACTAGCTACTTTGTGTTAGTGTACTAAGTTCATTATCTGTTATTTTGGCTACAGACTATAGTGGTCATACAGTTACCTACCATTTGCCAAGGATAATTCCTGATTAAGTTAACTGAACTTGACTTAACTTGATCGACTAAGCAATTAAAAAACCAACTAGTCTAGTAAATTGCCTTAACTAAAAGCGATAATCCTAGTTATTTACCAGCTTCGGTGTGTTTTTGCATTTTTAAAACGTTTAAATAATTTCCTTTGAATATTATGGAACTGACGTGGCTAAGTTGACAAGCCGACTTAGGTTGGCTGTGTACTCCTTGGTCGTTGGTGGAGTCGCATACAGTTTACCTTTAATGTTACCCCACAAAAAGAAATCTATGTTGGAAAATCTATGTTGCTGGCCAAGGGGTTGGTCCAGGCGCTCTATCGTGTTGATACCACATTTCACCCCGAAGTTGTAGAGGAATTTTTTCTAACAGTTCTGGTAGATCATTATTCAAGAAATTTAGATAACGCTCTTCAGTGAGAGTCTCCGATTAAATACTGACCCAAAATTCCAGCCCACACATTTATGAACCGCCTATGCTGACGATCCACTGGCCACGAAAAATGTCGATTTATATCAGCATAATAATGGAAATTGTGCTTGTTAATTCCTCCACAATTTGAAAATTTTGCTTCATCTGTAAATAGCACTTTTGCGAGAAATCCTGGTTTCTGGTTGTCCTTCTGTAGAGCCCAAATACAAAAATACAATATGTGCTACTTATGGCTTGCAGACAGCGCGTGAACTTTTCTAACATGGTATGGGTGATATTTGTTTTCTTTAAAACATCTTTGGACAGAAGTTTTACTGATATTTACATTCGAAGCTAATTGTCGCTGGCTGATATGTGGATTTTCAATGACTGAGGCTATGATGTTTACAGACGTACCTTCATTTAGAACAGTTTTGTCTCTTACGGGAGCCCGATACTGTACACTGCCGTATGCATCAAAACGAGCTTTCACCAATCCAAATGCTTTCAACTGAGGTTGTTGTCGATTAGGGTATTTTTGCTTATAGATTCTCTTTGCTAAGGAAAAATTTCCATCACTTTCAGCAATCACGTACAGCATTGACATAAGTTCTTCAGAAAAACATGCTGATATCAAGAAAAAATCGGGTGACTAAGAAGGCTACCTGTCAACAATTTAGTTAATTTTTCAAATGTCAAGTGGCGTTGTCAAAGCCGCCCTTAGATTTTGAGATAAGTTTCATAAATACTGGAAAATGATAAATTTTGTAATTAATGCTTTATATCTTTGAAACCGTTGAATATAATGTCATCAAACGTCGTATTGCTGAAAAGGTCATGAAAATGTGCATCTAATAACGTTCTAATATACAGGGCGTTCGATTTGACATTTTCGAGAAAATTTAAGTTTTGCGAAATTCAACACTCTGTATAGGCAGGTTACATTAAGAATTACCATGTTGCATTTTTTTATAGTAAGGAGTGTATAAAATAAACTACAGGGAATATGCAGCCAACACATTATGCAGAATCGAAGTATTTACGCATCAAACTAGACCAATATTTTTAATAAACAAATGAATAACTCTGACCCGGTTGGGCCTAAACCCATCACGTGGGGTATCAATTTGCTTGTCGCGATACCATATTTTTTTAAATGATATAAAATACGGGGTGTTATATTTAAAAAAAGGTAAGTTTGGTCTGCGTCGGACAAAATGAACACCCTGTGTAAATTAAAATATTTTTGAATTACGCACCTGATTGATAGGAACAACTTTCAGTTGCAACTTTTTTGATAAAACTGAGTTTAATATGGAAACCTGGGCTTTTTCCGCGAAGTGGACCACCTTATGTATATATATATATATATATATATATATATATATATATATATATATATATATATATATATATATATATATATATATATATATATATATATATATATATATATATATATATATATATAGTCGAACACCAAATAAAACAAGCCTTAATGACCTTACGCCAAAATTTCCATTTCTTTGTTTTCTTCCAAATCTCATTGCAAAAAAGTCAAACACGATTTTTGTCTAGCTTTGATAGTAAAAAAGTATACGGGTCTGAGTGTGAAAAAAAATAGTAGCGTACATTATTTTTTTCAAAATGAATGCTATAGCTAACCATCAAGCACGGCACTGGTTCTATTTGGGCAACAGTGTTGTTCCCGAACGATGGCCTTTGATCCATTTATAATTGTCAGTTGGTTCCGTTTTTTTACGGTGTTGGTCTTTTCGATATTTGAAAGAAACTGTTTTTTTTTAAGATTTAACATCCTGTATATGGCAAACAAGGAGTTTGGGACCTATGTTTCTATGAACTTTCTAGCTTAGGATTGAAATCATATTATGAAGTTTTGCCACGTACTAAGTTAACATCCTGCGTAATTACAAATATGTTGCCTAGCTTGGACGCAAGGGTTTGTACCTAATACATCAAAAAATTTCGCCTATAAAATTGGCATCGGTATTCTAAGAGCAAAGTATTTTTTATTTTATTTTACCAGTGGTTGGATTCTGGGATATTTTGCATGTAAGGCTATATGTATTTTCACCATAATTAGAAATGGAGACCGGTTTCGCTCTAATTATAGCTCGTCAGTGCGCTATACTAATTACAGTGAGAACACACCTATAAAGCAATGCGGCTTAAGGTAGAACAGTGTCCTGGTATTAGGGGAAAAAATGGGCCAGGGCTGACAATAAAATTGTTGGTTAGCTGTACACAGTCTCTATTTATAACATTTTGTGTTAGATAGAGCTGTCGTGACAACATACTACCTGGTTCCGCACCTAGGTGGCGAACCTGTCGTATATCCCACAATATTCTTTTTTGCATTGTCAAACTTAGATGCACAAAGTTGCTGTTGATTTCTTTAGTAACGGAACTAAAAAAAGCAACAATATGTTTTTGTAATATGTTTTGAAATATCTAACCACCTTACAAGTAAGTTTGGCGTAGACAGAACATCACAGAATAACTTATGAGGCAGTTCAATTAATCAACGTTGGCCGTCAAAGCCTTCATAAAAACAAGTTTTCTGTAATTGATTGATAACGTTCGGAATTTTGAATTTTTCTTATATTAAGTCTGATAGTGCATTCATATATTCATAATAGGTGGTCAAAAATTGTAAAGCCTCTCATTATAAGTTTGATATTTTTTTAGGGTGCTCAAGGTGAACCAGGCAGTAAAGGAGAACGTGGAGATCCGGGTTTACCAGTAAGTGTTACAAGACATAATAATTTTTACTGTATACATACATAAATATATATATATATATATATATATATATATATATATATATATATATATATATATATATATATATATATATATATATATATATATATATATATTAGCATTCCTTTAGTTCTATACCATATAGTGATTTAATACCTCGCATTATCCAATTATCCCCACCATTTTTTTTTCAAAATACCCCAATGCTTTTGCGTATCTACAGTAACAATGCTTTTAGTGAATTTTCTTTAAAAAATTCACTAATGAGGAGATCCCGACATTTGAATTTTGGAAAAATGTCGCTCAAACGAGCGCAAACTAGGATCCCCTAGAATCCATATCCGGGGTCAGTTTGAATATATATATATATATATATATATATATATATATATATATATATATATATATATATATATATGTATGTATATGTATATGTATATGTATATGTATATGTATATGTATATGTATATGTATATGTATATGTATATGTATATGTATATGTATATGTATATGTATATGTATATGTATATGTATATGTATATGTATATGTATATGTATATGTATATATAACACACCCATAACTCAAAAACTAATAGGCTGATTTTGAACAAATGTGGAGGGTGTGCAAACGGCTTGGACAAGTTTGTTTGCCAGGAGAATGTCCGCCCAGTTTTTCCCGAAAATTTTAAATTTCCGGAAATAACAAATTTGAGCAACCAAATTTGGTAAGATGGTTTATGTCACAAACAGTAAAGCTTGTACCAAAATCTAGATCTATAGGTTGAAAGAGAGAAAAGTTATAGCCATCTAAAGAAAAAAGTTTTAGGTGACACTAATAACCAAATAAACGCACAAAAGCTGTGGATAACAAAATATATTGTACGTTACAAACAAAGACTAAGTTTTTGGGCTCAGAAAGATAAAGAAATGCCAGATAAACTACTTTGAACATTTGATAACTTTTCCTCTTAAAACGTCAAAGTCGCGATTTGAAACGTCAAAATTGGCAACATTTAGGCAAAGAACCTGAAGGAGATACGCGCTATTTAGAGCAAGTGTCGCAAGAAATGTGTTTCAAAAGTCCTTCAGTTTCAGGTTCAACAGTCATTGTCCTTCATTTTACCAAAATGTTGCCAGAAAATTCATTTTAAATAGACCCTTTCTCTGATGGTTTAGCAGTAGTTTTAGTTATAGAGTGTATGGTGTAGTTGTCTATAATTTTTAGCAAATTTTCATAGGAGAAATTGGCTAATGAGACCGCGACATACGAATTTTAAAAATATTTTTTCAAATGAGCGCGAACGGACCTAGTTGGGAGGTTAGTTTCAGTTTCTATCTGTTTACATATATACAGGATGACTCTTTTCTACGGCAAAGCTCAATATTACTGTTATTATACAATATACGAGAAACAATTGTGTGTGTTAATTATAGGGTATCTTGAGCTGTATCTTATAAAAATCATTTCGACAATAACAGGTGGCCCATGAGTCGTTGGTGATACAATTTTTTTTTTTAATCGAACACCCCCTATATTATTGCAATTTTGCATTTTCCCTCGAATTGTAATGCATGCCTGTTTTCAAGTTAGTTCAATTGTTTTGCAACTTTTTACATTTTTGGCACATATCAAAAATTGATACGGCGTGTTTACCAATAGAAATCGGAGTCCTATGCAACTGGCGCATTCTGAGAGGTTTTCCTTTATATTATTTCATGAAAAATTCGAGATGCTGTATATAGGAAGCTCTCAAATAGTGACTGAATAAAAAAAAACTGTCCTAACATATTTTTTTCAAATGGAACCCTGCATTTAGTGTTTCACAGGTGAAGAGCATAATAGTAAAGGTTTAATAAGTTATTTAAAAAAAATCGAATTTTCGTTAAAAAATTATTTGTAAATTTTCATGCAAAAACTTTTTTTGGGGTTTTGTCGAAAGGCTTATTAAATGAAATATGCTACGTTGATTCTGCTATAGAGGGTATACTGACAACCAAATTCTATACCTGCTTTCATCAAAAAAAGACATATTAAAACATGTTTATGAAAATTCACTACCATAACGCACTAAGTGTACAATTGTGCAATATACTTTCTTGCCCACATTCAAGCATTTCTCAACCACCTGCTGAAGTGAGAATAGTTGCACAATACAGCCTCTTCCTGTCATGAGCCCACATTGAACACCCCAAATCTTCTCCCTATTCAGCTTTCTCACTTGTTCTATAAAAATTCTCCTAAATAGCTTCCCCACAACCCTTAACAAACTTATACGATAATCTTGCATTCACCCTTGCTTCCTTTAGCTTTATACAAAGCCACCATTACAGCTTCCTTCCATTTCCTTGGCAATTGACCCACCTTAATGAACACGTTAAACAGCTCACATAGCCCCACAGTCAAATTTGAGCATCCATACTTTAAATTCGAGCATCCATATTTTAAAACTTCTCCATGGACATTATCAACACCCCCTGTTTGTGGGTTCTTTAGTTTCTTCATCACTATCTCAATCTCCTGCACTTCAACAATGTCACATTCTGTCTGACTTGCCAGTGGCCTCAACCATAGGGTTCTAATGGTGCTTATTGCCTCCATATGGTTTCTCAAAATATTCTTGTCAGCATTCCCTCACACCTTCCTCGTCCCATACCATGTCCCCATTTTGCATTATCGCCCCAGCCATATTGTTTTTTTGTGCTTTCTAATGTGTAACACTTTATTTATACAACTTACATGGATATCTGTTTGTTACAGGGCACCGACGGTATTCCTGGACAAGAGGTATTTATTTATTCGTTGGTTACATGATTTTTTTAAATTAACATTAACACCTAGAGACTGCATTTGTCAGTTTTATATAAAAGAACGATATTGTCTTATTTGCAGCTTCCTTGAAAATGTGTATGCCTCGTTAGTGACTAGTGACTGCTTTTGATTTCAGGGTCCAAAAGGTGACAAAGGGGCCAAAGGCGAATCAGTAAGTATATTATTTGACATCAAATGGAATAAGCACGGTATTAAGTCCTATAATGCATGAACAGCAAGCTGAAAAAAAATTGTTTGCTTTTGGCTATTGAATAAAACAACGGAATATCAAAATAATTGTTGTTTATGTTCGACATAAAGACAAATTGGAAAAATAATTTGGTGTATAAACAGTATGCATAATTACATGGTATATTAAGTAGCTTTATGGATTGAGTAAAGATTGGAAGTTGTCATGAGCACTGATAAGTACAATTTGGAGAACCCAGTTCATCACAATACAGTTTTTAGTTTATTCAACCCTCTGGTGACGCTTACTTTGTTAGCGAAACTATCGTTAGGTCTAAAAATTGTATTGTGATGAACTGGGGTTTCCAAATTGCACTAGTCACACATTCTGTAAAGCACCCAATTCTATAAAATTGCTTTGTTTGAAACGTAAATGGTCTTTTATGATATAAGTTACAGAGGATCCTTTATAACTAGAGCTTATATGTTGCTTAAAGCGGCCTGTGAATTTACAGAATGTTAATAGTGAACCTCGGTAGCATGCAATAGAGACGCTGTATTGTGGAACGCATTAAAATTGTCATGAGTCTATGCATATTTCATCTGTCATTGGTTAATTTAATTTTGTATGTTTATTAATGATCTGTTTATTGGAATAAAACTCTTTGCATTAAAGGAAAAGTTATAATGCTGTTTACTCTATTGTTCTAAATACACAAAGCTGAATGTGCCTACCTATTTGACTGACAAAAAAATGTATATTGGAATAGAGAGTTTTTTAAATCATTCTAATTCAAAAAATAGTCAAATATAAAACTTGAGGATGTAATTTTGTTTGTAGGTACATGTAAAACAGCTTTGTAAACATTATATACTTTCGAAAAACCTGAACTAATGACTATATTTCTGGTTTGAAATAAAGTATCGCCAAGACCAGTCACCTTAATATACTCCTAGATGATTTTTTGTGTTTGTCTTTATTCAAAGTTTTTGAAAACGAATGTATCGTCGTCATTTATTTAAATGCCATAATATAAAATACGTTTTACCTTAAGAAGCTCACATACAAACTAGTGTTTTTATAACCCACTTATTTTAGAGTAGTGACCATTCATTTAAATAACAATATTCATTATCAGAACACAATCACAAGATAAAAGTTACATCAAAGGGCCTTGATTTTGTTCTAGTAACAAAAACGTTAAACAGATATTTAGCACTAGGTGAGATGTAAGACACGAAGCACGTGCCGCCACCTCGTTGCGGAACCAAGTAGTGTGTTGTCACGGCAGCTCCAAATAACACAAAATATTAAAAAATAGAGACTGTATACAACCATACAAGCTTTACATACTTTGTCCCTATATTAGGGTAGAAATAGACCAGGGCTGACAATTTTCTAACTTGTTAGTTGGTTGTATAGTCTCTATTTTTTAACATTTTGTGTTAGTTGGAGCTGCCGTGACAACATACAACTTGGTTCCGAAACGAGGTGGCGGCACGTGCTTCGTGTCTTACATCTAGCTTAATGCTGGAAGGCTGGCTATCATAGCCGTAGTACTTATTGGTGTATTTTCGCTGCAATTAGTATGCCCTACTGACGAGCTCTAATTAGAGCGAAAGCGGTCTACGGTTCTAATTGTGGTGAGAATTCCTCTAGCCTTAGATATTTGGCATTCAAGAGTTTTGAATGCAACCAGATTTTTTTTTTTGGTTACCCTTTTGTACTAGAACGATCTATCTTATTTAATATGGTTTAGTTGCACGGTATTCAACAGCGAGGACGTCGCGGCTTTTGAATTTTGAAAAAAATTCTTATAATGTGCGCGAACTAGAACCCATAGAACCCATATTCCGGGTCAGTTTCAGCTTTTATATGTTTAATATATATATATATATATATATATATATATATATATATATATATATATATATATATATATATATATATATATATATATATAATATCATGGAATTTACTGAAAGGTGTACAAGGTGGCTCAAATTCGAGCCTCATCATTGGTAACTCGGAAACTGTAAGAGATACAACGTCGGTAAAATTATGGCAAAGTTGCGTAATTTAATGCTCAGCAAAATGCAGTTTAGAAAATTAGAAAATTCCGAATACTTCCGGTGATAATCGTAAAAACCGAAAACTCATAAAATCTGTTTTATTTTTTTCTGGCGTTATTTGAAAAGATATAACAAAATGAATCACACTTCATCAAGGTTACTTTTCCTCTCCTACAAGATTGCATTTTTAAATTTGAAATCCGATGTTTCGTCTTTCAGAAACCATCAACTTCATTTTTTCTAATACGGCTCTGGATTTTTTATTTCATATTTTGTTACCTTTGGACTACCTCAAAACAATGCCTCATAACAATTTTTGAATATCAAACGTTTTGATAACAAATAACGACATTCTCAGTATTTCTTGAAAATATTTAATGCTTACTTAACTTTTAAAATGGACAAATTAAAAAACCTAAAGTAAATGCTCGAATAAGCCCCCTTGCACTTCTATGCATTTTTGCATACTCCTTCGCAGATTGTTCGTAACAGCCCGGTGGATTATTCTTCCTCTTGCTCGTAGAGTTGTGAATTCTAACACTAACTTTTGGCGCAAAATGTTTGTATCATTCGGAATAGCATCCTTGAATAAGCGATTTTTTAAGAATCCCAATAAAAAATAATCCAGCGGGGACAAATCAGGACTTCTGGCAGGCCAGCGCACCACCCCTTGGCTTCCAATCCATAGTTTTAGTTAAGTTTATGGTGTAACGGTCTATAATTTTTAGCTAATTTTCGTAGAAAGAATTGGTTAATGAGGAGACCGCGACTTTTAAATTTAAAAAAGATTTTTTCAAGTGAGGGAAAACGCCCCCTAGATTCCGTATCCGGGTTTAGTTTCAGTTTTTATCTGTTTACGTATATACAGGGTGACGCATTTCTACGGTAAAGCTCAACATAGTTATTGTAAAACAAGATACGAGAAAAAGTTGTATACGTTAATTATAAGTTGTCTTCAGCTGCATCTTATAAAATTATTTTGACAATCACATGTGGCCCATAAGTCGTTGGTGAGACCTAAAAATTTTTTTTCAAACATCCCTTATGTTATTGAATTTTTACATTTTTCATCGAAATATGATGAATGTTTGTAAGAAAAAATCGTGACGCGGTTAGTGTGTTTTGGTAGCGAATTTTCACTGAATGCTTCAAATTTCAAAAACTTTATTTGCTATTAACCTAAGGTTTGTTGACTAGGAAACCAGTTTTCTCGGAAACATTTTTAGTTTATTTTCGGAAAATTTTGTACATTTTCAAGCAATGAATATTTTTATAAAATATGGTACATTGTTTATACTATTTAGGTTATACTGGTAACCAAATTGATGCCTACTTGCATTAAAGACATATTTGCTATCAAAAATATTTTTATGAAAATTCATTTCCATAACGCACTTGCTGCGTCCAGACTTTTTGTTAATTGGTGCACTGTAATTGGTACCAATAAACTAATAATAATAAAAACATTTGAATTAACCAAACACAAAAAGCACCTTGGAGTTCTTTTATGTGACTTGCTTTCCTTGCTTGCACTAAAACTATGAAGTAGTTAGTTATAAATCCTTTAAAATGGCCGTGTTTACAAAATCATATTATAGATGCACAACTGGGCGCCAGCAAAATATTTGAATTAAGCGAAAAATAACTCCCAACAAATCTATTTGCAAACACTTCTTTTTAGATTTGATTAGTCAATAGCGATAAAAAAACTGTTAAATAAAGTGTTACAGTGGACTTAACACAAGATCGCATAAAATATTATATGTGACTTTTTAAAAGTTCATTGTAAAACATAATTTATATAACAATTTCTGATTTAATAATAAAGATATCATGAACTTTCAAAAATATTGATAAACATACGCATCTCAAAATAATCAACTAGGCGGTTTGGGAAAATTGAATTGAGGTAGCTATCAACCAACTTATTATCAGTAAATTAGATGTGTTCATAAGTTACTTAGAAATTTTCCAAGATTAATTGTTCTTGTCCCTACTTGGTGAAACCGTTCCATAGTAAATACAGATATAGAGACTTCACAATTGCTTGTTTTCTACCCTGCAATAGGCCTTGCCTGACAATGTCGTAAAAAGAGAAACCGGTTGCAGGACGAAAGAAATACTTGTGGAGTCAGAGAAGAAGTCGTTACATCTGTATTTAGTATTTCTCCAAATATTTTATATATTTATTCCACTAAACAGATCTTCTATGCCTTTAACACAAACAAATACAAAAATGTTGCACACAGAAGATATAATTTTTACAGCTTCTGTAAACCCCGTGTTGAAATTAAATATATACAGATATATTTAAAATATATTTAAAAAGGAAACAAAACCAGCGCCAACAAAATTTAACTTTATTATACATTTAAGGCCTTCTGTGGTTTATGCGGTGTGTGTGTGTGTTTTGTTTCTCGAACGTCAGCCGCGACTGTGGCCAATCACCGACGCCAGGGAACAGTATCACCTCACTATCCTGGAAATTTTGCCGAACCCCTGCCTTTCTGTAAGGAGGGTAGGTATCTTTAACGTGCCCAACATCGCATGGACACGGGACCGGCGGCTTTACGCCCCCTCCGAAGGGCGGAACATGCAGAAATTCAACTTGCTCAAATACAATGCCAGAACCTCGGTTGATGTTAATGTTACAGTTTGTACTGAAAAAGTAAAAGGAATACCCTGGGATTGAACCCAGTAGCCTTCTGTTCAGAGGTACACGTTCTTACCCCTGAACCACCGAGGTTCTTATTTATGCGGTGAAAAGTTGTTTTTTAAATAAGGGAACATATTATTTAACAAAATTTCCTCAAAACTTAGTTACTTACTTTTTACAACATAGTAGAACTATTTTCTGTCTCATGTATTTTGTTTATTTATTCTAAAACATAGTCACTACTAACCGAATCATCGTTTCCTTTTGAAAATATGGTTAGCTAAATTATATCTTCTGTGTTTCATTTCTTTTTTAAATAATTGGTTGTGGTTTTTATATGTTCATTGTAACCTTCTGTAATTTCAGGGCCCTCTTGGTAAACGAGGAAGAAAGGGTGATAAAGGTGATAAGGGTGATCAAGGTGTTCCAGGATTAGACGCCCCATGTCCTCTAGGACCAGACGGTTTGCCGCTTCCTGGGTGTGGATGGAGACCACCTAAGGTAATACTAATTTCATAATAACTCTACATATTCATTTTGGTGTAGGTATTTAAGTAACTCCAAAATTAGTTTCCACATATTTTCACGTAAACCACGTATCTATTAATAATTTATTTCTTAGCAGCCTACTATTACATTGTTGTCTACATCTAAACTGTTCAACTAATTGTCATTACATATACACATATCTAAAAAATAATACTTTCATAGCTTGCCTCACCAAAAACTCCAACTTCGAGTTAATTTCACATTAGACTAAAGACCTTGCAAAACATGAAATTTAGGAACAGTTACAAATTCCACCTTACTACTCAAATAGTAAATTAAATTCATTTAAAAGTACAGCAAATATAAAGTAAGTACACTTGGAGAACCAAAATTACCACAAGACGTATTTTTAAAGACCTGACGATCGTTTCACTAACAAAGTTGGCGTCATCAGAGGATGAAAAATTCTAACTACTTACTACTACCATCACCTTGTATACTGAATCTTAGGTAAAGAACAATACCGAGATGGAGACTAAATCACAGGCAAAATTTTCAGTCTATTGTATTTTAATTGCCGGACGAGGTTTTTGAACTTCTTTTATTACTTTACCTGACAGGTTTTGGAATGCTTATCTGCATCAAAGGCAGAGCGCAGGACTACCAACCAGTGGCAGAGCTCGGTTTAAGGAACTTTTATTTATTATTGTTCTAGAAATACTTTCGTACGCATCCAGCTCCACTGGCGATTTAACATTTTTTATAAGTGTCAGATTTTCTTTATCAGTGTGGTGGTTATCGTCTAAAGTATGTTGTGCCACTCATGACTTGTCTACACTACTGTATCTCAGCTGTGCCAGATGTTCACGAAATCTTATCTTAATGGGTCTCTTAGTCTTCCCAACGTATTTAAGATTACAATCTTTACAACCTGTCTCATAGATACACCACATTTCAGTGGCTTTATGTTTATCTTTCATATTATCTAACAAATTTCTTACATTATTTTTTGTCTAGAAAGTTAGCTACAAATCGGCTTTCTTAAAAAAGCTCTCGAGACTCCTTGTGATACGCGGTTTAAAGGTAGGCAGACAATTTTTTTCTCTATTTTATATCTCCTGAATGTCGTACATTCTGCTAACATTTTCTTTGTTATGTGTGTATTAATTAATTTTTCCACTACGCAATCCGAATATCCGTTATATTTGATCACGTTTTTAATGTAAGGGAGAGTGGGGGAATTGTGCTCACTTAAGCGAAAATCGTTATAGCACTGATAACATTGTAAATAATTTAAATATAAATCCAAAAACGGAAGCGTTATTTACGTTACTTTCAGCATGTCAATCAATCTTAGGGAAAAATAATGTATTTGAAGCACAATATTGCTGAAAGTACAAAAGTTCTCTGGCGCACAATTCCCCACCTTTGCGGGTAATGATGCGCACATGTTAAGGAATGGTGCGCCTTGAAATTACTTATTGCTAAATAAAATCAACCCTGACTTTGAAAAAATCTCTTGAAATTGTTGAACAAAGAAAAAAACATTACAATAACTCCTAATTTGAGCATAAGTTACATATATAACTTTTCGGCGTATCTGAGCCAGTACACACGGCATGATTCCAAGTCGAACAAAGGATACATCTGTACCATAATTCTCCTTGTTTGCCAAATTCTCCGCGAATACCACAAAGTTCGTTCGCTTTCACTAGCTGATTTAAAGGTGGCGGTATGAAGCTTAGCCCAACATCATCTTCGACATCATCCAATACGTCGTCACAAATATCCTACATATTATCTTCTGATGAATCAGATGATTCAGGCAGTGATGGCCTTTTTTGTTTGATTTTCAATTTCTTTGAAGTCGATGGAATTGAAAATTCATCATCAAAACATTTACGAATGACTCCTTTATTATTCTTGTCTCTCAATTTCTCTTTGGTTTTGATTGCCTCTTCTCTTTGTTTCTTTTTCACCTCAGCTTCTTCTAGTTTCGTTCTTATGGGAGTGCTCCCAAGGATTTCTGATTTCTGTTCCTAGATTTTCTTTTCGTTGCCTGGTCAACCTTTGCTTTTGGTATTGGAGTCACAGCAAAGAAGGAATTATGGTTAGACGTAGATGGCTGAGGGCTTGGATCTCTCCGATGTTGTAGATCTGGGTAATTATCTAGTAGAGTGACTGCATCCTCTTGGCTGGATGAAGTTCCAGGTTCAGGTGTTGCCTGTACTGTAAGTTCTGCAACATACTGGCTAGGCTGAAAATCAGCATCGGTAAATTTGTCGGGGTTCAATGGAAATATTCCAGCTGCCCGAAACCCAGAATATGCTTTTTCCATTGCAGCCACTTTCAAAAAGGCTTTATTAAAAAGTTCGGATATATCATATTCAGTTATTTTCTCATGTCCGGTACTTGATAAGTAGAGATCATATTCCCTGAATAGTGCATTTTTCAGAGGACTAAAAAATGTCAGATCCAGGGGCTGAAGGTGATCAAATGTGTGTGGAGGAAGCGAGACCATGTGGATGTTATTTTCTTTGCAGAAATCATACACTGCAATTGATATGTGCCTAGAATGATTATCCAGGATCAGAAGGACAGGGTCAGTAACAGAAGGCTTGGCATGCCTCTGAAAGTGGCTCAGCCACTGAATAAAAAGTTCAGAATTGATCCAAAAATTGGACCATTTTTCTCAAGAGTTTTCGGAATCCTTTTTCTATGATATATCATCATCATGAGAGGGATGTAGTTCCCAGCCGCATTCATACAAAATACAGCTGTTATTGTCCTTCCTCTTTCGCCGGAAATTGCAGCTCCTACTTTTTTAGATCCCTTACGGCCATAAACTTTAGGGCACTTGTTCTGCACCATGGTGATGCCTGTCTCATCCATGTTGTAAACACTTTTCGGTTCTAACTTAAATCTTTCCATGAGAGTTTGAAGGTTCCAAAAAAATAGGTTAAGTCCTTATTAAAAGATGCAATCCTATTCAAACTGGTTCCCTCAGGCTGCCGTAGCTTAATGTCAGGTGATCTCCTTAAAAATCCATACAGCCAGTACTTCCCAGCTAATCCCTTTTCCTTGTCGAATTTATGGGCAATATTATGCTGTTCGGCGAATCGAAAAGCTAGTCGTCTAAGACACCTGGGTGTAAGGCCATAAAATAGTTTGGCTAGCGTTAAAATGTACTCTCTCAACTCGCATTCTATTTGTTCTGAACACACTGGCTTGCAACCCAAACGAAGTGGCTTTGGCTGATCTTCTGACAGTTTTTTCCTGAGTGTCGATTCAGGAATATTGAAGGCCCTTCCTGCGTCCCTTATTTTTCTGCCGTCATTTTTTATTGCAAATAACGCGTCTTGTAATTTTCTGCCGTATATGACAGAATAGTAGTTTTCCTTGTATAATTTCTCGGCATCTGAAGAAAAATTGTCAAAATCAGATTGCATGTGGGGGAATGGTGCGCATTAGCGCTCAGTACCCCTTCAGATATTGACTGACAATCTAATACAGTTAACAAACTACTTAACCTAACTATGTAACACAAGCATCAATAGATGCACAAGATCGTACTCTTCCATGAAATAAATATATCTTATGGATTATTAAAATGAAAAGGACCCACCGTCTTATTTTCCGATATCAAAAAATTACAAGAACTGGTTGGATTTCAAATAAACAAGGCTTGTTCCGTGCAAACGTAGACAAGTGGTGTGAATAATGGCGTCGGTGATTCACAGTAGGCAGGATAGAGGGCAACATTAGTCGGTTACGCTTCAAAGGCCACGGAGTATGAAAAAATTTGATGCGCACGATTACCCGACGCGCACGATTCCCTCACTCTCCCTTACTTTAATTCTGTACTATTCTACTTTTACTTGGGAGAAAGTTTATTAATTTAATTACTAAGAAATTTAAACAGGTCGTTTTTTGTGAAAACATATGACGAGAGTCATCTGAAGAAATTTTTGCAAAAGCCGTCCATCGTGACTTCACTATTAGGGAATTTTTCTTAATGAAAATTCGCTAATAATACACTGATACCTAGAATAACATACTATAGGCCTAGCGATATCAACGGGGACACTCTTCACGTCATTGGGCCTATTGAGACGACCTAAAGACAACACACACTACTAATCTTACAGGTGGTTGAACAGTTTTGCAATTTGGTTATTGAAAACAAAATATTTTTATTTCTAAGAGCCAGGTATAAGAAGGAGGCTGCATTTAATGGGAAACAAATATTTTCGGTGAGGATACCAATAAAAAGAACCTCTCTTTGCTGGTTGTGGAAGCTGCAACAAAAAATTAAATGTTCCAAGTTGCCGGGACTTGCCCCGTCGTAATCTCTATCGGGACTGTTTTTCCATCCCAACTTAAACATATGTTTCGGAAAAGCACCGTGTCCAAATATCAGATGGGTTGAAGGGTTGATATATGTCGGGGTAGGAAAATGATTTATACTGTTAAAGTGATTGGTAGCGTTTGATTTAATATTCTACCAGTAGGATTCGAACATTCTTTTTGAAATGACTTTTGCTTCATTACCCAAGTCATTAGACATCATTATTTGAAGACTTAGCCCATCGTTCGTTGCGTTACGTGCTGCGGAGTCAGATAGTTCATTCCCTGGAATTTTGCAATGTCCTTTTACCCACACAACGAAAATATACTCTAGGAAAATACCCACTTTCATTTTATAGAGTCTTCTCCGCAATGAATGAAGAGAGTGGGTGGCCCATTGCCATGCCTTCCGTTTGTTCAAAAAACTCATTGTTAAATTGAAACAAATTTTTTTTTAGAAAGTTTTGTTAAAGTTAAATATTCTTTGCAAACCTCTTCACTTATATTGTTCAATTTCAACAACTGTTCTAAATATGTTACCGTTTGTCTCGTGGGCACGCTAGGAAACTCAGACGCTACAACAAATGATATGAAAAACATCGCCTTCAACCAATTTGGCATCTTTAATTTTATTAAATTCTAGTGAATTTGACACTGAATAACTTTTTTTAACAGGCCTGCTTTTAAACTCATTTGAGAGCCACTTCGCTACATTGGAATATAGTCGAAATATAGTCGAAATAATAGGTCTGATTGATTCTCCCGGTTTATGAATTTTTGGAAAACAATATTTTTTCGGGACTTTGGGATTTGCAACCAGTAACCGTCTTCCTAAGTCTTTTGTTATAAGGTTTTGATAATGCGTCATATGTGTCAAATTTAAACGAACGCATTTTCAGAACTCACTGTTACTGTATCATGTAGTTGTAGGTATTAATATTTATGCATTGATTGTAGTGTGTATAATTAACGTATACTAATAGCATGGGTGTTGGTTTACTAACATTTTCAGGAGACATCTCATCACCCGAGTTCTCCACAGCCTTCACCACCCAGCGATTTTGACGTTGACGATTCTGTAAACGAGGGAGAGGAATATGATGATCAGGAAGAAGAGGAGGAATATGAAGAATATCCAGATCAGATGAATTCAGCGTTACCTGTGTCCGCTTCTGCCATTTAACATTTAATTCTTCTTACCTGCTGCACGGTTATTTACTAATAAAGGTGATGGGTATATTGATACATAGGTAATAACAATATTAATGTCATGTGGTTATTGTTTTTATTAGGTATAAACATTGTAATAAACATTTTTATTTATTAGCTAATAGTGGTTCAAAAAAGGTTTCATGATTAGTAAATAGCCAACTAAAATTTTATAGTGATGATATTATTCGCTGATTTCTGGAACAGACCTACAAAGCAGTAGTCATATAGTTTTCATTTAAAAATTCCCAAAAAAGTGGAACGTGGAACCGTTAAGAAATTAACATCATACGCAATCATTGGTTCTCATTTTTAACGCCATCAACTTGATGACAACTCAGATAGTTTTATCGAGTAACGACGTATTTGGAAGCCTTTTTACCTCCTAAAAAATGTTTGTTGGATCAGACGTTTTGTCAGGAAAAAAAAATAGAACAAAGAGTAACTATTGGAAGTATGTATTTATGAAGTAAAAAGAAAACATTAATTAAGCAGATGTGAGAAATGGTCATCATTTTGCTAAAAACACTTATTAAGTAAAAAATTAAAATTGCACTCTTTGTAAGGTCTCGGGATTATTTAAAAGTTTCCTGCATTTAAAATTCTTGTCAATAGTTCTTGGCGAGTGAGTCTTATAAACTTTTGGTCTGAGAGCACCTCACAAAAATTCGCAATTATATAATTCTGGAGAACGTGATGACCGTTTTACTGGTGCCACTTCCAATCCAGAGGTTGAGATATCGGCCATTTAAATATTGCCCAACAGCAATCTAAAAATGGGTCGGGGCACCATCGTGCATATACCACATTTCACCCAGAAGAAAAGAGTCAAATCTTCCATTAGAGAAGGTAAGGTGTTCTGCAATAAATAAATAAATTAATATATATATATATATATATATATATATATATATATATATATATATATATATATATATATATATATATATATATATATATATATATATATATATATATATATATGTATTGAACGATTTAGAAGTTTACTCAATTTGTCATGAAAAGTTAAATGGAAGGACAACTTTCTATTTTACTAGTCTTATTACTCGTAAAATTATTCAAAAGGTAGCGCAAGTGGACATTATTTTTCAAACACCAGTTATGAGCAAAAATACTTTTTAAAAAATTTTGTTTTTATTTCAAAGCACAAATCCACAATTTTCAGGAACATATAGCATTAATCGACCTAAAACTAATAAACATAAGTTTACTCGTTGCGAAATTAATGTAAAAAAAATAAAAAATTGGCAAGAAGAAATCTTCAAACTTTTTGAACCTGTATTTGTCACGGTTATGTTTTATTCATAACCGTAGTTCTCTTGTTGACAGAGCGAGAACCTCAAGGGAAGCGTAAACAAGATTAGGTGGCTTCATTATTGAACAACACTTCAAGTTTCGTTTTAAAAAGATTTGTTAAAAATTTGCTACTGACAATTACCATCGTAGCGCCCTTGCTGCCTTTTTTTTTTGTATACATTAAATTAAATATTCACAGTCGGAGTATTTGCCTAAGGAAAAGATCGTTATTCTGCGGCAGTGGAATATCAGCCAGTGAAGAAACGGGAACAATAGAATCTTTCTTAGAAGTCTAAAAATATCGATTTATATGCATAAAACGTAGTTCTCTGTGGTAAAGACACAAATTATAGATGGAAATTTTCCAGAAGGTCTCAGTGGGAAATGTTGTCTTGTTGCACAGACCTGCGCAGACTCCCCACTACCACACGTGGCTGTAGCCGTTGGAACTTTCAAACAAAGCGACTCGAGTTTGATCACGGCGGCAGAGGCAGAGTCTATCCGGCAGGCGAGTCAAACGGAACGTCTTCATGGCATGTATACTTGGTGTAAATATTGTGCAGGTGCTTCAAATAGTTTGAGTTGGGTTCAGTGATTGTAACAAGCCGTTTAAAAAAAGATTAAACGGTCAGTCTTTGATAAACCTGTTAATGCAGCAGCAGATTGCTAACGGCAATTCTTTGTTGTAACTGCAGGGTTTTGGTTACGATTTCGGTTTCTGATTTAAGTTTACCGTTACTTTCAAATCCTCCGTATGCCGCTACCGTTTAAATATACCTTTGCTGTCCAAGTTACCAGTTCAAATCCAAGTTTACCGTTCAAATATACCTTTGCTGCCCGAGTTGACCATTCAAATACACCTTTGCTGTCCAGATTCAGGTATACCTTTGGGTCTACCTTCAGTTATATTCAAGTTCCATCCATTGTATACCGCAGCTTTTGAGTATACATTTCAAATATGCTTTCTTGTCACCACCTCTACAAGCTTCTCTGACAACTACTGGCTTCTGCCTTAGGGGTAATTAAGTGCCTATGGTAAACGATAAATGCTGATGCTACCCTGTGCAGCTTTTTTTACATTCCGTCTGCAGGCAAATCAACAGCTGTGGGGCCTCAGGTGAAAACCTGAGATCAGCCTGTGAACCGCTGGAAGTGCCAGTGCACCACATGTGAGTCCTTTACAACTTTTTCGAGTGATTCTTTAGCCAGATACGAACTTGTCTACCTCCACTAAATTTCTCATTAAATTGCAACATAAATTTTAAGTTATTCAAAATTAAAATCTTAGTCAGTGAGATTGATCGTTATATAAATGTATTTTGTATTTTCTTTTTGTATGCTATCAAATATGCTAATTAGGAAAAACTAGTATGATAATTAATTGATCAACATTTTGTTCAGGAATCTTTCAAACCTTCAAATATGTTTTAGAGTAATAAAGAATAGCTTAGAACCCTTAATTCAAATGATGGTTAACCATTACTTAATTTTACAATATCTGAGCTTTGCTAAGAAGACAAAACAGAGCAATTAACCAGAAATCATCTAATAAATTAAAATTTAGAGCATTGGTGGATTTAATAATAAAAAAACTTTAACTTTGCATTCAACATTTTACCTCCTTATAATGTACAACTTATATTTGATTTACCAGGAGTCTGGTTTTAGGTAACTCCGACATTATTAATTGATATCAATAAATTTGAATATTTTTGTTTTAATATATGTTTTAATTGAATGATTAATTCCTCATTTAACCTTTCTCAATTATGGTGGTGCTGTAACTGGAAATTTTTATATCTATTATCTAGATCTCTTCAACAACAATCCCAGTCAAGAAAACCGTCAAGCATTTAACGACGCAAGAAACCGCTATGTCCGCATTCTTTCTGAGGCAAGAAACTCGTCTCATAACCACATCAAAAACAAAGTCCGCTTAAGCTCCAAGGGCAGCAAACCCTTCTGGACTCTTGCCATATCTATTGGGAATAATTTCTGCAATAATAGCACGTTCCCACCTCTTGTCTCAGGGGATGAAATTGTTTCCACCGCCCTGGGCAAGGCTGAACTTTTTGCCTCGTTGTTCGCCGGCAATTCTACTCTCAACCCACCTCCAAATGTTCAACCACCAACAGTCCCCAATGTCGCGCATAAAATGACGGATATCATTTTCAAAACTAAAAAGGTACGAAAGATGCTCTCTTCTCTTAATACCAGGAAAGCCTCTGGCCTTGACGAGATCCCAGCAATTGTTCTCAAAAAATGCCTACCAGACTTGCTCCTGTCCTGACTCGTCTCTTTCAGACAATAGAGGTATATTCCCTAGTAACTGTTTCAGACAATAGAGGTATATTCCCTAGTGACTGGAAAACTGCTCGAGTACAACCCGTCCCCAAGAAAGGATCCAAAGCGCTTCCTAGCCACTACAGGCTTATCTCTCTCCCTTCAGTCATCTCTAAAGTGATGGAAAAGTATATAAACACTGAATTACTAAAATTTCTTGAAAAACACAGTCTAATCCACGACAGGCAGTATGGAATCCGTCAGCGCAGATCAACTGTCACCTATTCTTGGAACAAGTCTATGAAACTACACGGTAAATCCCAGATTGTCGCTCTGGACATATCAAAAGCATTCGACCAGGTCTGGCACGCAGCGCTGTTTAATAAACTTCCGGCCTATGGCCTACCACCAAAACTCTGTACGTGGACAGCAAATTTCCTCTCCAACCGGAGCATTTCTGTTGTCGTGGATGGCCATTCCTCTAAACTGTATCCAATTAATGCAGGAGTTCCTCAAGGTTCAGCTTTAGCACCTACTTTGTTTCTTCTCCACATCAATGACCTCCTCTCTGGCACATCCAACCCAGTTCACAGTTACGAGGACGACAGCACCCTCCACTCAAATATACAATATTCTAAGCATGTCTCTTTGGCCCAAATAGATGAGGATCGCAGACTCATTGAGGGTTCTATCTCCGTGGATCTCCAAAAAATATTAGACTGGGGAAGTAGAAATCTTGTACAATTCAACCCCACCAAATCACAGTCTTGCTTTCTTTCTCATAAAAGATACACCAGCCCTAGACCCATCACAATGAACAACCTAGTTATTCAAAGTAATGAGTCCTTTTCACTTATTGGCATTTCTGTGGATCAAAATCTCAATTGGCACCAACATGTCACATCAAATGCAGAATCGGCTGCTAAGAAATTAGGTTTCCTCTTACGGGCTCGCAAATACTTTTCACCACCTAAACTCTATACCTTATATACTTCCCAAATAAGACCAAACCTCGAATACTGCTTCCACATCTGGGGTACTGTTGCCGCTTCTACACTCGCTATCCTAGGCTCGATTTAGAAGAGAGCTATACGTCTCATCGGTGACCCTACCTTCACCCAAAAGCTGCCATCGCTTGCCCACCGACGTGCCGTTGGTGACCCCTCTCTCTCTTTTATAGATATCTGCACGGGCACTGCTCAGAGGAGCTTTCTTCCATTGTTCCTCCACCTTCTGCCCCCAACAGATCTACCAGGGGAACAGAGCGAACGCACCCTTTTACTGTCCAGGTCACCAGACATAGAACATCTTGTCAGGCCTGTCCTTTGTCCAGAGGACTTCCAAGTTGTGAAATTCCTTGCCGGCACATGTTTTTCCTTCTCCCCGAACCTCCAAACCTTCAAGTCCAGAATTAATAAGTTGCCTCTTTCCTCTTTGTCGACACCCACGGTACGATAGTATTTAGGCTGTAAGCCCTCGTGGTGTATTGTTGAAACAAAAAATAATAAAAAAAAGAAACTCCTCTACTAATTTTTAAGACAATATTCCATATAGTTTTCTAGTGATAATAATAATAAAAAAACATATGATTATTATTCGGAAGAAACTACAATAAGCACATATAAACAAAAAGTAAACATGTAATACCCACACAAGTATAAAGTACTTTTACGTTACTCTACCACAGTATTTATTTAGATATCAAGGAAAATCGAAATTAAATTTCTTACTTCAACACCCAGTATCTCTTTAATTCTCTTTTTGGTCTGATATTAGTTTGGCTAAATTGTAATATTTTGATACAGAGAAACTATTGTTTTTGGACCAAACTGTATATATAGCTGCGATAGTTTTTAATAAATTGCATGTAGTCTTATTTTAACTTGAATTGAAACAGTAGCGTTAAACTATTAACATTTATTATTTGTGTCTATATTAATCGTAATTGTCTTTGTTATGTTATAGATACCAGAAGTTCCAATGGATAATGAAACATGAGAGTGATCGTGTTAGAAAAACTACAAAAACAGTGAAATAAGTACTTATAGTGTTGTGTATATAGCAAAAGACGAACTCTTTGGGTTAACCAAATCCAATGTGTTCACGTAGTGAGAACTTTTACGAACAAAGTTCATCATTTCGATATTCCTGAAGAAAATGACAAATGAAGAAAATGACAAAAAGATATACAAATGTAAATATAAAGTCAATTACTTATAACTGAAACTGTGTAATTTATAAAATCTCATTAAAACTGATTTTCGTAGTCATTATGTAAGACCTAAATGTATTCTGTGTGTGCCTAAAATATTTTAGTATCGATATTTTTTGTACATATTGTTAATTCTTTATGATATTATATAAGCCTAAATGAATGTATAGAAAAAGTAATTTAAAAAGTTATTAAGAGTATAAAATGGCCATAATAAACAATAATGGTTTCTTGTCTTATTTGCAAAAATATTTTGTCTTAATTTTTGTACCTATTTATACGTATCCTCATCTTATTTTTCTAAGTAATCTGTATGTACCTCATTTAAAATATTTGAAGCAATACAATTGCATGCGCTTTTATTTTGTTGCCGGAAAAATAATACTGAAGCTGTTTCTTTTTATTGAAATCTTCTATATTACTATCAAACGTCATAACTTTGACAATTTTGATTTTTGTTTCCGTATGTTTTTTGTTGTATACAGGGTGTTAAAAAATACGTGTTACAAATTCATAGGGTATGTAGAAAATGTAAAAATAAAAGGAAAATTTCGTATAGGCATCTGTCGCTGGAGCTTTACTTTTCGAGGTACAAGTAGTTGAAATCTTCTGCATTATCATCAAACGATAACTTTGACAATTTTGGTTTTTGTTTCCGTATGTTTTTTGTTGTATACAGGGTGTTAAAAAATACGTGTTACAAATTTATAGAGTATGTAGAAAATGTAAAAATAAACGGAAAATTTCGTATAGGCATGTGTCGCTGAAGCTTTACTTTTCGAGATACAAGTAGCTGAAATCTTCTGCATTATTATCAAACGTCATAACTTTGACAATTTTGGTTTTTGTTTCCGTATGTTTTTTGTTGTATACAGGGTGATAATAAATACGTGTTACAAATTTATAGGGTATGTAGAAAATGTAAAAATAAACAGAAAATTTCGTGTAGGCATGTGTCGCTGGAGCTTTACTTTTCGAGATACAAGTAGTTGAAATCTTCTGCATTATCATCAAACGTCATAACTTTTACAATTTTGGTTTTTGTTTCCGCGTGTTTTTTGTTATATACAAGGTGTTAATAAAAACGTGTTACAAATTTATAGGGTATGTAG
Source organism: Tillus elongatus (assembly GCA_964006375.1). NCBI lineage: Eukaryota > Metazoa > Arthropoda > Insecta > Coleoptera > Cleridae > Tillus > Tillus elongatus. Next base: position 84,599,833 of record OZ023262.1, on the reverse strand, counting down.
AAAATGTAAAAATAAACGGCAAATTTCGTGTAGGCATGTGTCGCTGGAGCTTTATTTTCGAGATACAAGTAGTTGAAATCTTCTGCATTATTATCAAACGTCATAAATTTGACAATTTTGGTTTTTGTTTCCGTATGTTTTTTGTTGTATACAGGGTGTTAAAAAATACGTGTTACAAATTCATAGGGTATGTAGAAAATGTAAAAATAAAAGGAAAATTTCATATAGGCATCTGTCGCTGGAGCTTTACTTTTCGAGGTACAAGTAGTTGAAATCTTCTGCATTTTCATCAAACGTCATAACTTTGACAATTTTGGTTTTTGTTTCCGTGTGTTTTTTGTTGTATACAGGGTGTTAAAAAATACGTGTTACAAATTTATAGAGTATGTAGAAAATGTAAAAATAAACGGACAATTTCGTATAGGCATGTGTCGCTGGAGCTTTACTTTTCGAGATACAAGTAGCTGAAATCTTCTGCATTATTATCAAACGTCATAACTTTGATGATTTTGGTTTTTGTTTCCGCATGTTTTTTGTTGCATACAGGGTGTTAATAAATACGTGTTACAAATTTATAGGTCATGTAGAAAATACAAACATAGACGGAAAATTTCATATAGGCATGTTTCGCTGGTGCTTTACTTTTCGAGATACAAGTAGTCCCAAAAATTAAATATTTTTGGAATGTCCATAAATTAGCTGATCGGAATAACTAAACATTTTTTACAGTAGTTGTGCTTATTGAAGTAGGTACATGATTTGATACCCCTAATGAAAAATTATTGAATCTAGAGGCGAATATTTGGGTATGTTGTTACCTTTTTTTAGCGATTTTTTTTGTAAAGGGAGGCATCGATGGTGAGACTTAGCAAAAAAAATTTTTAATGAGTGCGAATTTGGGCCCCTAGAACCCGAAACCAAATTGGTTTGAATTTTTAATGTGTATATATATATATATATATATATATATATATATATATATATATATATATATATATATATATATATATAGTGACGGCCACGTAACTGGTCCCCCTCGAGTAATCCATCGTTCACCTTTTTTTTTGTTCCCTCAGGGCTCGTCCGCGGCCTTGCCGCCCCGATAGCACTGCAACCTTTGGTTGATTGTGCATACCCTTAGTCTTACTCCACCCATTCCAAAATCACTGTACCTTGAACTAGTCTGCACAGCGATTGGTAGGGTGAAGTTTTATATTGCTCTGTCTCCGGTCTAGACTGACCGTAGATCAGTGGTCTTTTGCGGTCCAGAGCTTTACACTCGCACAAGATGTGCTGGGCTGATTCCTCCCCCTCGCCACAGAGTCTGCATGCGAGGTCCCCTTCGTACCGCCCCATTTTATGCAGGTGTTTCTTGACGGCCATATGTCCCGTCAAGAGACCTGTTGTGTTTCTGAGCTGTCCTCTGCTAAGATTTAGCAGCTCCACAGCTCTCTTTGAACTGGGTCCGTCGATTATTGACTTCCCATGTCTGAGCCCTGGACAGTCCGCCCAGTACACCTTGTGTTGGTTATCGTTCACCATACACTTGGTTGAGGTAGTTTCGGACATACCATACACTTGGTTGAGGACATCAAGCGAAAAGTGGGCTGGTGTACCGTCATGCTAAAGCTACACCTTTTGACGAATTCCCAATGGTACTTATTCCAACAGTTCTGGCAATAGTTGTTAAGATGCCCAGTAGGTTGCTGAAGCTTTGGATCGCGGTGGACAGGAGGACGCTGTATACATATGGACATGGAAATAATTGGGTATTACATAGATTTATTAATGGTAAAACTTTCACGCTCTTTATTCTCTGATAAAATGGTTAATTTTTTTCATATTCCCTTACAAATCGGTTTAATTATGTCTGGTATGTTGTGCAGTCTTCATACTATTACTCTGTTTCCTCTGGGGTTCCTCAAGGTTCGATTTTAGGCACACTTTTTTCCAACCTGTTCATCAAGGATCTCAGCATTTCTATCACCATACCACATATTTATATACTGATGATTTAAAAATATTTTTGTCAATTGAATCAACCCTCGACTGTGATTTTTTACAAAAAGGCGTAGACAAGATGGCAGAATGGTGCCGCGCCAATGAACAGGAGCTTAGCGCTAAGAAATACAGGCTAATGACCTTTTCAAATAAGAGGTTTTCTATTTCTCATGCCTACAATATTGGTAATTATTCTCTTGAAAACGTGTCTAAATTTACTGACTTTGGTGTGACATTTGATAATAATCTGCGCTTATACCATCACATTGCAGATGTTGTTTCTTCGTAGCAATAAAAAGCCTTGGCTCGCTGGTGCGGAGCTCCAGATGCTTTAGGCATACCGACACAATATGTGCACTCTACAATGCAATTGTACGACCTAAATTAGAATACGCAAATATACGATGGTGTCCTTATAGTTGTTGTGAGTTGGTCCAGCGAAGATTTCTCAAATACGTAAGCTTTCATGAGAGTGGAAGCTACCCTTAACAAGGATATCCTTAGGATATTTTGTTGGCAGATTTCAGTATGAGTTCACTTGTTAACAGAAGATTTCTTGAAAAAATAACATTTATGTATAAATTAATACATGGCTACATTGATTTACCTAACATGTTGCCACTGATAACGTTTTATGTCCCATTCCCTGGTCCTAGTATACGATCCTATCCTAGATTCCGCGTACGTATTCCTAGAACAAATGTTCTAATGAAATCACTTATGTGTGGCAGAGTACAATAGAATCTTTGTATATATCCTCATGCTTGATAATGTACAAACTTTTAACGCTGCTGTTTACAACGACCTAGAATTTGACTTTATAACATGATTCGTGTTTTCTTATTTATAGCTGTTAGAATAAGCTATTTTTTTGTTAATTTATGCTGTTATATGTAATATGGAGATGCTGTTTCTGTTTATGTTATAATTAGTTACTCAATTAAAGTCACCCTTTCTAAACAACAATTCTACAAGCAGCGATTTTCGCGGGTTTTTCAGCAATGTTGTTTAATGTATTTGGTTGCCTTAGTAGTTGTTTGACAAGATTCTGCGTTTGGGGCGAGATCTAACAAAGACCAGCCAACTTAATGGCATCAATTAATCTTTTTTATAGGAAATGTGCTTTTTCCGGTATTTTTTCAAAGTTGGCTCGTTGTTCAAAGTTATGCCGTTTGACTGTAGGTATATTATTTATGGTTATTTTTTACATAGGTTGTTCTGATGATAATGTTATCAATTAATATAAATATAAGGTGTTCACGTTTATAGATCCATGTTGGTAATACTTTGGTGCTAGAAAAATAAACTTTTCGTATGAAATTTTATACTTACATCTTCTGAACTATAGTTACTAGGCAAAGAGAGTTAAGACATAAAGCGAGAGCGTCTATGTTTAGGCTAAAATGCAGTTCTAGGCAAAACTCGGCGACAAAATAGATGACTTGAACTTGTGATATCATAGTTGACCGATTTCAATTTTTTTATCGCAGTACCAAATAATTGTTTTTGATATTGTTTTACTAAATAATACTTAGTCGTCTAGGAAAAACGTGTTAAATATAAATAATAAAAAAATTCTGCTGCATTGCTTTTTTCGAGCGAGAATTTTTTTATCTTTCAATATATGTGGTAACATATGCGACATAAAATAAAGTCAACATAACAAATAAAAAAGAAATATCTAAGATGGTGCATTCAATTAGATTTTAGTGCAAGTTTAATTAAGCACACATGAAAATATGCAATGGATAAATCAATCGCATGACAACGAATACAACTTCAATGCAAAAACAGCCTAAATATTGCGACAGTCTTGGGGAAGAGTTCACGCGTATGTTTCAACTATCTCTATGGTGTAACTATATTCTGAACTAGTAAGTGTAGAAATTTTAAAACTATTGTAAAAGTAATTCCTGCCATTTTACGCAGTTCCTTAGTACAGGGTGTTTATAATTTTGATTTCACTATTTTTATAAAATGTAATGTCAATATATTTGTAATATATTATAACGTGTCTGGATTATTTGTGTTGCGATTCAATTTACTTGTGTTTTAAGAAAGACTATAATTTGGTTCTTCATTCAGAAAAGTGACATTTGTACTAAGATGTACCTTAAAGTTGGAGAATATAATGTATAAACTTTGTAAGATGTCAATTATTTATCTCATACACATAGTCTTACTTTTTGACCATTTGCAATAAACATATTAAGCTTTATCACATTATACACCTCTCCTGCTTTCTGATAAATAATCTAAGAACATGGTGAATCATCAGAGTCTAAACGTGATATCAGCTTTTCCTTGCAACTGCTCTATTTTTATAGTATTTTGAATGCCAATTAATTCCCCTAAAGTAATAAGAAATATTCAGAACGAATTTCAATTATATTTGGTTAATTGCCAAATTATGAATGGACAATCCTTTGAACATTTCTTAAACAATTATTACTAGCATTATAGAAATATATATTCTATTTTTGTTCAAAATTAATATGTATTTTTTTAATGGCAAGGAATACAAATTTAAAATTTTGTGGTTTTGTATAGCTTGACGTGTCTTAAAGAAAGCCAACGAAAAATTAGGATTGCAATTGAAAAAATGATCGATGGCGTCCTGTCTAAAATTTTGGGCGTGCTGTATAATATTTTTTAAGACGGCAACTTGTGTGTGTGTTTTGTTTCTTTAACGTCGGCCTATTTCCGCGACTATGACCAATCACCGACGCCAGGGAGCAGTTCACCTCACTATCCTGGAAATGTTGCCAAACCCCTGCCTTTCTGTAAGGAGGGTAGGGATCTTTAACATCGCATAGACACGGGACCGACGGCTTTACGCCCCCTCCGAAGGGCGGAACGTGCAGACATTCAACTTGCTCAAATCCAATGCCAGAACCTCAGTTGTTGTTAATCTTATAGTTTATACTGAAAAAGTGAAAGGAGTATCCTGGGATCGAACCCAGTACCCTTCGGGTTAGAGGCACACATTCTTACCCCTGAACAGCCGAGGTTCTTAACGGCAACTTAAAATACTGATTGAACTATTCGAGCATTTTTGAAAAAATAAAGCTGTATTTGATTAACGGAATTTATCCCAAGTTACAAACTCGCACCGTATAATGATGTAAATGGTTTTCTGTTATATAAAAAGCCATATGTAGGAATTGGTAGTGTGAAGATTGTTGTAAATATTTTGTTCAGAACTAATGTTTCTCTGGTTTAAATTGTTGAGATATATTGTCCCACTGGTATATTTTGACGGCATCGTAATTCTCAGGGGTATTTTTAGCTGGAGGAGATGACTATCACATAATGAATTAGAATAATCCGGCTAACATAGAGTGTCTAAAGGGGTCCAAAAGATAGTCGTCAGATGAATATAATGAACACGGAGATCCACTTCATGACAGCAATGGTTCTAACAATGCCAATTATGTACGATGATAGTGACTATAGTAAAGATGAACCTGAAGCTGATGATGCTGATGCACTTGCACTAAAAGATACGATTCAGGATCTACCACCTGTGAAGAGTACAGTGCCTAATCAAAACGGACAGCCAGTCTTTTGGTCGAATCTTACTCTACAGTTTAGACTTAAATTCCACATGCCAGAAGCAAATCCTTGCAAAAATCGATGATGACATGAAGTTTGTCAGTGCCAAGCTTGAATGAATTGAGAAAATATGTCCTCCAAGTCTATAACATTGGCAGATAACACAAATAATAGTTAAATATCTTGGAATCTGATAAAAAGAAATCTCTGAAGAAAACTAACAGTGGTGAATTACATATTCACATTCATCATGTTTTAGAATTAGCTATGGGTACTCAAATTTTTGATGCAAAAAAGCTTTAATAGGAAATATATACAGTAAAATTCTATTTTCAAAAATAGATTAGCATTTTTGATGTCAAAACTGTATGCGGAAGATATTCTATGAAGCAATATCTTCCTTTGAAACCTGCCACACGCGAAATCAAAAATGTGAATGTGTGATTCCAATACCTACTGAGTTTACATATATATTTATTTTGGGAAAGAAAATGTACAACAAGGAGGAACATTGGAAAAAAAATGGTTCTCCAATTAGCAAAATCAATAAAAGAGCCTCAACTAATTTTCGCCTTTGATAGAATTTCCCTAAAAAAGACATATTTGCTATTAATTTTTATGAAAATTCACTACTATGGCGCACTTTCTACGTCCACTTTCTCTACTTTGGCTGAAGAACCCATCAGTTAGTATAAAATTCTTGGGTAGACCATCAAAAAAATCTAGAATGATGTGAAATGACGAATACCGCTCAGAGACTGAAATACCTTGCGGAGGGAGATGTGTGAGGTGTCCTCACAGAAAAAAGAAAAGACAAGCAATGCTATTTGTCAAATGTTTAAAATGTGTTTTACACCATATCATACATGTTTTTAATGCGTATTTTTACAATCAACCCATATTTATACCTTGGAAACATATTCTATGATTTCGATGTCATGGGGACGTATATGTCCTATCACAACATGCCAGAAATTTCCAGTAAGACATATTGTCATCAGTACGAAACTCTTAATACAGACCTTCCACCAAAAGCCTGATTTTTATTTCTTGCAAAACTGGTCCACAAAGTGTTAATTAAAATATGAATCAAAATTGTTCAGTCCACTCAGAAGCACCTATATAGCCTATAAAATGGTATTACTGGTTAAATTCTAACATATTTACTGCTTTCGTTAGTAATGGTGAAAATTCCAAGATACTGCATCTGAATAAAATGTTTAGCTATTTTTTGTCAATATGTACTAAGTACATAACTATATTGACGCCCATAGCCTTTTCTTTTAGTCTATTATTTGAACTTTTCCAAATTAAGATAATTACGGTAATAAACGATATCCTCTCTTTTCACATTTTTTTTGTAGCTTCAATTTCAGCCCGTTAATGTCTATGATGCTTTTATTTTATACATGGATTAAGAAAAAATCGCATATCTCTACAATACACCCACCCCACTCTCCTAATTAGAATAATATGAAGCAATATTTTTTAGTCAACTCAGGAGAATATATCCTATAAAATTGCATTATATCTTACATTCTACATATTTACTGTCTTCGTTGTTAGTAATGGTGGAAGCTCCAAGACACTGCATCTGAATTACATTTTTAGCTCTATTTCATCAATATGTATCAAACACATTTGTTGTTTAAACAGAATGTTACACACCACGTGACTATGTATCATATCACCACTAAAGACAAGTATTTTGTAAACTATGTTGAAATAGAATTATTAGATGTTAGTTATTTTATAATAAGCATTTATATAACACTTACTCTATTACAATTCAATGCAAGGCTAAGTTTGTATCCTATTGACATTGGCAGGTAGTTCAAAATTATTAAGCAATTACCTCTACTTTCATGTCTACTTTGAATTAAAAAGTCTAGACGCAGCGAGTGTGTTATGAATTTTAATAAAAATGCTTATAATAACAAATATGTCCCTCTAATGCAAGCAGACATTAATCTGGTTACCGGTATAACCTATATAGTAGAAACAACGTACCATATTTTATCAACATAACTTATGTTTGAAAATGTACAAAAATTTTCCGAAATTAATCTTAAAATGTTTCCGTGAAAACTGGTTTCCTAGCCAACAAACCTTGGGTTAATAGCAAATTGAGTAATTGAAATTTAAAGGATTTAATGAGAATTCGCTACCAAAACGCACTTACTGCGTCTCGATTTTTTTTCTTACAAACATGTATCATATTTCGATGAAAATTGCAAAAAATGCAGTAATATAAAATGTATTATAAGTGTCACCAATGATTTATGGACGACCCTGTGATTGTCAAAATAATTTTATAAGATGCAGCTCAAGACACCCTATAATTAACATATACAATTTTTTCTCGTATCTTGTATAATAACAATTATATTGAGCTTTACCGTGGAAATGCGTCACCCTGTATATATGTAAACAGATAAAAACTGAAACTAAACCCGGATATGGATTCTAGGGGGCCTAGTTTGCGCTTGAAGAAATCTTTTTAAAATTTAAATGTCGCGGTTTCCTCATTAAGGAATTTTTTCTACGAAAATTAGCTAAAAATTATAGACCGCTATGCCATAAACTTAACTAAAACTACCGCCAAAGCATCAGTAAAGGGGTCTATTTGAAATGCAATTTCTGGAAATATTTTGGTAAAATGAAGAACAATGACGGTTGAAGCTAAAACTTAAGGGTTTGTACAACATTCTTCTTGTGATACTTTGTTTGCATAATCCGTATTTTCTTTAGGTTTGTTGCCTAGATGTTGCCAATTTTGTCGTTTCAAATACCGACTTTGACGTTTTGAGGGAAACACCATTTTTTTTCCTTTAAGTGGCAATAACTTTTTGTCTTTAAACTTGCAGACCTATATTTTGGTGCATGATTCATTATTTATAATACAAACACGCCTACCAAATTTGGTTGCCCTTTCTTTGTTAGTTACGGAGATATAATTATTTTTCGAAAAAGAAAATACAACATTTTTTGGGATTTTCCTGGTTTACAAACTTAATCAAGCCACTTGCAAAAGGAAGGAATATATATATATATATATATATATATATATATATATATATATATATATATATATATATATATATATATATATATATATATATATATATACTCTAGATGGTAATACAGGCAGCTCTTCTATACATTTTATTGGCAACCATTGAAACAGCGTAACTGTCAGTTTGGATTATGTATTGTTGTATTTTGCACGATATGTTCAAAGCTTAACTAAAAGGCCTAAGGGAAAAAATTGCATATCTATCGATAATTGTAAATTATTTTTTGTAACTATCTCATTTAAAGTATATTTTTGTTATCAACTGTTTCCTATTTTGTCATTTTGTTGGTTTACAAATGCTTTAATCGCCAAATTTACGCATTCATCTAAAAATAATCTACAACAGTTATTACAAACATTACTTAATTCGCTTAATATTGTTACAATTAATATAAATTATCAGCTTTATATTCTGGTATACTTTTTTAAGAAGATTGTTAATGTACTTTTTAAGATTTTTATTTATGATATCAGATACATTTTGGCATTTTTTTGTTGTAAATATCCAACCATGAATACCGTTCATTCTTTTTTTCAGTAGAGTGTTTTACAATATTTGGATTGCTAAATGAAACAGCCCTGAACAGTGTTTATGTAACAATCTATTTTACTCTTAGCCCAACACAAAATACGTAATAGCCGACAACATTTTTTCAGCTCCTTTGATATTATTATTTATATCGCAATATTTTACGCAAGGCTGATGACACTTTAAGGTTCTTACTGAGTACTTATTTCTCTCAAAACAATAAAACACAAACATTCACCTCACTATTTCTATCAGTTGCAATAATAGACTGCCTAGGATGTCTTAAATTGTAGCAAATTTTATACCATGTTGAAATTTGAACTAAAAATATTAAATAGGTACATATCAAGCCTCTTATAAAACCACCAAGCACAATAGCCACCAGCCACACGCATACAATAATAGAAAACTATCTTGTTGTGGATTCCAATTGCAAGGGCACTAGGCTGCGCATAACTAATATGTTTTAGCAAGAGCTATGTGTTTTCTAGTCTACAGTAGTTGATTTCTTACAATAAACTAAGCAGGTTAACAATTGTTTTCTGTGATGTATTATAGCCTGCTTAACTTCACACAATGAAATTAAATTAATATAATAATAGTAATAATAAAATTGATAATACATAATCTTAGATAACAAGATAAAAAAAAATATCGCTAAAAACAAGTAATCTAGACAAGAATGGTACATGAAATATATGTGTTGCTGAAGTTTACCTGTTTGTATTATACTGAAATAAACCATTACTAAATGCTTAGCATAAGGATAGATAATTTATGAATGACTATAATAAATCTTACACACAAATCGAGTTTGATTTATATATACTGTGTGTGTGTGTGTGTGTGTGTGTGTGTGTGTGTGTGTGTGTGTGTGTGTGTGTGTGTGTGTGTGTGTGTGTGTGTGTGTGTGTGTGTGTGTGTGTGTGTGTGTGTGTGTGTGTGTGTGTGTGTGTGTGTGTGTGTGTGTGTGTGTGTGTGTGTGTGTGTGTGTGTGTGTGTGTGTGTGTGTGTGTGTGTGTGTGTGTGTGTGTGTGTGTGTGTGTGTGTGTGTGTGTGTGTGTGTGTGTGTGTGTGTGTGTGTGTGTGTGTGTGTGTGTGTGTGTGTGTGTGTGTGTGTGTGTGTGTGTGTGTGTGTGTGTGTGTGTGTGTGTGTGTGTGTGTGTGTGTGTGTGTGTGTGTGTGTGTGTGTGTGTGTGTGTGTGTGTGTGTGTGTGTGTGTGTGTGTGTGTGTGTGTGTGTGTGTGTGTGTGTGTGTGTGTGTGTGTGTGTGTGTGTGTGTGTGTGTGTGTGTGTGTGTGTGTGTGTGTGTGTGTGTGTGTGTGTGTGTGTGTGTGTGTGTGTGTGTGTGTGTGTGTGTGTGTGTGTGTGTGTGTGTGTGTGTGTGTGTGTGTGTGTGTGTGTGTGTGTGTGTGTGTGTGTGTGTGTGTGTGTGTGTGTGTGTGTGTGTGTGTGTGTGTGTGTGTGTGTGTGTGTGTGTGTGTGTGTGTGTGTGTGTGTGTGTGTGTGTGTGTGTGTGTGTGTGTGTGTGTGTGTGTGTGTGTGTGTGTGTGTGTGTGTGTGTGTGTGTGTGTGTGTGTGTGTGTGTGTGTGTGTGTGTGTGTGTGTGTGTGTGTGTGTGTGTGTGTGTGTGTGTGTGTGTGTGTGTGTGTGTGTGTGTGTGTGTGTGTGTGTGTGTGTGTGTGTGTGTGTGTGTGTGTGTGTGTGTGTGTGTGTGTGTGTGTGTGTGTGTGTGTGTGTGTGTGTGTGTGTGTGTGTGTGTGTGTGTGTGTGTGTGTGTGTGTGTGTGTGTGTGTGTGTGTGTGTGTGTGTGTGTGTGTGTGTGTGTGTGTGTGTGTGTGTGTGTGTGTGTGTGTGTGTGTGTGTGTGTGTGTGTGTGTGTGTGTGTGTGTGTGTGTGTGTGTGTGTGTGTGTGTGTGTGTGTGTGTGTGTGTGTGTGTGTGTGTGTGTGTGTGTGTGTGTGTGTGTGTGTGTGTGTGTGTGTGTGTGTGTGTGTGTGTGTGTGTGTGTGTGTGTGTGTGTGTGTGTGTGTGTGTGTGTGTGTGTGTGTGTGTGTGTGTGTGTGTGTGTGTGTGTGTGTGTGTGTGTGTGTGTGTGTGTGTGTGTGTGTGTGTGTGTGTGTGTGTGTGTGTGTGTGTGTGTGTGTGTGTGTGTGTGTGTGTGTGTGTGTGTGTGTGTGTGTGTGTGTGTGTGTGTGTGTGTGTGTGTGTGTGTGTGTGTGTGTGTGTGTGTGTGTGTGTGTGTGTGTGTGTGTGTGTGTGTGTGTGTGTGTGTGTGTGTGTGTGTGTGTGTGTGTGTGTGTGTGTGTGTGTGTGTGTGTGTGTGTGTGTGTGTGTGTGTGTGTGTGTGTGTGTGTGTGTGTGTGTGTGTGTGTGTGTGTGTGTGTGTGTGTGTGTGTGTGTGTGTGTGTGTGTGTGTGTGTGTGTGTGTGTGTGTGTGTGTGTGTGTGTGTGTGTGTGTGTGTGTGTGTGTGTGTGTGTGTGTGTGTGTGTGTGTGTGTGTGTGTGTGTGTGTGTGTGTGTGTGTGTGTGTGTGTGTGTGTGTGTGTGTGTGTGTGTGTGTGTGTGTGTGTGTGTGTGTGTGTGTGTGTGTGTGTGTGTGTGTGTGTGTGTGTGTGTGTGTGTGTGTGTGTGTGTGTGTGTGTGTGTGTGTGTGTGTGTGTGTGTGTGTGTGTGTGTGTGTGTGTGTGTGTGTGTGTGTGTGTGTGTGTGTGTGTGTGTGTGTGTGTGTGTGTGTGTGTGTGTGTGTGTGTGTGTGTGTGTGTGTGTGTGTGTGTGTGTGTGTGTGTGTGTGTGTGTGTGTGTGTGTGTGTGTGTGTGTGTGTGTGTGTGTGTGTGTTTCGGTTTCGGCCTTATCCCATACACCGCAAGATATTTTCAGAATGTTGTCACAATGTGAGTACATTCCCTTTTCAGAATATTTGTTACGGAATGTTCTAATAACATTTATAGAATTGAAAACTGCATCTCGAAACGTCGTGAGTAGATTCTCTCAATCACATCCTAAGCAAATTCTTCATCAATATACTGGGAATATTTGAAAATGTCTTTATTCAGAATATTCGCTCATAATGTGCTTGAGATGTCCTTATAATAGTATATTACTTTAAAATTTAATGAATAAGATATCTGGTAATACGGTGTATTGGCGAGAATTATAATAGTGACTATTTTGCGTGTTTGATGCCGTTACCTGTTCTATGTTAAACACATCAAAAATTGTATATTTAGGTACCTTCCTTTTTTAGTCATAGAGCGCATGTCCTTGCCATTGGAAGAAGGGAAGATGGCCGATAGGCGTAAATGTAAATGTAATGTCAACTTCAATGGTGAAGGGATAATATTGTATACGGTTATATTGTAACATAATTAATTAAAAATTATAATGTGACGCGAACATGCAGAACATGATGTTATTGCAAACATAGATACAGGGTACAGAAACAACTAAAACATGGTGTCAGGTTATCAATAACTAAAACACACCTAGTTAAGAAACAGGTTCGAAAGCATCTCTTGTAGCTGACACCGACGAAGGTTTGGCCGATTTTGCTGGAGACTGGATCATCTTACGAATTAGGTACACATACATTGTATAATATATAATTATAAAGTTGGGTTGTTCAATAGTAAGTCATGCAATATAAACCACAACCACCGTTTGATGTGGATGGACTGGAAGTTGGGCCTAAATGAAAACAAAAGCTTAATATATTTCTAAAAGCTTCAGGAAAACATAATTTAAATGATGATACGAAAATAGCCCTACTTTTACATATTATCAGTGAAGGGAGATTAGATATATTTAATACTTTTCCAGTAGATAAGACAAATAAGCTGGAGGATGTTCTAGGTTGTTTTGATGAAGCCAAGGACAGATATTACTATGGAAACGTTATAATTTTATAACTTCTATCAAAAATAAAACCAGACCATGTACTCTTAAGAAGCAACCTGCTGGTTAGGGATGTATCTGTATATGTTAAAAAATCCACATACAGATTGAACGATCAAAGATAAATTAATTCTGAACCTTTACGACAAGCAATTACAACAAAGGGTTATTAGGGACACTGATATTACGCTATCAAAAGTACACGAATACCGCAAATCTATAAAATTCTCTAAGCAACATCTCAAGCTTTTTACTCCTGTGGAAGAAGTTAATGTTGTGTGAAGTATCACTATAAAGTGCAGAAAATCTGGACCTAAACATGTGGAAATAACTTTAGAAGTCAAAATCAAGTCTGTGAGAGCAAAGCAGAGAGCAACCATACAAAAAAGGTCAAAAGGTATGATCGATGACTTTCAGTTGTAGTTTTTTGTAAGTGCAAGTGAGCGTGATTTTGTGGCATATTCTGTCCAATTTAGTTGCATATAAGTACTATTATGTAATGCAATTCCTTTAATGCCACGCTGAAAGCCTGTAGAATCAATAGCCTAGCCAAATTTCAAGTTACTTCAGTTGGGACAACCTCTAATATATTTTTTATATTTCCACCACACACCACGAGGGCTTACATCCTAAATATTATCGTACAAGGAGAAAAGAGGCAACTTGTTAATTCTGGACTTGACGGTTTAGAGGTTCAGAGGAGAATGAAAAACATGTGCCGGCATTGAATTCCACAAATTGGAAGTCCTCGGGACAGAAGAGCGGGAATAACAAGATGTTCTATGTCTGGTGACCTGGACAGTAAAAGAGTGCATTCGCTCTGTTCCCCTGGTAGATATGTTGGGGGCAGCAGGTGGAGGAACTATGGAAGAAAGCTCATCTGAGCACTGCCCGCGTAGATATCTATAAAAGAGAGAGAGGTCACCAACGGCACGTCGGCGAGCACGGGATGGCAGCCTTTGAGGGAGGGTAGGGTCACCGATGAGACGTATAGCTTTCTTCTGAATGGAGTCCAGGATAGTGAGTGTAGAAGCGGCAAGGCACCCGAGATGTGGGAGCAGTATGCGAGGTTTGGTCTTATTTCTGAGGTATATAAGGTATAGAGATTAACTGGTGAAAAGTATTTGCGAACCCGGAAGAGGAAACGTAATTTCTTAGCAGCCGCTTCTGCAGTTGATGTGACATGTTGGTGCCAATTGAGATTTGATCCACAGAAATGCCAATAAGTGAAAAGGACTCATTACTTTGAATAACTTGGTTGTTCATTGTTATGGGTCTAGGGCTGGTGTATCTCTTATGAGAAATAATGCAAGACTGAGATTTGGTGGGGTTGAATTGTATAAGATTTCTACTTCCCCAGTCAAATATTTTTTGGAGATCCACGGAGACAGAACCCTCCATGAGTCTGCGATCCTCATCTAATTGGGCTAAAGAGACAGGCTTAGAATATTGTATATTTGAGTGGAGGGTGCTGTCGTCCGCGAACTGGGCTCGATGTGCTAGAGAGGAGGTCATTGATGTGGAGAAGAAACAAAGTAGGGGCTAAAGCTGAATCTTGAGGAACTACCGCATTAATTGGATACAGTTTAGAGGAATGGCCATCGACGACAACAGAAATTCTCCGGTTGGAGAGGAAATTTGCTGTCCAGGTACAGCGTTTTGGTGGTAGGCCATAGGCCGAAAGTCTCTTTAAGCAGCGCTGCATGCCAGACCTGGTCGAATGCTTTGGATATGTTTAGAGCGACACTCTGGGATTCACCGTATATACTTTTCCATCACTTTAGAGACGACTGAAATGAGAGAAATAGGCATGTAGTTGCTAGGAAGCGCTTTGGATCCTTCCTTGGGGACGGGTTGTACTCGAGCAGTTTGCCAGGTACTAGGGAATATGCCTCTATTGTAAGATGTCTGAAACACAGCAGTCAGGCCAGGAGCAAGTTCTGGTGCGCATTTTTTGAGAACAGTTGCTGGGGTCTCGTCCAGGCCAGAGGTTTTCCTGGCATTAAGAGAGCATCTTTCGTAACTTTGTACTTTGAAAATGATATCCATCATTTTATGCGCGACATTGGGGACATGCTGGTGATTGAACATTTGGAGGTGGGTTGAGAGTAGAATTGCCGGCGAACAACGAGGCAAAAAGTTCAGCTTTGCCCAGGGCGATAACAATTTCATCTCCTGAAACAAGAGGTGAAATTGTTCCCAATAGATTTAGTAAGAGTCCAGAAGGGTTTGCTGTCGTGGGAGCTTGAGAGGACTTTGTTTTTGATGTGGGTATTGTTTTTTGCCTCAGAAAGAATGCGGACATGGCGGTCAAATAATTACATGCCAGTTTGGATAATTTCGGTGACGTTTTGTGAGATAACAGAGGGGTCAGGATTAGAGAAGCAGACAGACGCTCATGGAAATGAGGAAAAGTAATCCCGCATTTCGTCCCAGTTCGCGGAGTTGTAGTGCCAAACGATACGTGGGTGTGATGACTGTGTGATATCGGGTTGCATTTCACAGAAAGCAGTGACCATGCCGTGGTCTGAGCGACCAAGGGGGTGGTGACTGATATCTTATAGCATTCAGGTTTTGTAGTAAGAAGAAGATCCAAGGGGACATTCCTCTCACAAACTTTGTATTGGGCTATTACATTTTCTGGCAACTCCAAGAACTGTATCTTTATTTACTTTATTTTTATGGCATTGACATCTTATTTGTTTTATTAATATTTTATTCGCAAAAATTTATTTGCATGTGTTGTAAGTACATACTTAATCTGAATAAATGTGCAATACTCAAATTGTTGACCTATTAAGTATCTGAACATGGGTTTACAGGTGTGTATAGCCACTGGAACGATGGTAACCTACACAAGGGTAAGTAATTGAAGTTCAAATTCTAACATAGATGGAGAGTTGGGATTGATTATACGAAAACTAA
The DNA here is from genome assembly GCA_964006375.1 of Tillus elongatus. Classification (NCBI taxonomy): domain Eukaryota; kingdom Metazoa; phylum Arthropoda; class Insecta; order Coleoptera; family Cleridae; genus Tillus; species Tillus elongatus. The sequence goes on along the minus strand of OZ023262.1, from coordinate 84,583,853 downwards.
TGCAAGCAGGCAGGTTACCGGTATAGCTTATATAGTAAAAACAATGTATCAAAATAACTTATTGTTTGAAAATGTATAAAAACTGATTTTCTAGCCAACAAACCTTAGGTACATAGCAAAATGAGTCATTGAAATTTGAAGCATTTAACGGAAATTCGCTAGCAAAACACACTTACTGCGTCTCATTTTTTCTTACGAACATGCATCATATTTCTTTAAAAAATGCAAAAATGCAATAATATAAGGGTGTTCGAAAAAAATTTGGTAGGGATCACCAACGACTTATGGACCAGCCTGTGATTGTCAAAATATTTGTATACGATGCAGCTGAAGACCCTGTAATTAACGTATACAATTTTTGCTTATATCTTGTATAATATCAATTGTATTGAGCTTTACCGTAGAAATATGTCACCCTGTATATATTTAAATAGATAAAAACTGAATGTTAACCCAGATATTGATTCTAGCGGGCCTAGTCTGCGCTCATTTGAAGAAGTGCTTTTAAAATTTAAAAGTCGCGGTTCCCTAATTCATTAATTTTTTTACGAAAATTAGCTGAGTATTATAGACCGATATTAACCGATAAATTTAACTAAAACGACCGCCAAAGCATAAGAGAAAGGAATTATTTGAAATGAATTTTTTGTAAATATTTTAGTAAAATAAAATGACGGTTGAAGCTGAAACTTAAGAGTTTGCAGGACACTCTTCTTGCGACATTTTCTTTACATAATCCGCATCTATTTCGGAATCTTTGCCTAAATATGGCCATTTTTGACGTTTTAAATCGATACTTTGACGTTTTGAGAAGAAAAACTAGAAAATTTTCGAAGTAACTGTTCTGTTCTTTCTTGACCTGTTTGCGCCAACAACAAAAAAATTTCGCCTGTAGTATACAATATATTTTGTTATCCACACAAAATATTTTGTTTTATGCGTTTCTCTGGTCATCACTGGCAACCGGTTTTTTTCTTTAAATGCCTATAACTTTGTTTTCTTTTAACTTAGAGATCTATGTTTCGGTACATTGTATATATACAATATAATATAAACCAGCGTAACAAATTTGGTTGCCATACAATTCATATTTTCGAAGATTAAATTTTTTCCAGTTTATCAGAACCAAAATGGGGCGTTTCACTCCACACTTACCACAGTCAATATATAAGTAACTGCGTTGACTAGGAGGTAATGTTGTGGGACGCTTACACACATGTTACAATTCTTATAGAAGCAATAAAAGACCAGACAAATTATTTATAACATTTATTTTAAATTAAATTTACGAATTTCTCAATTTGTTTGGTTTTGGCATCATGACACTTATTCGTTTATAATATAATTTTATACAAAGTCTATAATATATGTACAACTTAACCCATATTTTTTCTACACCTATCATTCTTATATTCTTAGAAGATCAGTTTCAGTAAATTCACAGTTGGTGCCTCGTAAGTTATTGATACCAGAAAAGCACACACAAATGAAACCACAACGTTCCCACAGAATATTACAAACTGAAACAAAAGCAAAATAAAATTAATTATACACTGACGGTAAACATTTTATGTCATGACAGCACGTTTGTTTTATGACTAGGCAGGTTTTTACTATCGTCCTCGTATATATATATATATATATATATATATATATATATATATATATATATATATATATATATATATATATATATATATATATAGGGTGGCGCGTTGAAAACAAAACAGACCAATTTGCGTCCAGAGAAATTTTTTTTTGAGAAACGCTGAAACACGTCCATTTTAATATTGAGGGGGGCATGTTTTGACATAAAACTCAACTTTGTCACATCAACCCCTTAAGGGTGGTGATAACAACCCTTACATTTTAAATAGGGAATATGGGTCGCGTATTAGATCATTTAAAAGCTCTTTCTTTTCTGAATTCGGCACACTGTTTTTTTATCAACTCGTTTAAAAATTATTCACAGTTGGAGTTGCAAGAACGTATTTCATTCATTGTGATAAGAAATGCACTGATTAGTCAATTTTTCGTTAAAAAAAAACAAAACCAAACGTTAAAAAATGTTTATTCAGTTAAGTAAGTGTTCAAATTGTTGACCACCAGCTTCCATACAAAAGTACAAATTTTGTTCAAAACGACCTCTGACATTCTGGAGCATTTGTGGAGTTATTAGACGGCATTCTTCAACAATGCGTCGTCGTAATTCTTCCAGAGACTCCTATTCTGTTGCGTAAATTCAACTTTTTAAATGTCCCCATAGAAAGAAGTCTAAAGGTGTTAAATCCGGTGATATAGGGCGGCACTCAATAGCACCTCTACCCCCAATCCATTGCTCTGGAAACTCTCTGTTCAAAAACTCCCTAACACGTTGTGAAAAATACGGAGGAGCTCCATCTTGTTGAAACACTAATAGATTTTCTTGATATCGATCATCATTTTCAACAATGTCAATTAGTAGTGGGTAAATGGTATCTTCTAGTAACTCCAAATACGTTTCGCCACTCAAATTGCCATAAAGAAAAATTGGTCCGATTAAACGGTCTCCAAAAATGCCAGTCCAGGCATTCAATTTCTGTGGAGTTTGAATGTGGACTTCGTGAAAATTTCTTGGATTATTATCTGCCCAATAACGACAATTATGAAGATTGACTGTAGAGTTTAATAAAAACGTACACTCGTCTGAAAACCAGATATTAAACAGAAAGTTCCCGTTATCAGCTATTCGCGCAGTCATAACTTCACAAAACTCCAGCCGCCGATCAAAATCATCTTCATTCAGTTGTTGTACAAGATGAATTTTATACGGGTGAAATTTATGACGCTTCAATATTCGCTGAATAGTTCTTCTTTTGATGTTTGAAACAGTGGCCAATTTTCTCGTACTCAAAGTTGGGTCTGCAGCAATTTGTCCTAAAACTTCAATCTCAGTAGTCTCATTTCTAACCGGAAATTCACGTTCAGGATCCCGTTTTTTGTTGGCTACTGAACCACTTTGTCGAAACTTTGCAACTAACTCCAAAATGTATTTTCTGTTAACATGTCTGTTCGGATGTCGTTCATTAAACAAATTTGCGATACGGTTGGCACAGTCGCCGTTTTTGAAAAAAATAGTAATTATTTCAACTCTTTCTTCTACAGAATACACCATTGTGAAATTAATTTTCGGTAGTACTATCAAGTATCAAACCGACCGATCAACTGAAATAATAATCCGCATTTGTCTCATTCCGATAAGAAATGTTCTGATAGTCAATTTTTTGTTTACAAACCAACAAAACATTGACTATCAGCACATTTCTTAACGGAATGAGTAAAATGCGTTTTTGCATTTTCAACTGTGAATAATTTTTAAACGAGTTGAGAAAACTTCCAAAAAAATTAGTGTGCTGAATTCAGAAACGAAAGAGCTTTCAAAGGATGTAACACTCGACCCACGTTCCCTATTTAAAATATAAGGGTTGTTATCACCACCCTTAAGGGGTTGATGTGACAAAGTTGAGTTTTATGTCAAAACATGTCCCCCTCAATATAAAAATTGACGTATTTCAGCGTTTCTTAAAAAAAATTATCTGGACGCAAATCTATATATATATATATATATATATATATATATATATATATATATATATATATATATATATATATATATAATGTGCCTATAAAGTAACGCATAAATTCAATAAAATTGAAAGGGACCATTATTACGCAAAATTCAAAAACAGGTCGATTTCTATTTGCAAAAACTAACCTATTGACATAAAAATCTCACCCCTATCGTTATGCGTCTTCAAGGTGTAGCTACCCTTTCGAAATTCTGAAGTTAGATGGTGGGCAGTGTGATACATCTTTTTAAAGCTAATCCAATTCTCTAGTCAGCAACACCATTTTTTTTATACGAATAAAATAAAGTAAGTAATAACATTTTTCTCATCAGTAACACCTAACAAGTGAAGTCTATAAAGAGTTACATAGTTCAGTCTTATCTTATCAAATGAATACCACATTCTTCAAACGACCCCACAGAGAAAATCAAAGGAAGTTAGATCAGATGATCTTGCTCGCCACTCGATTGCACCACGCCTGCCAATCCATCTGTTAAGGAATTGCTGATATAGACACTGTCGAACATTAACGTCATAATGCGCGGGGTAACATCTTGTTGATACCACAAGTTATGATTTACCATACCAGCATTGTGTCCATCAGGAATCAATAACGTCTGAATGAGATATTCCTGTAAAAATTGTACATATCGTGGTCTATTTATAGTTCAATCAAAAACGTAGGGACCAAACTACTCCTAACAATTCCTGCCCAAACATTTACCTTTTGTGGATATTGTGTATGGTTCTGTCGCATGCATCTTGGATTTTCCTTTGACAGATATCTGCAGTTTTGAAGGTTAACTTCTCCATGTAGTATAAAAGTAACTTCGTCCAACAAAAAAATATACATATTCGGTACTTGCAAAGAGTTATTATATTTTTCCATTAATGTTGCACAAAACTGCATCCTTCGGTGTATATCGTCATTGTGTAACTCCTGCAAAAGCTGTATTTTATAAGGATGAAGCATTTTAAGTTTAATACTTTATGTGCCCCCTGAAATGTGATTCCATTGTCTCGGTCAATTTGCTGAACACTACTGTGGGGATCCTCTTCCACTGCCAATCAGACGTTTAATTTTACTTCTTGACTTATATACCGGCGACCTGTTTTTGGCAAATTTTCCAAGCTAGACGTTTCTCGAAATTTCTTATCTATTCGACTTGATTGATTGGTAGACATATCCGGATATTTCGTATAACAGAATACACATCTTTGCCTGAGTTCGGATCCTGTCACCACAACTAATCATCATTATAACTTCAATTCTTTGAGCTATTGATAAACGAATTTTACCTACAATTTAATCATTAATTTAAAAAAGCAAAAGTTGAAAATTATACGTTTTCACTTTGCAAGACAACCAAAACGTAAATTTACTACTATTATCTGTAGATTGTATCGCAAAAAAATTATCAAACTTATGCTTGATTCGTTTTTATGACACATGCGACACAGCTGATAATTTTTATAATTCGTTTATTGTTACAGATACGAGATAGTATACAACAAAATCTCTAGAGTTATTTTCGTACAAGAAGTCCAACATTTTGAACATTGTTTACATATCAGTATCATAACACTGGGCTATGTAATTCTTTACAGGCTTCTGTTACTAAATAGGAATTAGATTATGTTTAAAGATCCTGGACGCAGCAAGTGCGTTATGGTAGTGAATTTTCATAGAAATTATCTGGCACAAAATATTTTATTAGAACTTTTTTTTCTTGTAACATAGAAATCTAAATTTTGGTGTATAGTTTACTTGATATATTGTAAACCTACCTCCCAAATTTGGTTATCATAGATTTTTTATTTTTTAAGATAAAATTTTTTTTCAAATAAAAACTTAAAATTTTCTCGGAAAACCTCGTCCGATTTTTCTGATTAACGGGTTTATCAAAGCCATTTACAAAAGGAAGATACATGCCAAATTTTATCAAAATCGGCCCACTATTCTTGAGATAAAAAAAATTTTCGATTAAAAACTCAAAATTCGCCCGGAAAACCTCGTTAGATTTTTTTGAATAACAAACTTGTCAAAGCTATTTACAAAGGGAAGGTACATGCTAAATTTTATTAAAATTGGCTTATTACTTTTTGATATATGAATTTTTTTCGAATGAAAACTCACAATTTTCCCGGAAAACCTTGTCCGATTTGCTTGACTAACGAACTTATCCAAGCCATTTACAAAAGAAAGGTACATGCCAAATTTTATCAAAATCGGCCCATTATTTTTTAAGTTATCGGTGTGATACCTATATATATATATATATATATATATATATATATATATATATATATATATATATATATATATATATATATATATATGTATATATATATATATATATATATATATATATATATATATATATATATATATATATATATATATATATATATATACACATATAAAAATTGAAACTGACCCAGGATATGTGTTCTAGGGGTCCTAGTTCGCGCTCATTTGCACAAAAATTTTCAAAAGTCGGGATCTCTCCATTAGTAAATTTTTTCTACGAAAATTCACTAAAAGATGTATCATACTACCCACCATCCAAGTCCGGAATCTTGAAGGTGTAGCTACACTTTGACAAGGTATGACGACAGGGGTAACATTTTTATATCAGAAAGTTAGTTTTCATTTCTGAACGTCACACCGTCTGGGATTACTATAATTAAACGTTGAATGAAATGGCTTCTCCTCCAGACACCAAAATTTATTTCAGATTTATCTTACTCCCGACGCGTTTCGACACTCCGAGAGGTCATCTTCAGGGGATAAATCTGTTAAAGTGTCGTGTACGATTTTCAACCTCAAGTCAGTCTCCTCCTTTGGATGGCACTGATCTGCTGTATAAGTTCTTGACAAATTCATGTCAACATGTTTGAGGAGAGATCTAATACCAAGATTTGTCAAGAACTTATACAGCAGATCAGTGCCATCCAATCTCCATAGTATTGTTCAGAAATTCAGTAGATCGGTGATGAAGAGGGAACTCAGATCAGCATACACCAAAAAGGAGGAGACTGACTTGAGGTTGAAGATCGTACACGACACTTTAACAGATTTATCCCCTGAAGATGACCTCTTGGAGTGTCGAAACGCGTCGGGAGTAAGAGAAGTCTGAAATAAATTTTGGTGTCTGGAGGAGAAGCCGTTTCATTCAACGTTTATTTTCAGAAAGTTAGTTTTTGACAAAAAAAAACGAAATGTTTTTGAATTTTTATTAATTATGCACTTTGGTTTTGAGCAACCCTGGATAAAGTGTGAGGGAAAGCTGCCAATCATTTAATAAAAAAATAAAAAAACCATAATATCTCAGAAGTCATTCATTGGAATAAAAACAATTAGAGTATACTATTTAAGCTTACAATGTAACATGTAACGTAAAACTGGGAAATCTGGCAATACCGATATCATTGTTTAATTCCGCATGCCTAGAAACCGCCAGATGCCGAATTTTGTAAGCGCGACTTTAGCGGTTTTGAATATATTTAAGCGTTCTGATACTTTTTCCTGAAAATGATGTGTTGTCATATCTAGAGATACAATTTAAATTTGGCATCTTACTAAATTTAAGACTCCCGATTTATTGAAATAAAAGCAAATGGGCAATCTTGTATTAAACATAACAAAAAGGCTACATGTAGCACAAAACTGCGAGATCTGGCAACAATGCCGATATCATTGTTTAATTGCGCACGCCCAGAAACGCCTAAATGCCTAATTTCGTAGACATAACTTTAGCATTCTTAAAGATATTCAATCATTTCGGTACTTTTTATTAACCCGACCTATATATATATATATATATATATATATATATATATATATATATATATATATATATATATATATATATATATATATATATATATATATATATATATATATACCGGGTTAGTAAAAAGTACCAGAATGATTAAATATCTTTAAGAATGCTAAGTTATGTCTACGAAAATCGGCATTTAGGCGTTTCTGGGCATGCACAATTGAAAAATGATATTGGCACTGTTGCCAGATCTCACAGTGTTGCGCTACATGTAGTCTCTCTGTTATCTTTAACAGAATGCCCATTTGCTTTTATTTCAATAAATCGGAAGTCTTAAATTTGTTAGGATGTAAAATTACCAAAATTTTATTTCTACTAGTGGCTAAGATATGACAATACCTCATTTTCAGTAAAAAGTACCGGAACGCTTAAATATCTTCAAAACCGCTAAAGTTGCGCTTACAAAATTGAATTGAATTGCGGAATTGAACAATGATATCGGCACTATTGCCAGATTTCCCAGTTTGGCGTTACATGTTACATTGTAAGCTTAAATAGTATACTCTAATTGTTTTTATTGCAATGAATGACTTCTGAGATACGAAGGGTATTTTTTTATTAAATGATAGGCAGCTTTCCCTCACACTTTATCTAGGGTTGTTCAAAATCCAAAATGCGAAACAAACTAAGATGAGAATGAGATTAAATGCCAACGGGCTAATACAACAATAACTTAACAATATAGTAGATACAACACTAATTTTTAGTTAAATGTTCAAAGGGGGCCCATTTATTTGCCCAACAATATCCAAGTTGATCATAAAACCCTCGCAGTGTGCTGCTCAACATATCCGGTGTTATAAGTGTAACTGTGTATTCTTTCGCAGAGTTGATCCAAAGTTTCTGGACCATTTTTGTAGGCACGGTTGTTTAAATGACCCCACAAGAAGAAGTCCCGTGGGGTATTATCAGGCGAGAGAGGTGGCCATTCTATTGCACTTCCAATCAGCCTCACTGGAAATTGGTTGTTTAGGAACTGCATTGCTTCCCTTGAATAACGTAGTGAAGCACCATCATGTTGTTACCAGATATCACCTACATTTTTATTTTGTTGAATGGCATAAACTATACGTTCTCTAAGGAGCTACAAATACTTCAGTCCTACTAATGTACCTCCTATAAAAAAAGGTCGTTGTTGGTACCCAACAATATTCCCGCACAGTTCTTCCAATCCAATGTGGGTTATCCCTATACCAAAACTGAAATTGTGCCTATTAACTTGGCCGCTTAAGCAAAAAGTAGCTTCGTCACTTAATACAATTTTGTGCGCAAATAAGGAACTTGTTCGATATTTTTCATCATGATTTCGGCGAATTTATTGCGACGATCAGGTTCGTGCCCTAAAAGCTCTTGAGTGTAATGAATCTTGTACGGCTGCAATTTGTTTTCCTTAAAGACAGTCTTTACAGATTTTTGACACATTTCGGTAGTTATAGCTAACAGGTTGGGGCTTACTTTTGAATTTATAGACACGTTTAACTTATTTTCATCACTTGCAGAAGTTTTTGGGCGTCCGGTTTTAGGTAAACTTCCTATGGATCCTCTTTCCTGGTAACGTCGACAAGTCCCGTGTACGGTGGACTTTTCAATGGGTTTGTTAGGGTAACGGTCATTAAACAAGTCCCAAACCTCTTCATATGTCCTTGTGTTATTTACACATCCAAGGAAAATCAAAATATCAATTCGTTGAGTATCTGATAGAACACGAGTCATAATAAATAATTTTGTAATCAATACAATATTAACCTGCTTAGTTGGCAGTCAGGTGTTTAGTTTGTCATTGTTGCAGACTAGCGACAGCAAACAGAATGAGGTGTTTTACTGTACTTAAATTTATTGATTTTTATTGTAAAGTTCAATTTAACTAATCCAAAGGTATGCTTAAAATGAAAAAAAAAGTGGATGGAAGATACGATTAAGTAAGTCAAATTCTATATTATTTTTCACTAGTTTTAACAGGCGCCAAAAATAATAACGTAACTTGTGCGCATTTGACGAGATATGTAACAGAAATCTGGCAACAGTGCTGATCTCACTGTTCAATTCCGCATGCCCAGAAACATCCAAATGCCGAATTTTGTAAGCGCAACTTTAGCGGCTTTGAAGATATTTAAGCGTTCCGGTACTTTTTACTGAAAATAAATTGTTGTCGTATCTCAGCCACTAGTGAAGATAAAATTTTGAAAATTTGGGATACAAACAAATTTGAAACGCCAAATTCATTGCAATAAAAATAAATGGGGTATTCTTTTTAAGTTAACAAAGAGACTACGTGTAGCAAAAAACTGGGAAATCTGGTAACAATGCAGATATCATTGCTCAAGTACGCATGCCCAGAAATGCCCAAACGCCGATTTTTGTAGGCGTAACTTCAGCGGGTACTTTTAACTAAGTATATATACAGGGTATATATTATATACTACAATAATATACTTACAACTAAAAGTTGCTGCAAATGTAATGGCCCATCTAACATATAACTTGATAAGGTCATCCAAACAGGGTGGACTAAATACGCACAATATGTTAATCTGCTGAATGGCCAAAACAGTCTGCAACTAAATAGTCCATTGAAAGGGCCACCATAACCAAATACGCAAGCTGATACTATCCATGCTAGACTTAATGCCCAAGCTGTGTGTCCAAATGCCGACTGAAAAAATAAAAAATACATATATTAAAACAGACTGGTGTACTATTTCGGCTGCTTGCACGCTTTAAACCTGTAAAATATGTTGTTTTAGTACATTTCTTTCGGAATGTTCTAATAACCTTTATGGGATTCAAAGTGCCGTCTTGAATATTCTGAGTACATCCAATCAGTCACATGCTGAAAAATTATACATCAATATACTGAGAATAGTTGAACGTATATTGGTAGATCGTTATTTAAATTATTGGATGAGAATGTGCTTGAGATGTCCGTGTAATATTATATAAATTTAAAGCTTAATGGAAAAAATTGAATGTGATTACCCTCTAGCGGTGGGAATTCGGATAGTAACTATTTTGCATGTTTGATTTTGTTACCTGTTGTATGCTGAGACACATCAAAAAATTGTGTATTTGGGCGCCCCCCTCTTTAGACCTAGAGCATGTCTATGTCAGGGAGGAAGGGAAGACGGTCGACTGCAAAATAGTGTAAGGTAAATGTTTTATGAGATTATATTGCAATTGTAGCATACGAATTATTAAAGATAATATTGTGAACAAGGAAAACAGTATGCAACATAAATACAGTAGCAACTAAAACATAATGGTGTCAGGTAATAAGCAACTAACACACACTCAGTAAATTAACAAGTTTCAAAGCATTTCTTGTAGTTGGCGCCGACGAAGGGACAACAACATTTTGCTTGAAAATGGATGATCTTACGCATTAAGTACACATACGTAATATCTGTGGAAGTTATAGGTGTTAGGATAATGTTGGAGAACCATGTAAGTATGTGCATTTTTTCTGTTTATTTGGCCAAGCCCAATATAAATGGCTACCTGAGTTTTTTTAACATAATCGAGTCCAAAATCGATGATGGCTCTAAATGCTTAATCATGGGTGATTTTAACGTTCCTATATTTGGTGGGGAAGTTGTTGATTATCGGTATGAGCGTATAAAACGTGAACTTCTCGATTTTATTGATGATATGGGATTGACACAGATAAATACTGTAATGAATGAAAACGGTGGGTTACTTGATCTCGTTTTGACAAATGTACACGAATATCAGCTTTCTCTGGAGGAGTATATTGTTGAGAAGGAGGACGTACATCATCCACCATTGTTATGTGTGTTACGCTTTTCTAGGGCCATAAAATGTTCGGGTGTAAGGAAAGATTCCTATGATTTCGGAAAGGGTCGATATTTAGATTTGTATAATTACATAATGGATACAAACTGGGATGGATTATATGCTATTAGAGATGTGGAATCAGCAGTTCTCTGGCTGAATGATGTGTTTTATCAGGGTTTTGACAGAACAGTTCCTAAGTTTACAAAGCACATAAGGAGTTACCCGCCGTGGTTTACGCCTCAAATAATAAAATGTATTCGGGAAAAACATAAGTGTAGAAAACTATTTATGAGAACGGGGAACACATAATTTAATTCAAGGTTCAGGCAGTTGAGAAGGGAAATAAAAAGGAGTATTCATGAAGCACATCGGGCATATGTGTCAGGTCTGGAAGAAAATATTGTGACCAATCCAGATGTTTTCTGGGAACATGTAGAGCGCTGCAGGAATACATATGACAAGTTGTCTGAAATGAAAGTAGGTGATGAAGTTTTACGTGATAGTAAAAGCATAGCTAATGGGTTTGCTGTGTATTTCTCCTCAGTGTATGCAGAACCGGAACATCATTGGGACACGTCCTCGTTTCTTGACGAGTTACGGAATGTAACGGTTGGTGGAGATGTTGACCTGCTTCGTATACAGAAAATTACGCCCAGAGACGTTGAAGAAGCCATCAAGAAATCAAAGATTGGTGGTGCAATGGGTGTTGATGATGTTCCTTCGTATGTGATTAGGGGCTGTATGGAATTTTTGATCGCACCACTATTCTATGTGTTTAATCTAATACTGGTGAAATGCCAGTATCCCCTACTATGGAAAGTCAGCAAGGTCATTTCAGTTTTTAAGTCTGGCTTAAGGAAACTCGTGGAAAACTATAGACCTATTTCGATACCGTGCAATTTTTCCAAAATTTTTGAAAGTATTTTGTATTCTAAAGTATTCTCACATGTACAGCATCTGATTGTAGACAAACAACATGGATTTCTGCCGCGCAGGTCTACTGCTACCAACCTTGCTCTCTTTACTCAGGTGGCAAGCGAGACAATCAATGCTGGTGGTCAGCTGGACACCATATATGCAAACTTTCAGAAGGAATACGATAAGGTGGAAAACAAGGTTCTTTTGAAGGAGCTTTATATGTGTGGGTTTTCTCTAGACCTGATAGAGTAATTTGCATCTTATTTCACTGGAAGGGTACAATATGTGGTTTATGGTGGAAGCGAGTCCTCATTGTTTTTCGTCACCCTCTGGGGTGTCCCAGGGGTCAAATTTGGGACCTTTATTGATTTTATTGTTTGTCAATGATCTGCCGAAAAGTATAGCTGACTCCTGTTGGTGTTGTTGGCTGATGATTTAAAGCTCTTTCGTGTTATTTCTAGCATTAGTGATTGTGAGGAACTACAGAGGAGCATTGATGCACTGTCAGAATGGTGTTTTGAGAATAGAATGTTTCTGAATATTGGGAAATGTTTTGTTTCTACTTTCACCAGGCGTCTTGCCCCTGTTGAGTACCAATATACTGTTGGAGGTGACCAACTTTTGCGTAGGACCCAGTTTGGTGACTTATGAATTGAGTTTGAGACTAAATTATCATTTGCGAAGCACGTGGAAAAAATTGCTGCCTCGGGGTTGAAAACATTGGGCTTTATTGTGCGAAACTCGAGAAGATTCAGTAGAGTTGAAACACTTAAAATTCTTTTTAATGCATATATACGTCCAAAAATGGAGTATCTGTCGGTGGTGTGGAATCCTTTTTACAAGGTTCATTCTGATGTGGTGGAGAAAGTTCAGCGGAGGTTTGTTTATTTTCTGCATTTTAAGTTTTTTGGATCTTATCCCAATTTTACACCCTATGTGAGTGTGCTTGCTGTATTTGACATAACCAGTCTTCAGAGCAAGCGCATAGTTGCTGACCTGGTGTTTTTGGTAATTTTTTTCTGAATTTTCGGCAGCACTTTAGGGTTCCTCAGAGGGATAGTAGACTGGAGCAACTGTTTTATATACCGGGGTGCAGAACGAATAGTCTGTTCAGTTCTCTGATTTATAGAATGTGCACAAGTTATAACAGGCTGTCTAAGCATTTGACATCTTCAACATAAATTTAAGAGCATTTAAGAACGCATTGACTGAACATATACATGCCGGACCACGTTGTCCTGTTGAATTTGTTGGGTCTCCAAATTACTTGTAGTGAATGAGATATGAATTTGGAATCGATAGAATGAATTTGAACTTGATATTAGTTTCGTACAATTGATGGACTGCCTGTGAAGCCTGAAATGGAATCTAAGCTTGCCGAAATGTTGTTTTGTATTGTTATTGATTTGATGTGGGTGATAAGTGAGATTGTAGAATTATAGGTGTACACCATAGTTATAGTTTATCTTGTTATGCAATACGTAAATGGTTTATAAACTGTGTATTTGCATATTGAATAAATAAATAAATATATAATTTAAAAAAATTGTTTGATAGTAAGTTATGGAATATAAACCATCATTACCGTTTGATATGGATGAACTGGAACTTTGCTCTATATGGAAAAAAAGTTTAATATATCTCGAAAAATTTCAGGAAAACAAAATTAGGTGTTGGTGTGAAAATAGCCTTACTTTGACTTATTGTAAGTGAAGCGAGGTTAGGTACGTTTAATATCTTACGAGTAGATAAGCCAACTAAACTGGAAGATATTCTCGGTTGTTTTGATGCATTCTTTTTACTAAAGACAAATATTACTATGGAGACTTTTAATTTTAATAGCATCTATCAGAAAAAATACCAGACCAGAGTTTTTTTGTAACGCAACTTAAAAAGCAAGCTGCTGGTTGTGGTTGTGGATTTATCTGTGGAAATGATAATTGCAAATATTCATATGCACATCGACTGGTCAAAGATTAAATTATTCTGGGCCTTTATGACAAGCAAGTACAGCAAAGGCTTATTAGGTAAACTGATATTACGCTACCAAGGGTGCCAGAATACTGCAAATTTATAGAATATTGTCGAAGCAACATCTCAGACTTTTGACTCCCGTGGAAGAAGCTAGTGAGCTTCTGATGCACTAGTATTAACAAAATAATTTTTCAAGCATTTCGCCTTCTTGGCAAAACTATAGCCAGAGGTACAATATTGACTTCCGATATTTTGTCGAGATCCAAGATAGCACACTGAAAATTGTGAGTGTTTAATTGATGGTAATACTAACAGTACTTTTATTCAAGAATTAAAGAAGTTTTATTTTTTTTTAAATCGTACGAATTATAATTGTCTATATCTTCTTTTGTTTATGTTGTAATTTATTGTCTTGAGCAGCAATTTGAAATTTCAAAGTAAATGATAACGACCCCTAGTACGTGGCCACCGAATAGTTAAGTTAGGTAAACTGGTTAAAGTAAAATGAAGCACAACCCTCTTTGTTTATTCTGGAACTCTAATAACCATTTAATCTGTTCTTAAAAATGTAATCAAGTATAAGTTACATTTTTGGAATATGTGTAAGGCATTTAGTAAATATTGACGAATTTCTAAACTATAGCTACATTGCCATACTTCTGTTCCTGTCCGTTATTTGTTATAGTAGAATCAAAAAAAAAAGAGTTGTTGAAAATTATAATGTAAATTTTTAAATGTAGAGTTTTATTTCCGTAAATCCTATCCTTACAGTTTCTCTAAAGACGTAAAATTGTTTTAAACTTACATTTAATAAGTGAAAAACAGTCTGTCTGCTGCTTTTTCTTAACTTAAATACTTACTCAGACAGTGGAATCTCTGCACTTACGTTACATAGATATCGCCAATACCGTTATAATTTCATCTTACTGTGCAATACAGCGCAGGTGCTTTGAAAAATTTGACCAGTACTCTGTAAGGTATCAATTTATAAAAACGGTATAAGCCAGATTACCTTTAACTTTAATAAGTTTCTGACGGTGCACAAGTGGCATTTTTCCACTGATGTTAATTGTGTGCCAGCAAAAATAAAAAGTATCTTATTTATCTTATTTTGCTCTTAAGTTATACCGGACAAGGTACTCGCTATATTTTTTTAGAGCACCGTGTACAGTATGCACAATAAAAAGAAGTTATTAACGGTATCTGCGACATCTCGGTGACAAGAAAAAAACAAAGGAAAAATTGGGATGCCACTGTCTGAATAATTTCTGTCGATCAGAAAGCACCACATAATATATCCTTCATTTTATATGTTAATTTTAAAAAATCGTTCTAAATGAAACTGTAAGGAGAAGATTTTATTAAATAATACTCGTAGTTGAAGCAATAAGAATATGATTTTTATACAATCATCTCTGGATCGTTATTATGGTACTTTGCACAGTCTCAGAAGTAATTGATCATACTCAATTTAATGAGAAGACACTATAATTTTTACCTAACTTAGACAAAATTCGGCACCAGTTTAAATGCTAAAAAAATAAATAAAAATGATGTAGGTCTAAAATTCTACCGAATAGTCTTTTGTGGCCACGACTATGTACTATGTATTCGTTTGTTATTATTTTTTTAATACTAGATCACAATTTACTACAAAGAAATATTACAAGGATTTTGGATGCACAAAAATTAATTGAAAGGGTTTATTAGCTTACTAAAACACAATTGATATTTTAATTTAGCAATAAAGGAAATTAGTTTATCCTATGTTGTCCTAAATTAGTTGTAAGTTGAGCCTTGTCCCGAAGATATGACTTTCTCCAAATGCTCACGCTTTTGACAAATATTGTATTAAGACATGTACAGCAATTAGTTTTGATAAATGATTGTCTTTCCTGGCCAGAAATTTCAATCGTTAAAGGTAATGATTTGTGGAGAATGCTTAGATTTTAAATTTTTTAACCCATTCCAGAGAACCCTAATTGAAATAAATCTCGCTTTCCTAATTTGTACTCTAAGGAGTGGTTATATCTACTTACTCGTTAATTTACAGGGGCTTGCTCTAAGGCAAGAGCAGTAGCTTTCGGCTGCACTAGCATCTATACGTGTTAGTTGCACCGTGGTTGACTATCGTTATAAGAGTGCGGTCTTGTTCAACACCGTTCACCTTTCTGGCGGCTATATCGACACAACCTGCGCCGTACATAACCTTGTCTCTTTTTTGCGTAAAGCTTTACTCATTAGTTAGAGATAGACATAGGGTGTGTTTCTGCTCTGCTTATTATGGAAGTCATCTTTAAGTGAACAAGGCCTTTCTGTTGTACTCTGCTACGATTTATGATTTTTAACGTTTCCAAACTTTCTTGTATAGACTTGTTGACATAAAAGACAATATTGATTTTACCAGAGCAAAATTTCATAAGAATTACCACAGCATATACATTTAGGTAATTATTAACGTAATTAAATCAGGTGTTATTATAATTTTGCTAATAATTTAGATTAATTACGTCAGTTGTGCAAAAAGCGTTACAAAGAATTTGATAAACTATGTTCCTAATGATATTTACTTATAAATTTAATTACTTACATAAACTGCCGACACTGTCACACTCAGTCCTGTCCCCACACCGTATACCAAACCAAACAAACAACTAAGGGATAATATCCAACCTAGGGCGACTACACCATAATTTAGTTTCATTTGGCAATTAACTTTAAATAAGAAATATCCAGTCACTATCCCTACTAGGTAGGGCCCTATCCTCAACCATGGTTTATCATAGAGCTGGTCAAAGAGGCTAAAGGGCTCTTGTACTGTTATGTGATAATTAAATTTCAATGCTATCGTGAATGTTGTAACCCATGACGTTATGAGAAACACTCCAATAATACTTGCTGCTAGTCTTACATGTTTCTCACTTCTAAAAAAGATTGACAAAAATTATTAATTAGCAATCAACATGAATTATTACAAACACTTATCACTACTTATCATAGTAACTAAAGGCTAAATTCGTATTTGTTGTGCTATACATGCTTTTGAAATGGTTGTGTTTTTTATAGAGTAATGGGTTTATGTACAGCTTTGTTTCTGTAAAATAAGATAAAAAGGTCTGGACGCAGCAAATGTGTTATAGCAGCGAATTTTCATAAGTTTTGTAACATTACCCGTAAGTCAAGAGAAGTATGCAAAAATGTAAGTCCTCCGAACAAGAGTCAGTAGACGTATCTGCGAAGTGCAAGATTTCTGGAGAAGCTGCAATTTTAAGAAAATTGATAGTGGCAAATACAGAAAGTTTTATACTTTGATTTAATTATGTATTGCATCTGTATCTAAATTATGTCTTTTACATACATAAGTGAAATCTTATTTTTTGTACAATAAACTGTACTATCTATATGCAAAATAAACTATACTTTACATACTTAATACAACTTACTTTTTTCTTGGACCTGTTTCACCCTACTTATCTTATGTTTATTTTTATAAACCAAAGCACTACATTTTTTCCATCAATTCAGTATTAAATATCGCACAAATAATAAATAATGAAATTATGTTGTTAAGCACCATTACTGATCAAAACTATTTAATCAATCCATTTTTGTTTCTTCTGTTTAACTTTATATATTTTCTTTCTTAACAACAAGGAACACACTATGCGCTATTTTCTAAATTATCTTAAGTTTAATTTTTTTTTATATATATTTTTTATTTCAACAACACACCACGAGGGCTTACAGCCTAAATACTATCGTACCGTGGGTGTTGACAAGGAGGAAAGAGGAAGCTTGTTAGTTCTGGACTTGAAGTTTTGGATGTTCGGAGGAAAAGGAAAAACATGTGCCGGCAAGCAATTCCACAACTTGGAAGTCCTCGGGACAAAAGAGCGGGCATAGCAAGATGTTCTATGTCTGGTGACCTGGACAATAAAAGGGTGCATTCGCTCTGTTCCCCTGGTAGATCTGTTGGGGGCAGCAGGTGGAGGAACTATAGAAGAAAGCTCCTCTGAGCAGTGTCCGTGCAGATATCTATAAAATAGAGAGAGGTCACCAACGGCACGTCGGTGGGCAAGGGATGGCAGCCTTTGGGTGACGGTAGGGTCACTGATGAGACGTATAGCTCTCTTCTGAATGGAGTCCAAGATAGCGAGTGTAGAAGCGGCAGCAGCATCCCAGATGTGGGAGCAGTATTCGAGGTTTGGTCTTATTTGTGAAGTGTATAAAGTATAGAGATTAGCTGGTGAGAAGTATTTGCGAGCCCGGAAGAGGAAACCTAATTTCTTAGCAGCCGCTTCTCCAATTGATGTGACATGTTGGTGCCAATTGAGATTTCGATCCACAGAGATGCCAACAAGTGAAAAGGACTCATTACTTTGAATAACTTGGTTGTTTATTGTGATGGGTCTAGGGCTGGTGTATCTCTTATAAGAAAGAAAGCAAGACTGTGATTTGGTGGGGTTGAATTGTACAAGATTTCTACTTCCCCAGTCTAATATTTTTTGTAGATCCACGGAGATAGAACCCTCCATGAGTCTGCGATCCTCATCTAATTGGGCTAAAGAGACAGGCTTAGAATATTGTATATTTGAATGGAGGGTGCTGTTGTCCGCGTAACTGTGAACTGGATTGGATGTGCTAGAGAGGAGGTCATTGATGTGGAGAAGAAACAACGTAGGGGATAAAGCTAAACCTTGAGGAACTCCTGCATTAATTGGATATAGTTTAGAGGAATGGCCATCCACGACAACAGAAATGCTCCGGTTGGAGAGGAAATTTGCTGTCCACGTACAGAGTTTTGGTGGTAGACCATAGGCCGGTAGTTTATTAAGCAGCGCTGCGTGCCAGACCTGGTCGAATGCCTTGGATATGTAGAGCGACAATCTGGGATTTGCCGTGTAGTTCCATAGACTTGTTCCAAGAATGGGCGACAAAGGAAAGGAGGTCGGCAGTTGATCTGCGCTGACGGAATCCATACTGCCTGTCATGGATTAGACTGTGTTTTTCCAGATATTTTAGTAATTCGGTGTTTATATACTTCAGAAAACTGTTGTTTAACACCACTAAATTTTGGAATATTGCATCTGTAGTTTGATCGCAATACATGAATTAAAAATAGTGCTGCAAATTGAATGAGAACATCCACATAGCTGTGTTAATTTATTCTCTTCAGACAAACATTCTCATGGAATAAATTTATGGCCCATGACTTGACGACAAATAATTCCTGTATTCATAAACTTTTGAAACCTTATCTTACTCGAGTTTTATTGAAAAATTGCCTATTCCCTGAAGCGATCCTACCCAAAAACAATTAGAGGCGTTCCTTTGCCGGGTACTAACTGGATACGAAATTTGAAGATGATATCTCAATTCATCGCAAAGTTATTGCGCTTATTAACAGACAGATGTACATGCCGGTATCCTGACAGACCGACCGATCGAAAATGTTCCCCCCACACATTCTACCTCTAATTTAATTTCAGCACAGGATACCAGATGTCTAATGAAATTTAAAGTTTTCTAATAAATAAACCCTAAAACGTTATATTACTCGAGTTTTAATGAAAAAATGTCAATTTTTACCAAATCACCCCCTATTCATCCGCTACCCTCTAAAGCGATTTTACCCAAAAACAATCCGAACCCTTCGTTTTTCGAGTGATAACCGTATACCAAATTTGAAGACGATATCTCAATTCGTTCTAAAGTTATCGTGGCTACCAACAGACAGACATAAAGACCGATAGACCGACAGACAAAAAAAAGTCGTTCCCAAATCATGTTTTATATATGTTTTGATACTTTTAGGACGTTTAAGCGAAAAAAAATATTTCAAATTGCGATACTTCCACACGTTGTGACGATGTGGAAGTAAAATAAATTGAAGAGTCTCAAAGATAGACCATTCCCGAAAAAAAAATTCGCAATTTTCCATGGAAAAACTTGACTTACACAAGGCCAACCTACTTGGCCGCCAAAAATACTTTTCCGATACAATGAAAAAACAATGTACCATATATTTCATCTAAATAACTTTTTTGTTTGAAAATATAAACATTTTTCAAAAGTCTGAATGCCACAAGTGTGTTATGGAAGTGAATGTCCATAAAAATGTTTTTAATAGCAAATGCGAGCAGGCATCAATCTGATTACCGGTATAGCCTATGTAGTAGAAACTACATACTATATTTTATCAAAATTACTTATGGTTTGAAAATATACACAAATTTTCCGAAAATAAACTTAAATATTTGTTTCCTAACCAACAAAGCTTACGCTAATAGCAAATTGAGTTATTGAAATTTGAAGGATTTAATGAAAATTCGGTAAATTTGCAGATTATCTTTCGAACGCTTTAAAAAAAATTGTTTTCAGAAACATTACTAGGACCCCACCTGGATGCACAAACCACAAGAAAAATTTCTTGTTCGCACCCCCCAAGGAAGTGAGGGGACTGGGAGTGAATATGGGTGCTTGGCGGGGTAGGTGGTAAAAAGGAAATATGAGCAGAAAATACGAAGGAAACTGCTTGAAATCTGTCTATTGGAAGCCGTATCCCCATTAAACCCCGCCTACCCCGCACAGCACCCCTATTTGTCCCAGGTCACGTAACTTCCTTGCGGGGTATGAACAAGAAGTTTTTCTTGTGGTTTATGAAACGAGGGTGGTTATATGCACACACAGGGGGGGTCCGGGGGGATGCTTACGCCGAAGCCCCCTCCGTTCGACATATGGCATGGGTGGGGGGTTGGGGGATGTCTGTTTCGTCGTTGGGATTTTCCTTCCCCCTCGCGTGCATACAACCACCCTCGCTGCATAAACCATAAGAAAAATGTATTGTTCCTACCCACCGAGGAAGTTAAGGCACCTGGGGGGATAGGGGTGATGTGCAGGGTAGGCAGGGTTTAAGGGGGATATGGCTTCAAGATGTGAAAAAGATAGCTTTCAAGCCCGTTTTATTCGAATTTTCTGCTCATATTTCCTTTTTACTACCTACCCCGCCCAGCAGCCCTACTCACTCCTGGTCCCGTAACTTCCTTGGGGGGTGTGAACAAGAAATTTTTCTTGGGATTTGTAGAGCCATGGGGGCCCTAGACAGGTTTCTAAAAACAATTTTTTGAAAAGCGTTCGGGAGCTAAACTGCAAATTTTACCGAAAATTCGCTACCAAAACGCACTTACTGCGTCCAGATTTGTGTCTTACAAACGCATCATATTTCGATAAAAAATGAAAAAATGCATTAACGAATTTGTTCTACGAAAATTAACTTTAAAAAAATTTATACACCCCATACTCACTCCTGGTCCCGTAACTTCCTTGGGGAGTGTAAACAGGAAATTTTTCGTGGTGTTTGTGTATACAGGGGGGGGGGTCTAGGCAGGTTTCTGAAAACAGTTTTTTGAAAAGCGTTCGGGAGCTAAACTGCAAATTTACCGAAAATTCGCTACCAAAACGCATTTACTGCGTCCAGATTTTTTTCTTACAAACGCATCATATTTCGATAAAAAAAGCAAAAATGCATTAACGAATTTGTTCTACGAAAATTAGCTAAAAAAATTATACACCCCTACTCACTCCTGGTCCCGTAACTTCCTTGTGGGGTGTGAACAATAAATTTTTCTTGGGGGTTGTGAATCCAGGGGGGGGGGCTTATGCAGATTTCTGAAAACAGTTTTTTGAAAAGCATTCGGGAGCTAAACTGCAAATTTACCGAAAATTCGCTACCAAAACGCACTTACTGCGTCCAGATTTTTTTTCTTACAAACGCATATCGCCCTCATCATATTTCGATAAAAAATGCAAAAACACATTAACGAATTTGTTCTACGACAATTAGTTAAAAAAATATATATAGACCGTTAAACCATAAACCTACAGCGAAAGCATCAACTTAACTAAACCGACAGCCAAAGCATCAGAGAAAGGGTCTATTTGAAATGAATTTTCTGTAAACATTTGAGTAAGATGAAGGGCAATGACGGTTGAATCTGAAACCTAAGGGTTTGCAAAACACTCTTCTTGCAACCATTTTCTTTTCAAAATTCGTATTTGTTTCACGTTCTTTGTCTAAACATTGCCAATTTTGACGTTTAAAATTGCGCGTTTGACGTTTTGAGGAAAACTCTAAAATTTATTTCTTTAACTGCCCATAACTTTTTTGTCTTTAAAGCTAGAGGCATAAATTTTGGAACAGAGTTCACTCTTTATAATACAAATACACGTGTACCAAATTTGGTTGCCCTTAATTTGTTATTTCCGGAGATATGAATTTTTTAGAAAGAAAACACAAAATTTTCCAGGAAAACCTGGTCCGATTTTCCTGGCTAACGAGCTTATCGAAGCCACTTGAAGGTACTCACCAAATTTGATTAAGATTGGTCCATTATTTTTTGAGTTATCGGTCGGATATATATATATATATATATATATATATATATATATATATATATATATATATATATATATATATATATATATATATATATATATATATATAAACATAGATCTCCTCATTAGCGAATTAAAAAAAAATCGCTAACAGGCTTTAGGTGGGGTAGAAGCTTGGCAAACCATGTTGTACATCAAGAATGAAACGCGATTAGTTATTAATTTTACTTCCACATCGTCACAACGTGTCGATGTGGATCGCATCGGGATGAATGGGAGTGTACGTCTGTTTGTTAGTGGGCGCAATAACTTTCGAACGAATTGAGATATCATCTTCAAATTTGATATCAAGTTATCACCCGACAAAGGAACTCTTCGTGTAATTTTTGGGTAAGATCGCTTCAGGGGGGAGGTGACAAATAAGGGGTGATGGTGAAAATTGACATTTTTTCAATAAAACTCGGGTAATATAACGTTTCAAAAGTTTATGGGTACAAGAATACAAATATTTTCTTTGTGGTCAAGTCATTTTTTTTGCTAATGAGGAGATCTATATATATATATATATATATATATATATATATATATATATATATATATATATATATATATATATATATATATATATATATATATATATGTACGTATCACACCAATAACTCAAAAAATAATGGGACGATTTTAATGAAATTTGGTACGTACCTTCGTTTTGTAAGTGGCTTGGATAAGTTCGTTAGCCAAGAAAATCGGACAAGTTTTTCCGTGACAATTTTGGGTTTTCCTTCGGAAAATTTTTGTATCTCCGAAAATAACGGAGCTATGACAACATATTTGGCGTATACGTTTCTACTGTCCAACTCGTGCCAGAAGGTCAACAGCCTCACTACCTTCTATACCAACATGAGAGGGACCATAAAGAAATTTAATAACAAAAAGTGCTGCAAATTGAATGCTAACTTCCACATAGTTGTGATAATTTATTCTCTCCAGAAAGACATTCTCATGGAATGAACATAGTGCCCATGACTTGATCAGCATGAAAATATTTGTATTACTGTATCCATAAACTTTTGAAACGTTATATTACCCGATTTTTATTTAAAAAATGCCAATTTTCACCAAATAACCCCTTATTTATTCCCTACTCCCTACCCCTGAAGCGATCTTACCCAAAACAATTCAAAGTGTTCCTTTGTCGGATGCTAACTGAATACCAAAGTTATAGTTGATATCTCAATTCATTCGAAAGTGACTTCGCCTGTTAACAGACAGATATACTTGCCGACAGACCGACAGACAGACTGATCGATAGACAGAGAGCCAACATTTTTTTTGTTCCAGAATCAAGTTTTCTATATGTTTTGAGACTTTTTTTGCCGTTTTAGCCACAAAAAAAAATTCGAAATTTTTGTTATCACTATTCCAACCCCACATAGTCAACCCCTAATTTAATTTCAGCACAGAATACCAGATGTTTATTAAAATTAAAAGTTTTCTAATAAATAAATCCTAAAACGTTATATAACTGGCGTTTTGATGAAAAAATGTAAATTTTCAACAAATCACCCGGCATTTATCCCCTACCCCCAAAAGCAATACAAACCGTTCGTTTGTCGAGTGCTAACTATATACCAAATTTGAAGACGATATCTCAATTCGTTCTAAAGTTATCGTGGCTAAAAACAGACAGACATGCAGACCGACCGACAGACAGACAGAGAGCCAACATTTTTTTGGTTCCAGAATCAAGTTTTCTATATGTTTTGAGACTTTTTTTCCGTTTTAGACCGACAGACTGACAGACAAAAAGATTTTCGTTCTTTAATCATGTTTTATATATGTTTTGTACTTCCGACAGACTGACAGACAAAAAGATTTTCGTGCTTTAATCATGTTTTATATAATATGTTTTGATACTTCTTAAGGGGAAAAAAATCGACATTTTTGTCGCCGATGCGATTTTTTTTCCTCAGGGCTGGTCCGCGATATTGCCGCCCAGATAGCACTGCAGCCTTTGGCTTATTGTGCATGCTGTTATTCTTTTTACTCCACCCATTCCGAAATCACTGTGCCTTGAACTAGTCTGGAGAGCGATCGGTAGGGTGAAGTTTTATATTGCTCTGTCTCCGGTCTAGACTGACCGTAGATCAGTTGTCTTTCGCAGTCTTTTACACTCGCACAAGATTTGCTGGGTTTATTCCTCCCCTTGCCACAGAGTCTGCATGAGAGGTCCCCCTCGAACCGTCCCATTTTATGCAGGTGTGTCTTGACGGCCATGTGTCCCGTCAAGAGACCTGTTATGTTTCTGAGCTGTCACAGCTCTCTTCGAACTGGGTTCGTTAATTACTGACTTCCCATGTCTGAGCCCTGGACAGTCTGCCGAGTACATCTTGTGTTCGTTTCTGACCCAGGACTTATTGGCTCCCCTGGCAATGCTTTATGTCACGCCCAGAACGGGTTCTGGTTCCATAAATGGTTCTGCTGACTCTCTCTTCTTCATTGCCTTTGACCCCCAAGTGACCCGGCACCCAGATGAGGGTGACCTTATTCTGCCCAACCAGGTCGCTCGTCTCGTCTCGGCACTCACTTACCGCCTGGAGTTTACCCGTGCGCTACTTAGGGCCTTAAGCGTAGCCTGGCTGTCTGTGGCTATGAAGATCCGCTTGGTGGTGTAGCCCCTCCTCTTGTTCTCCCGCACACAGTGCAGGATGGCGTACAGTTGCATGGGCTCCGAGGGAAGCTATCTTTTGGATCTTGCCTAGTTTTTGTTTGGCACTGGACTGTGTCACCTTAGGCCACCAGACCAGTGCCGCGTACGTTAACGATGGTCTAACCACCCTTGTGTACAGCCAGTGGGCCATACTAGGTCTTAGTCCCCACGTTTTTCATATAGCCGCCTAGTGTCGGCTAGGGTCATAACTGCCTTACACAGTATTTTTTTAACGTGACCATTCCAGGTTAGCTTAGAGTCCAATACTACTCCAAGATATTTTACCTCCCTGGCCATTGAGATGTTCCTACCGTATAGAGTGAGCGTTCTGTGGCTGACCGAGAGACAGAGAGCTAATTTTTTTGGTTTCAGAATCAAGTTTTCTATAGCCTTTTTTGACGTTTTAGCCAAAAACAAATTTGAAATGTTTGTCAGCACTATTCCACCCCCACACATTCAACCCCTAATTTAATTTCAGCACAGAGTAGCAGATATTTGTTAAACTTAAAAGTTTTCTAATAAATAAACCAGAAAGCGTTATATTACTGGAGTTTAAACGAAAAAATGCATATTTTCACCAAATCTCAATTCGTTCTAAAGTTATCGTGGCTACAAACAGACAGACATACAGACCGACTGACCGATAGACCGACAGACAAAAAAAATTTCGTTCTTAAATCATGTTTCATATATGTGTTAATACTTCTTACGACGTTTAAGCGAAAAAAAAAATTCGACATTTTTGTCGCCGATGCGATACTTTCGCACGTTGTAACGATGTGCGAGTAATTAACCTATGCTTAAACTGCGTAGAATGTCTTTAATTTCTATTACCAAATGATTTTTGGGATATATATTTTGGATTGATTAAAGGGAGCTTAGAGAATCTGAACACATAAAATAATGTCGGTTTTGTAAATTATATATACGAATAAGTGCTTCTTTAATTGTGAATAGTTCGCGAAGTATCCTGAAGAAAAATAATTAGGGCAAAATTGACAGCTCGTGTCAGGTGTTAGAAAAGCCGAACCGAAAGGTTTAGGGTTAATTTTGGAAACATCAGCATAGATAAATAAAAAGATCGGGACGCAGCAAGTGCGTTATTGTAGTGAATTTTCATAAGAATTGTACACTATTAGTAAGATATATTATTAAAACTATTTCTTTAAATTTGACTGGACCTTGAAGACCGGTTGTAGAGTCCCAGTTAGCGATTATTTAAAAATATTTACATTTTATATGGAGCTACAAAATTAAAATTTGGTCTTAGATATAATATGTAAGTACTGCAAGTCTCTTAGAAAAAATGTATGTTTCAAATTTAATTAAAGTTACAAAAGTTTCAGAAAAAAAATTACAAAGGGAACGTACCTGCCGAATTATAAATATGGCAGGTAGTTTTCCTTGTTAATTGCTTGGATGGGTTTGTTTTAGTCAACCCATTCAGTTTTTGCAAGCAATAAACAACAAAAAAGGTTTTTTGAAACAAACTTGTAGTTATCCGCGAAGCTCCTTATGTTATTTTTCTTTAATTTAGTACTCACGGTGCGTTTACATAGGTGTTACTATGGTTCAAGACTGAAGATTCTAGCTTAATGGGAAATTTATTGAGCTATCAGATTTGAAACATTTTTACGAAACTTTTCTACCATAACATACTTGCTGCACTCAGACCCCTTCCAACACTTATTTACGGTTACTGTATCCATACTTTTTCAAAATGATAAAATATTGCAGCTCACAATGCATAACTGACAAACAAAGCAACTTCCAAATCATTTTTGGAAAAATATTTTAAGAAATGAAATGAGATAACTATTTAAACATAAATTGAAAATCTTGGTTCGCTGCTTCGTCCCGGGGTCCTTCATTCCCTTCGGCATGTCTACAATCACCCCCAATGCATAAACAAGAACAATGTAAACAAGAAAAATTTCTTGGAAACAACCCCTAAGAAACTTACGGAACCTGCGGTGAATATAGGGGTTCTGCGCGCGGTAGACAGGATTTTAAGGAGGTATAGCTGCAAAATGGGATAAATGCATTATAGAGGTCCAACTAAGCTGCTTCTAGTTTAATAGGAAATTGAGTTATCACAATTTGAAATATTTTTATGAAATTTCGCTACCATAACGCACTTAAACTCTTTTCAGCACTTATTTACTATTGCTGTATCCATACTTTCTGAAAATTAAATAAATGTAAACAATACAAATCTAGGGATGTATGTAGTTTATATTATGTAGTTTCATTTACTTCAAATTTTTTATACACCACATGAAGGGTTAAAGCTAAAAGTAAACAATAAGTAGGTACCTAGCTAGATATGATAAGTACTTACTGTATTAGTTTGAGGTAGGTATATTTCTTCTTGAAATAATTTTATATCAGTTTGGTAATACCTACCAGTGAATTCTGTAGTTCACTAAGTAATACATACAATATCTACAATCTACATGCAGTTTACCTGTCACTTTCATATTTGTTTCATTGGATGTTACAATTATAATATACTACTACAGCCGACGGTCGAGGGCATTTGTTAAAGTTAAGTTAAAATTTAAAGTTGAGTTATTATTTACCTACTATTTGTATTAACCTTAGAATATAGATACCTAGTTGTTTTAAATTATAAGAATCTATAGGGTATTAGCAATTAGCATCAACGGAGTCGATTTAGAGGATATGCGATGCACAGAGCCTACACGCTTCTCTGTGACAAATAGCTACGTCTGGTCAGATTAAACTAGGACAGAGAGATATGGCTTTTATTTTTAAATACCGTAAAGAATGGGAAGCTTAATATTTATACATAATAAAACGTACTTCTATATTGCTTTTACACAAATTGAATCATTTTCATTTTTTTATTTATTTATTAGTATACATTCGCATGCTAAAATTTAGCGCTTTTGAACGCAAACATTGTCCCGGTATTAGGAAAGAAATGGTCTAATGCTGACAATGTACAAAATTGTTAGTTGGTTGTATATTGTAGACAGTCTCTGTCTATAAAATTTTGTGTAAACTAAAGATGTCGTGACAGCATACTACCTGGTCCCGCATAATAGTGCATACAGTTAAATCCGTAACGAAATTCCTGAATGATCAAAAGATTCCCGTATAAAGTTAGCCGAAAAACCCACCTGACGTAAACCCTATTGAAAATATATGGCATATTTAAAGAAGAAACTAACTAAAGAAATTATCACAAATAGACAACAATTTAGGAAGGAGATCATCTACCATTATACTTATACTTATTTATTGTTATCTTAATTATACAGCATGTCTCACAAAAAAGCTTAGCTTGTGCTTGCAAATGACATAATTTTAAACTTCTTCCAAAAAAATCAAACTGTCAAACGGTTTTATGCTGTCACTTTCCAAATTTCCTCTGAACTTCTCTCCCCTGCAATCCCAAATCTCACCAATATATCCACTGTAGCATTTTATATTTAAATCTACTTTGGTATAAAAATAATTACTTTTCTACAACTATATCTCTCCAAAAATTTAAATTCTTCTATGACAAAAATTTGACATTACATTTCTGACAGTATCAATACATTAGAATCACAACATCAGATTTAAACAAATTGCTTTGAAATGCTTTAAAATCATACCACGCAAAATAGAGGCACGTACAAGGAGGCTCGATAAAATATTGGAAAACACTGTTTCCTAGTTAAAACAGTGTACATTTTTGTACATAGACTGTGGTTCTATAATGTAATCGGAATGTTTTCTAAAAATCTAAAAATCATACAGCATGTAGAAAACCGACGTAGCCACCTTTATCGGCAAAGTTTGGTTAAACTCCCTAACTTAATTAGTACGCTACATTCTCCCCTACAAAAAAGTTTTTAAGTATGCGTTAAACGTTCTACTGGTCTCACTACGCGTTTCATTTAGGCTGCTCTGAAGTATTCACTTGTGTATCTTCTGATGCAATTATTAACTTCACTGTTTTACTCTCTGCTATACTGTCTTATTTTTATTAACGTTTGTAGTTTCCCGCACTTTGACAGAAACTGAAATCAAAGGCACACTAACTACAAACTTTTTAATTTGGTTTAATTCCTCTTCCAGATAAATCATTTAGAGGTGGAATTTTTACCAAATACATGACTGTGCCAGTTTCTATTTACAAATTACACCCGTAATCCATGTAGATTTTTGTACATTTCAGTAATCTTTAACAGTAACAGTTTTATTAATCTCTAAATTTAAAAATCTTTTACCCCCGTGGTACCGCTTTTGTAACATTTGTTGGCTAACAATATAGAAAGCATGATTTGGGAACAAACATGTTTTTGTCTGTCGCAGGGGCGATTATTCAATAAGTGCGCCCGTGCGCGCGCCATGTCGCCTGCCGTGGAAAAAATAATATTTTTGCTATGCTATATTTTAATAAATTTTTATTCACTTTTTAACCTCCTGCATTCAACAAACAAAATTAGTATATCGAGGATCGCAAAGAGTCGGCAGCCATTAATACAGAATACAGAATTAGATAGAGTATAGTTTTAATCGTTGCAGATGTTATATACATCCATATACATATAAAGCAGGCGGGCGGCGGTGTGTATTTATCGACGCTCTCCGGCAATAAGATACTTCAGTGCGAAATGATCGCCGAATCTTGATGATCTTCGTCGAAAACGACCAAATAAGCAATCTGTTGTGCGCTATAAAATTACATACTTCCAGTTTGTAGTGGACTTTTGGCACAGCGTGTGTACCTACTACCTAGTAATTTTCGCCTTCGCGTCGGATTGATTTTTAATTAGATCATTTCTTTGTAGTTTACATGTTCTAACAAGACAATTATTATTATTATGATGGTTACTACTTCGGGTTGCTTAACAAGTGGACAAAATAATTGTGATACTGAGATTAATTCAGTGTATATTTTAAATTTAAAGGTTAACTTTTTAGGGACTTTTTAATTACTATAACGTATAACTAACTAGAGAAAAACTTGGTAAGTGGTTAATAATTATTAAGTTTAGTAAGTAGATTTCTTTATAATACATTTTCGGAGAAAAAATAAGCGAGCCCTTCATTTTTAGTGAATTTTTTTTTTAATTCACTAATAAAGAGGTATCGATGGAGAGACTTTGCAAAAAAGTTTTCAAATGAGCGCGAACTAGGACCCCTAGAACCCATATCCGGGGTCAGTTTCAATTTTTATATGTTTATATATATATATATATATATATATATATATATATATATATATATATATATATATATATATATATATATATATATATATATATATATATATATATATATATATATATATATATATATATATATATATATTTGTGTGTGTGTGTGTATCCAACCGGTAACTCAAAAAATAAGCAACTGATTTCGATGAAACTCGGCAAGTGTCTTACTTTTATTAATGGCTTGGATAAGTTCGTTAGTCAGGAAAATCGGATAACGTTTTCCGGAAAAATTTTGAGTTTTGTTTAAAAAAAAACTCTTTTTCTCCAAAAATTACAAAGGTATTTTAATGAAATTTGGTGGACATGTTGATTTTTAAAAGACCTTACTACACACCTAAAATTTAACTTTCTGCATTTTTAGAAAATTGAGTTATTCAAATTTTGAGTTTTCTTTTGAAAAAAAGTTATTTTGATGAAATTTGGTAAAATATGTTGCCCTGGGTAAGATCCTACTATACACCAAAATTCAACTTTCTAAGCTCGTAGAAACTTGAGTTATTCAAATTTGAAGCATTTAATAAAAATTTACTACGATAACGCACTTGCTGCGTCCCGAACTTTTTTTTTTCGTGTGCACCCCCAATGCATTAAGGCACGAACCGCTACTGGTCTGTCGGTCTGTATGCTAGTAGCCACGATAACTTTAGAACGAATCAAAATATCGCCTTCAAATTTGGTATGTAGTTAGCACCCGATAAAGGAACGGTTCGGATTGTTTTTGAGTAAAATCGCTCCAGGGCGCAGGGGATGAATGGGGGGTGATTTGGTGAAAATTGACATTTCTTCGTTAAAACTCGAGTAATATAACGTTTTAGGATTTGTTTATTAGAAAACTTTCAATTTCATCAAACATCTGGTGTTCTGTGCTGAAATTAAATTAAGGGTAGAATGTGTGTGGTGGACTATCGGTGACAGAAATTTAGATTTTTCTAAAACGGCGTAAAAAGTCTCAAACCGTATAGAAAACTTGATTCTGGAACGATATTTTTTTTTGTCCGTCGGTCTGTACCATTTTCTTTGTGGTCAGGTCATGGACCCTAAATTTGGTAATGTGTTTTTGAGGAAAGTAGAGTAAATTATCACAGCTATGTGGAAGTTATGATTCAATTTGCAGCACTATGTTGTTAACATTGAAATAAATTTAATATTTTTTCTCAGGTAAAAGGTTATCAAAGCTAGTAAGCAAATTTCTATAAAATATTAACTTCGCTGGTGTGACACCAGTCGTATCATGTGGTGTGTTACTAAGGTCGCATAAAAAATGTAATAACACTTTATTGATATGAATATTTTGTTTATCCCTCAACCCATTTTTGAGCGCATTTCCGACCATTTTTACAGCTTTCTCAACAGCCCGGTTGGACGAAGCTTGGAAGGAGGGTGAAGTTGTGTGTTTAATGTTATTGCAAAAAGTCCTCAAACTCTTTCGAAGGAATGCTCTTCGCGTTATCAGTTACGATATGCCTTGGCAAA
Organism: Tillus elongatus; assembly: GCA_964006375.1. Lineage (NCBI taxonomy): Eukaryota > Metazoa > Arthropoda > Insecta > Coleoptera > Cleridae > Tillus > Tillus elongatus. The sequence continues at coordinate 84,551,899 of OZ023262.1, read as the reverse complement.
CCAAGTCTCGCAAAAGTGCTTCTTAGAGAGGCAATAGTGTCTCTTGAGGTTATCAAGTCTAACACCTCCAACCATTTTGAATGACTGTCAATTACCTAATATCAAAAATTGTCGATCTAAAAATGGACCCATGAAATCTAGATGCAGTTCAACCACGGATTTTCTGGCCAAGGCCAATTCTAAAACTGCCTTATTGGGAGTTTTTTTTAGGTATTATGGAACTTGAGCAGGAACTATGTATATTTTCAATTACCTTCTCTAAGCCTGGCCAGCAGAAATACGACCGAGCTAAACTCATCCTTTTCACTATTCCCATATGACGCGAGTGTCAATATTTTAAAATATTTTTTTTTTGGTAAAATCAAAGGAATAATTATTCGGTTGTTACATAATAAACAATCGAAATCCACACTTAAATCATTACGAGTACGGTAAAATGGCTTCAAATCTTCTGTCCTCGTTTCAGGCGATTCCGTGAACAAGAACTCTTTGATTTTACACAGCGTATTATCATTTGAAGTTGCTTCGCGTATCAAGATTAATCGGAGAATCTTTATTTTCACTAAAATTGTGGAATTAATATCTATATTTTTCCAATCTCCTTCTGAACATTCTAATGACGAGCGGGAAAAAAAATCGGCATAATTATTTTGTGATTTCGCGAATTTAGTATCATATTGATAATTCTACAAAATAACCGCCCAGCATCATAAATTATCAGCCTTAGCCTGTTAGCCAAAAATTGAGATATAGATTTATCAGGATGAAAAATTATAGTTAAAGATTTATGGTACATCAAAAGAGTCACTTCACGGTTGTATACTGATTAAATTTACAAACAGAAAAAATTATGCTGAATCCATGTTTCTCGATTTGGCTAAGACGCGCAGACGATGGGTTTCTGTCTACCGTCCGGGTAAATTTGACAAATTAGTCCCCCAATATCGTGATCACTTCCATTTGTACCCAAAACAACGAGTAAGTCAGGGTTTTAACGCACCAATATAGGAGCAGATTTATGTATATATTTTATTTTTGAGAACGCTTGGTCACGAAAATATGGATGTCCAAGGAGTGTTATTTTTTAATAAATTATACAAGGGGTAAGCCACTATTGCCAGACAAGGGGTACATAATAAATTATCACTTTTAGAAAGGATTTTAATTATGTGATATTTTCAGGTTATTTAGCTTCTCTCACCGCCAAGATTTTTTAATCGGCCATGTGACGCCCTTCTATGTTTATAACAAATCCCAAATATTTAAGTTTGTCTCAAAAAACTGGCATTCATCTAAAGAAATTTTTGAACCTGAATCCTGTAAAATCTCTGGAACCTGTCTATGTCTTGTAACATGTTCTTTTCGGTTACGCCTAGTTATTAAAGTATCGTTTCTACAAACCCTTCCAGTGCCAAAAACAAAGACTCTATAATTATTTTAAATTTCGAGTGAATATGGTAATTCCAAAAGATGCCCTGTTATATTGCTACAATCCTTTATGTGTCGAAATCCTCAGCAACTTCTTTGAATCGCCGCCCAAACAGATCTGCTTATAAGCGTTAGACAGATCGACTTTCGATAAAGCATGCCCCCTTGTAATTGGACAAGAAGTTCATTTATACGTGGTAAAGGGTATTTGTATATATATATATATATATATATATATATATATATATATATATATATATATATATATATATATATATATATATATATATATATATATATATGGGTTTACCGTGACTTTCGAGTCACCATAGATTCGGATGGAGCCATCCTTTCTCAAAACTGAACTACAGGATTACCCCAAGGGCCATAGTTTACAGCGCTAGTCAATTTAGATTTATCGAGACGATCTAATTCCAATTTCTTTTTTTTTTTTAGTTGCAAAAGGCAAAGGTCTGGCTTAAGATAACTTTGGAGTCACATTTTCTGATTTAAACTTTATGGACATAATCCCTCTAGTAAAAGTACCTAACCCTGGCAAAAATATATAATTAATTAAAGTATTAATATCACCAGAATTTATTTCTAAATAATAGGCGAAATATTCTATAGAAGTGTATTGTAAAAATCGCGCACTAAAAGAAACAGGCCAGTTGCATTTTTAATAACATACAAATATAAATTGCACTCTTCCTATTTTTATTGGTAATTTCATTAGCACTAAGATAATTCTTAACTCTACGTTTGTATATAATACAATCAGAACTTACAGGATCAAATTCGTACAAATGTCCGATATTTTTTTTCAAGTTCTGTGGATCTTTAGAGCTGTAATTTTATATTAAACGCGATGCGTTTATGCTCGTTGTCAGTATAATATTTAGAAAATTTTCCTTAATAAAGAAGGTTAATAAATGTTTAACTTGCTCAGTTAACCAAAAAGGCCGTAATAATACAATGTTTTTTTAATACTAACTGTTATCGATGCGTATCAATAAGTGTACATTACTCCTAAAAATCACACAGTATGTAGATAACCAACGTTGCCACCTATATTGACAAAGTTAAGTTTAACTCCATAACTTAATTACTTCATTACTAGTGGGCGCATTGATCTCCATTTGCGCATTGATCTACCTTTGCGCATGGAGTTACCTTTGCCCATGGAACCACCGTCGCGCATGAATCTACCTTTACGTAACGCACTTGCTGCTTCATTATTTCTTCAAAAATAGGTATTAATTATATTATTTTTCATTACTGTTACGCACTTGGGGCGTCAATATATATATTATTTTAAATTTTCCGTTTTATTTGCTAAATTCTATCATACTCTCTACCATAACGCACTTGCTGCATCTATATATATATATATATATATATATATATATATATATATATATATATATATATATATATATATATATAATTTCTAAGTTTTCCGTTTTGTTTGATAAATTCCACTATAATCTCTACCATAACGCACTTCCTGCGTCAGTATTACTTCCATAATATGTATTAATAATTATATTATTATATTCATTACCGTATCGCACTTGCTGCGTGAATATATATCTTATGAAATATTATTTAAAATTTTGTTGACAAACTGTTCCTATCGGATAGCCAGTTTGCTCACCCCAAGCAAATTATCTTTGGAAGAAGAAGAAAAACAAACTGCATTTCGGAATAGTCCTTTCAATTTGGCATTAAATAACAAAATTAGGCGATTGATCATGAAAAGTAGTGGCGCCGCGTATTTAGAGTTGAATCAAGATTCGATTTATAGCCATATCCGTGGTTAAACAATTACATAAGTACCCCAAAATATGCATTCATTGGAAGGAATACCACTATGTGACAGATTATCGAGGGGTAAATATCTGGTGATTTATGGTGTACAGCGTTGGGGATTTATGGTGATTTATTAAGGATTTAAGGTGATTTACTGAGGGTGTACGACGATGTCAGGAATCGAATTTAGTCAATTTGGTATGATGTTTTTTTCCTTAGAATTTGGCGCCAGTGACTAACAGATAACAAATACACAATCGGAGAGCATTTTATTTCATCACACTGTTACACTTGTTTCGAATTAAATGCACATAACTTATTAATATTATGAGAAATATTCGTGACAATCCACTTTTATCAAGTGACATGTTTTTACCAGTACTTTTTGGAAGCCAGAATTGTGAAGAGACGTTCAGGACTACAAGATCCTTGAGCTCCACGTATTCAACGGTTGTTAACTTTGGTGTTAAAGATATTATGGGACGTTTGGACCGAATTAAGAAGGTGAACAACATTATGCACAGATTTGAAAAACTTTTCAAATATCATGATAGCTGACGCAATAGAAAGTGTGTTACAAGATGTACAGATGGACACGCAAGAACTCGGCATTCTGGTCGAAAACAACAGTTTGTATAAGACTGCAATTCCAGTGATAAAGTACGCAAGTCTAGACGACAACATGATTGACACACAAAATGCTGATTCAGTCAATACTCCACGTAATCAAGTCCAACATCTTGCATCCCTGCCAATAGAAACTGAAGAAATCGATGGTGATGACGCAAACAGTAACTTATTTAAGGACTTATGCAATATATCCCGTGTTAGTGTTATCGATAACTTAATTATGAGAAACTATGATCAAAAATTACTGGATGAAACAGTTGAAGAAGGACCATATGTTCGAGTCTGGGTCGGCAATAATTCTAAGGTTATTAGAAAATCTTCGCTCTGCTGGCTTCTGTAGGAAACGAAGAAAAGGGTTACTACAGATAGACTGAAACGATTTATTACAAAAGCTAAGAGTACAGAAAAAACTAAGAAGACAGAATTACCCGGGGATCACCAAGCTGAAAAGAAAATGCAGGAAAAGAAAGACTTTGAGAAACACTAATAAAAAGATGAATAGAGACGCCGTAATAGAATCGGGGAGTTCGAATGATTGTGCCGAGGATTCTGCAGATCACGGATTTGTTTATGATGGCAAAACAGATAAGGAGGCGTTTTCAGAATCTGATGTTGACATGGAAATTATCACGGAAACTTGCACGGAAACTGAAGAAATTAACAAAGGGCTTGTGCAAAATGAATCCGTATGTACTACTAGTTCATCGTTATCGGTTTCATTAGAGATGAGTTTATTATGACGAGGGCTGGTTAATGGGTAAACTTGCCCAGCCTGTTATTGATGATGTCAGCAATCCAATAATCGAAATGACCTTTCTAAGACAAAACAAAAGAAGAAGATGCGAGTTTAAATGGCCCGTTAGAGAAGACACAGCAAAAGTGGAAAAACAGTATGTCTTTTTTGGTTCCATACCATTCAAGGAGAGTTTCGAGGAGAGTTCTAACAATGTGTTCACCCTTAATGAAAATATATCAGTTGTTATTAGTATTCCCTACTATAATAAAAAGTTCTCTAAAAAGTTTAAATGTCAGCCGAGATGTTAGCATAATAAAGAGTGAGCACAAAAAAAAGACTGACGGTAGGCCATGGACGAGTGAGAAAGAAGATGAGATTTATCTTCAACAAATCAATTATAATTCATTTGACAGTAGTTTAGATAAACCTATGAAATTTAAAGTAAAGTTATGGTGGTATTCTTCAACCCACATCAGCTTGCCGGTAGTTCGAGCTCAGGATTCAGGTAGATCAAGTTGTTAAGTGTGTAGTTCTAATGCTAGAAATTTCTTATCGACATAGGTTACAAAAGTCATGGCCTACTGTCAGTCTTTTTTTTGTGGCTCACACTTTGGTACCTATAATGCATTTGTTACTCCTTTTGTTTTAATAAATATTTATTTGAAAATTCCGTCCTTCACTTATTATCATTATTAACAGCAAAATTTCTAGGTAAATATCAATAACAAGATCAATAATTATAGATATAGTACACCGCGAGGTACACAGACATTGTTATTGTTTATATATTTTATGATTCATGGGGATTTATAAGGATTTATGAGAATTTATAAGGATTTATGAGGATTTATAAAGATTTATAAGCATTTATAAGGATTTACAAGGATTTATTGGGAATTTAAAATGATTTGTGGGTGATTTATATGGATTTATGTGGATTTATTTGCAAAAAAGGATTTATGGTGTACACAATTCGGGCAGATATTTACCCCTCGCAGATTATTTAAAAAGTGTATTTTTTAAAGCATTTTCCCATTAAAATTAACTTGAAAGTTTTTAATGTAATGACATGAAGAGACATTATAAACTTTTAAAAAACCATTTAGAATTAAATAATATATGGCAAACCCGTAAAAATTGCAGATATACGTGGTCAAAAAATCACTATGTAAAAATGGAAGAATTAAAATGGATTATTTTGACACAACTGCTTAAACTGTATTATGTCACATACAGAAAACTGAGTTTATTTACCACATTTTTAATAATCACTTGATAAATAATTACCCTCACACAAACAGACTAAAACTATACACGTTCTTCTGAAAATGCTTTATAACAATAATATGACATTTCACAAATATGTATGTGCGTCAACGAATACTTATTGTAAATGACAATGTCGACTCAAAATATAGGAGAAAAAGATCAATTTAAAAACGATTTTTTAATTACCAAATTCAATCAATTAACCCAGTCTAATAAAGTGCCCAGGAGTTGTATATCAAAAATATTTATGCATTATTTGATTAAACAGGTTTAGGTAGCCCACACTACCACTTCGTCACATTTTAAATGTATACAACCCCTACAATATACTATCCAAAATTGTTTTGTTACAAATTTTATGCATACATACCTAACTGCTATTATTAGAAGTACCACAGTAATAAGATAAAACTGAGTGTCATTTGATATATACCATGACCATAACATACAAAACTCGGCTTGGGGGAAGAAATTGTTTATATACAGAGCGTTCCTCCACCAGTATTTCTCACATGTTATGTGATCTGCCAGGCCTGGTGTAAATACTGAATTATTATATGCATACTTGACGATAAGCTCATGTGCCCCGAGAACGAACAAATATGCTGGGGTTAGCCTAAAGAATCTATAGATAAGTAATAAAGTGAACTTGGAAAAACTCTTCTTTAAAACTTCTTGTGTTGAATCTTCTTTTAGTGGTTTTTTAGCTTTGGCTGCTGTTTTGAAGTAGGTGAATGTGACTAAAACACCGCTAAAATAAAACAAAAAAAAATAGTTTATAAGCAAAGAAAATACGTTTTTTTAAATTAAAATAAAAATAGCCATTTCTGGCGATATTTCTTAGGCTAATTACACTATGTTCTATTTAAATATATTCCACAGACATGAAAAGCGTCAAGTATGGTGTTTATATCAAAAATAGGACGTCACCCTATAGACGAAGCATAGTCCTACCGCCCATTAGCCTTACATTATTTCTTCTCAAGACAATGGAAAAGGCATTAGACCAATTCATTAAAAGCGAAGCCCTTACAAGAAAACCGCTCCGTGTACAACAATGCGCCTATCAGGAGGCAAATCCACATTAGACGCCCTACACTGTACCATTTTCTAGATATAAGCAAAAAAACAAAAAATGGGACTTTTCCACTCACCCCTTCCGCATTACCTCATAACAATTGTTAACAAAGTCCTAAAGTCCAAAATTCTCACATATTCCATGCACTCTATACCCCTCTTTTTAGCACTCATTGACTGGCCGGTAACATTTTGTCATTTTTAATTCTGGCCTACTGAGAAAATTATAGGTGGAAATTTCACAACCAGCTCCTTTTCTCCCCTAGCTACAAACGATAGAGTACTTACTGTATCGTCAAAAGGTAAGGCTGATCGACTTGTATGTGTATTTACTTCAAATTTTACGCTTGATCCTCAGGAAAAAGCCCACATTCCAGCTGTAAAATCAAAAATGTTGAACACTGTATTTTTGAGCATATACTGGAAAATTCAGGCATCAAAAAGGCATTAAGACCCGACGGAATCCCACCAGTATCTCTTAAAATGTGTGATCTAAACTGACTTCATTTAATGTCGCCTATTTCGATGTCCTAGAAGATTTGTGTATTTACGACTTCGTGGGAACAAGCTTGAGTTCCTCCTGTCCATAAACAAGAAGACAAATCCGATGTGGCAAACTAACGTCGAATTTGCATTATATCAACTTTGTCTAAAGTTAGGAGAAAAGTTATTAAAATAGAGCTTACAAAATGCCTCTAAACATCAAACAGCCTATGATCGCCAATACGGCTTTCATCAAAACTGATGTACCAGCGATATTCTGACAAACGTCACGATTCTTAGGAGTAGAAAAATTTTGGCAACGTTATGCAACTTCATGGGATATTTATAAAGCATTCGATTGAGTCTGGCATGCAGTAATCCCTAATAAACTACATCATACGAATTGCCTTCGAAACTATGCTTTCTTGCATGATGTTGTCGATAGTTTTTCATCAAATAAATTGGTGATTAATGCAGATGTTCTACAGGGTTCCGTTTTGCCTCCTACATTTTTCTTTTCCATTGACCTTGTGTTAGCCAATAATCCGATCCAACTTTTTGCTGATGATAGTACTATTCCCAGTACATTTTCATAGACTCGTCCATGATAGTGATAGTTGAAATAACAACTCCCTAAATAATGACACCTCTAAGATATTTAGCTGGGGCTTTGCAAATCGGGTTACGTTTAACGCCTCAACAACACATAATATTATGTGTAGAAAGTTATATCTATACTCTCTAAATTGGGCATAATTGCTCTAAAGAACCTTTGCTAGCATTTACTTTGTTCCCTGAAGTTGGATAGTTGTACACATTCTCTATGTATAGCATTTTGTGTTTATTATAGCGGAGACAAAAAGCAGAATCACCCCAAAAACCACAAAAAAGCGAAAAGTTGTGCGCTAGATACATATTTCCACAAGAAAGTTGTCTTCATAAGTATCCGCCGCTAAAACCATTTTAACTAATTGTTATTATTTTGTGGTTTTTTGGGGTGATTCTGCTTTTTGTTTCAGTTTCCAACCAAAGTATCCAACCTTTATTAGAGCTAAACATAGCTTCCAGTTACGAAAGAGATGACGCTAGTGCGACACATCTCTCGATGTGTTTCAGCGTTACGTTATTAATGTGCTGCAAACAGTTTATTGTCGGTACAAGCGAAGGTTGAGTTTTAAAGCAATTGTATACAATCTTTTGGTTATGCTGCTTGCCAAATGTATATGCAAAATAAGATACAGCTGCTACATAATGTTTATTATATAAATTATAAACCACTATTATTTTCATAGGTAGCTCTCAGATATCTCTATTTAAAACTTAATGGTTCGTACCCGCGTAGAGCGGTCGAGCAAAAAAACATCCCACTGTATTTTATAAGATACCATTATTTGGTCGCAAAGTAACACTGTCACTAAGGTTTTTGTACAGCCTGCTAAATAACGGGATGGATTCTCCAAATAGCTTATTACAGATTAATTTCCTCGTGCCTCGGCAAAATCCTTGTTTTTCTTGTTTATTTTACTGTGGTCAAGCTAGGTCCAATTTAGAGGATCCGCCTGTATTTTATTTTAGTGAACTATCTGCCAAAGTTGTGACATAAACGCGGACTCGTTAATTAACATTCTGCCTTTTGTGTTACATACATATTGTTAGGTTCTTCGGTGTTCTCTATTTGTTGACTAACAAAACAGAGCCTTGCAAAAAAACTAATTTATTATAAACAACTATTTTCTGACAGTAAACACACCAACTAACTTATTTCTCTATTACCAAATGTCTATAGCACTACAGTTCACTTTTCGGCTCCTATTATCGCTTATTCCGCACAAACATTGACTCACTTACTGGCCAACTACTTCACTTGCCACTGTCTTGTTCATACAGCCTATGGAAGTTCTAGATCTTTTCATCTGACATTTCTCGTTCCGTCTAGAATATAATTCTAGAGTGTTTGCTGCTGCCAACACACTCTGCAAGTTGTCTGTGACCATAGAGGTAATATTTCTCTATTAAGAGGACTTTCATAGACAAGGATGTGACACTGCAGTCTTCTTAAATTCGACCGCCTCGGTCAAATTCTGACATTTTTGGTATGGCGAAATTTTGTGCATATGTACCACCTTAATCTTGCACTTTGGACTCCTTTTAATGCAATAGAAAACGTCATTGATCCATTTGGTCATCTTGCATGGACCTTCCCGCAATTTTTGTAGTTTTGGTGACCGTCCTACCTTCTTTAAAAACAGTCAAATTAGCTCGCACGTCATAACGGGTTTTCATGCGGTTGCTTTTGACTCGTCAATGTATTCTGACAGTCGAGTGGGTGGCTTCCCTTTTCTTCATTTTGTCAAAGTTCTCTTCAGGCGAAAATCTTACGTTGCACTGGCTCTTTCGCCTAATAATCGCTCTTGTACTGGTGTTTCTATTTGAACAAAACAATTATCTGCATGCGCTATTCTTCTCGTCGACATTAGCTCTGTACAAAAAGTTGTTCATTGGCCTTTATCTGGGTCTGATTTACACCTACATGGCCTATACACGCTTCGCCTCGTATTTCTCCCATAATTCCTTCTATAGTTGCTTATGGCTTAATAACTGGGTCGTTGTTTTCTCTCTCGGCTCTTTTTACTTAAACAACACTTTCATTGCAGACGTTAATGTTGCTATTTCTTTCCCCCTGTGATTTTCGAAACTACCGGGTCACTGCCAAATGACATTACTGTTTCTTTACCGCGCATAGTTAGGATGTTGGTGCCAAGATCAATTTTAACGCACTACCCTTGGAAAATGCCCAAGCCAATTATAATCGTGTCTGATATGGCGGTGACTATAGCTCTCTACGTTGCCTTCTATGTGTCAATCTGCGGCTTGGCGTCTCAGTTATGCCAGATACCTGGATCTGATCACCACCGGCTGCATTTACCTTGTGCACTCTATCTGGCTTTGTTAGTCGCCATCTTGGTACGATATATTGGAGAAAAATCGTGCTAGATGCGCTTGTGTCAACTACCATCTGGGTTTTATTGCCGCTTACGCATCCATCTAGGACGAGAGTGCTCTCAGAATTACTACCCTGAGAGACGGTTATCGGCTCTAGCTTCACTTTTTCCCATGGATCGGATATCGGTGATCTTAGAGCCCAATATTCTTCTCTTATACGTCCCACCTGGCCACAGTTTCAACGACGCAATGCATTTTCACGGTTAGCTCTAATTTGGTCTCCATGAAACATATGCTTCATCCGTTCTACTATTTACATTAGTAACTGCACCACCTAGGATGAATCTGTTTTATTTTCTTCTCGGACTGGAGACTGCGAACTTTCGCATGACTTTCTGACGCTTGCCTTGTCACTTCAAACTCCAAGGAATGTCCCAAAGCATCGTTTAAGTTTTTATGTCTCGCCATTGTCAGTACCTGTTGGGTGTCGGTACACCTGATGCCGCCATCAATAAAGGTTTGGAACGACAGCTGGTTAAAAATTCCATCAGAGCTCTGGGGTAGGCTGATCATGTTAGTCTGGCAACGTCGGCTTCAAACTGCTGGAGGGTTTTTCCCAATTTCTGACAGTGACTTTTTAACTGAGTTTCTACAGCTGTTGTAAATGTTAACAAATCGCCAAATCTTATTTTTAGTTAATATCTAATGCTGCCAAAACTGTCCTGTCCTTCCATGGGATTAACATGGAGCAACTCCTCTGGGAGCTCCAAAATGAAGTCGCTTTCTCTCTCTCTCTCTCTCTCTCTTTCTCCAGCCATTTGCTGTAGCAGCGGATTCAAACTGGCGCAGATAATTACCTCATGGAATTAAGCCATAAAATGTGGGGACCTTAATTCTTACGACGGGGCTACCTTCCAGTCTGGTGTTTCCCTCGGCTAGGGTCATACTTCTTTTTCAACAATTGCATTTTTTGCCGTACTACGGTTCGACCCCCTTGCATATTCATCAATTCTTCTCGCAGACCCGTATTGCCATGTACAACGTCACTGATACACCTTAGTCAAATTTCTACTTGCTGGAAGATGTCGTCTTTTATTTGCTTTATTAGTTCGTGTACACATAAAGTAATATTCTCAATTTCACTGGTTTGTTCTTGCAGAATTTTCTTGGTTTCTTCGCCCCTTTCTCTCAGTTCCTCTCTTGCTTCTTCATATTTTTACTCATTTCTTCTTTTGCTTCGACGTTTTTTTCTTTACATCTTCATCTCTTTTTTGAAATTTTCTTTTGCTTCGTAGTCTCGTTTCTTTGCTTTTTCATTTCTTCTTCTCATTTATTCTTTTGCTTTGTCGTCTCTTTTATTTAAGTCCTCATGTTTCTTGACTTTTCCACATGTTTTCTTTTGCTTCTTCATCTCTTTTTCATGGTTTATCGTCTCTTTTTCTTGCTTCTTTTTTCACTTCTTTAGTAATCTCTAATAGCTGGGTGTGCATACTGTGTGTTGTGCTACGTGTCTTATATATAGCATAAACGTAGTTAAAGCTGGTACACAGTTTTTTCTGTCTCAAAAACACAACCAGTCACACGTTACCCTTGAAAATAATCTACTAGATTTTCTAGAAATGTCCACGTTGCTCAACGAATATTCTGTGAAATATATTCACTAGGAGCTTGAAAATGCCAATTCTGACACCAGTTATTACGTTCCTCGGTGTTCTCTATTTGTTTACTAACAAAACACAGCTTTCCAGACTACTAATTTATTATAACTAACTATAGTGCACTTTCGCCTTCTATTATCGCTTATAGTGCACAAACACTGACTCACTTACTGACTGTCTACTCCACCTGCCGTCCGCTTATTAATACAGTCTATGTGTTCTAGATCCTTCCATCTTACATTACTCGTTCCCTGTTTAATATAATTCTAGATTGTTCGCTGCTGCTAACACAATCTACAAGCTGCCTGAGACCATAGAGGCGATATTGCTCTATGAACAGGACTTTCATAGAGAAGGATGTAACACTAGCTGTGACATAGACGTTGACTCTTTAAATCACATTCTGTCTTTTGTGTCACATACATATCTTTATGATTTTTCAAACACTAAACAGAATATTTTGTTTTTTTGTCTCTCAACATCGTTGTATAAAACCAGAGTTGTTAACTAGATTTTGTATTTACTTCGTCACAACGTGTGGAAGTATCGAATGGCGGACAAAAATTTCAATTTTTTTTGCTTAAACGTCTTAAAAAGGGTCAAAACCTATAGAAAGCATGATTTGGGAACAAATTTTTTTTATCAGCCAGTCTCTATGTCTGTCTGTTTGTAGCCACGATAACTTAGAACGAATTGAGATATCGTCTTCAAATTTGGTACAGAGTTAGCACCCGACAAACGGTTCTAATTGTATTCTGGTAAAATCGCCCCAAAGGGTAGGGAAGAATGAATGGGGGGGGGGGCTTGATTTGGTAAAAAATGACGTTTTTTTCGTTAAAACTCGAGTAAGATAACTTTTTAGGGTTTGTTTATTAGACAACTTTCAGTTTCATAAAACATCTGGTATTCTGTGCTGACGTTAAATTAGAGGTTGAATTTGTGAGGGTGGAGTATCGGTGACAGAAACTTCGAATTTTTTTTGCTAAAACGGGGAAAAGGTCTTAAAATATACAGACAACTTGATTTTGAAACGAATTTTTTTTTGTCTGTCGGTCTGTCGGCCTGTATGTTTGTTTGTTAGTAGGCGCAATAACTTTCGATTTAATTGTGAGATCATCTTCAAATTTGGTACAAAGTGAGCACCCGCCAAGTGAACGGTTCAGATTGTTTTTCGGTAAAATCGCTCCAGCGGGTAGGGGATGAATGGGGGGTGATTTAGTGAAAATTGCCATTGTTTCGTTAAAACGCGAGTAATATAACGTTTTAGGGTTTGCTTATTAAAAAACTTTCAATTTCATCAAACATCTGCTATTCTGTACTGATATTAAATTAGGGGTTGAATGTGTGAGGGTGGGATGTCGGTGACTGAAATTTCGAATTTTTTTTTTGCTAAAACGGCGTAAAAAGTCTCAAAACATATATAAAACTTGATTCTGGAACAACATTTTTTGTCTGTCGGTCTGTACGTTTGTCTGTTAGTACGCGTAATAACTTTCGAACCAATTGAGATATCATCTTCAAATTGGATATCCGATCAGCACCCGATAAAGGAACGCTCTGAATTGTTTTTGGCTAAGATCGCTTCAGGGAGTAGGGGATAAATGAGGGTTGATTTGGTGAAAATTTAAAGTTTTTTGTAAAAATTTGAGTAATATAACGTTTCAGAAGTTTATGAGTACGGGAATATGAATATTTTCTTTGTAGTGAAGTCATGGGCCTTAAATTCGTTTCATGAAATGTCTTTCTAGGGAGATTAGGTAATCACAGCTATGTGGAAGTTACGATTCAATTTGCAGCACTATTTTTTCTTGTTAATTATGTTATTGTTTTTCACAGGTGCTTGTGTATTTAATGTTGATATGGGTTTTGTATTCTGATTATATTGTGTAAATTGGAATGTCCTGTAAGAGAATATTGTTTATGTTGGGCATTTGAATAATTAAATACGAAATTTAAAAAAAAATGATAATTTTATGGGATTTTTGTTTTTTCTTTTACTGTAAATAATTCTAGACACACATTTAGACTTTAGCTCACCTTATGAAGAAAAATGTATCAACGGAAAACGTTGCATTGGATACTGTTTGATACATAAAATTCCTTTCTGTGATCACTCTCATATATTTATTGCCAGATATAGCAAACACCTCTAGATGAGTATGCACCAGTATTATCCAAAGAATAGAACATACTCTTAATCCGTGTATACAACGTATAGCATCTCTAGATCCATATTTGACATTTAAAATCTTTTTTCCATTATTTACAGCTGAAAAACACAGCAGACACTTCTTCAAGAAACCTGCAATATAAAAATTAATTGTTACAGTTCATACAAACTTCGAGACTTTTTCACTGGCTCGGAATTGTTTATCTTCTCTGCATCGGTTTTGCTTGTTGAAGCATTGTAAAGCAGAAGGACAATGAAAATATTTATATGCAAGCAAGAAAATATAAATAAAAGCTGTTAGAGGTTAGGGTATTTTGATCTAAAACTCAGTAAGTACAAAAAAAAGGCTGCTACCCTAGCGCCATTTCATTTGGGTAATTTAAATTTTGTATGTAGTAGTAGAACGTCATTTCCAGTACGAATTCAAGATTAATGCCCAATATGAATTTAATGCAAGACGGTGCACCGGCACATTTATGTGTTCAAGTGCTTAATTATTTAAATGAAAGGTATCACCAAAGATGGATAGGCAGATTGGCAACCCAATCTCGTGGCCAGCTAGTAGCCGTGATTTTAACCACCTATATTTTTTTCTTTGGAGTTACTTCAACACACTTTACACTGATAAAATAAACGCCCGCGAAGGATTGTGGCATTAATTGTAGAAACTGTCATTTTATTTATAAATGATGTGATACTAAGAAATTTATACAATTTCTCCAGGGCGTATATCACAGTTTATTGATATTAATTGGGACCAGTATGAACATTTGTCGTGCAACTTTAGGTCTTCACTATAGAAAATTAAGCCTTTATAGTATCTAGGAAAGAGAGACTGATTGATAATAAAGCTAATATATAAGATACCATCCACAGAAAGAATCACATTTAAGAGCATCCTCACAGAGAAACAGTCAGTCAGAACCAAGATTCCATATCCATGCTCGAAATTAGGTCAGATTTCGCCAGCCCGCGAATATGTTAGGAAAACAAGTTTACAATGGTAATCCCCGACCGAGAGGCCGGGCGGGGGAAGATACCAGGCCTACCACGGGAGGCGCTCATCTGGTTCACGGACGGATCCGGCGGGGAGCAGGCGTTTATTCGGAAGGACCAAAGGTAAATCACAGTATCTCCCTCGGGCACTGCGTTTGAGAGAACAAGAGGATGGGCTACACCAATAAGCGGATCCTCATAGCCACAGACAGCCAGGCAGCCCTTAAAGCCCTAAGGAGCCCACGAGTAAATGCCAAGCTAGTTAGTGAATGCCGAGACGAGATGAATGACCTGGCTGGGCAAAATGATTTCAGGGTAGACTGGGGAATACCGGCAATTGGGATAATTCCGGCTGCCAACTTTCTCCCACCCTAATTTAAAAAAATAGGGGCTTACGTCTGTGGTCACGCATCTCAGTAAAAGTAACGGTTAGTATCATTTAGGTAGTGCTAGTGCAAGCTGTATACCTTTTTTAGAGAATTTTCTGCAAAAGCACATGCTACTATAAAAAAGGTGTGTGTTCAAGGCTGCATATTTCAACAACGATAAGTTGTAAAAATTGTTTGTATATATAAAAATGAACTATATGCTGTCTTCTTTCACTGGGTTTACTTAAAACCCACGTAAATTTAGGCAAGACTAGATGCATTCTCGCAACAATTAGAACCGTAGACCGGTTTCGCTCTCATTAGAGCTCTTCAGTACGGCATACTAATTGCAGCAAAAATGCACCAAAAATAACACGCCTATCGTATAGCCAGTCTTAAAACACTAAGTGAGTAGCGAACGTGTCGCCACCTAGTTCGGAACCAAGTACTTGTTGTCACGCCCGCTCCAAATAATACAGAGTATTAAAAATAGAGACGGTATACAACTAACTAACAATTTAAAAAATTGTTAGCCCTGGCCCATTTCTACCCCAATATAGGGACAAAGTATGTAAGACTAGATGCATTCTCGCAACAATTAGAACCGTAGACCGGTTTCGCTCTCATTAGAGCTCTTCAGTACGGCATACTAATTGCAGCAAAAATGCACCAAAAATAACACGGCTATCGTATAGCCAGTCTTAAAACACTAAGTGAGTAGCGAACGTGTCGCCACCTAGTTCGGAACCAAGTACTTGTTGTCACGCCCGCTCCAAATAATACAGAGTATTAAAAATAGAGACGGTATACAACTAACTAACAATTTAAAAAATTGTTAGCCCTGGCCCATTTCTACCCCAATATAGGGACAAAGTATGTAAGACTAGATGCATTCTCGCAACAATTAGAACCGTAGACCGGTTTCGCTCTCATTAGAGCTCTTCAGTACGGCATACTAATTGCAGCAAAAATGCACCAAAAATAACACGGCTATCGTATAGCCAGTCTTAAAACACTAAGTGAGTAGCGAACGTGTCGCCACCTAGTTCGGAACCAAGTACTTGTTGTCACGCCCGCTCCAAATAATACAGAGTATTAAAAATAGAGACGGTATACAACTAACTAACAATTTAAAAAATTGTTAGCCCTGGCCCATTTCTACCCCAATATAGGGACAAAGTATGTAAGACTAGATGCATTCTCGCAACAATTAGAACCGTAGACCGGTTTCGCTCTCATTAGAGCTCTTCAGTACGGCATACTAATTGCAGCAAAAATGCACCAAAAATAACACGGCTATCGTATAGCCAGTCTTAAAACACTAAGTGAGTAGCGAACGTGTCGCCACCTAGTTCGGAACCAAGTACTTGTTGTCACGCCCGCTCCAAATAATACAGAGTATTAAAAATAGAGACGGTATACAACTAACTAACAATTTAAAAAATTGTTAGCCCTGGCCCATTTCTACCCCAATATAGGGACAAAGTATGTATGACTAGATGCATTCTCGCAACAATTAGAACCGTAGACCGGTTTCGCTCTCATTAGAGCTCTTCAGTACGGCATACTAATTGCAGCAAAAATGCACCAAAAATAACACGGTTATCGTATAGCCAGTCTTAAAACACTAAGTGAGTAGCGAACGTGTCGCCACCTAGTTCGGAACCAAGTACTTGTTGTCACGCCCGCTCCAAATAATACAGAGTATTAAAAATAGAGACGGTATACAACTAACTAACAATTTAAAAAATTGTTAGCCCTGGCCCATTTCTACCCCAATATAGGGACAAAGTATGTAAGACTAGATGCATTCTCGCAACAATTAGAACCGTAGACCGGTTTCGCTCTCATTAGAGCTCTTCAGTACGGCATACTGTACTGTAGTTAGTTGTATACCGTCTCTATTTTTAATACTCTGTATTATTTGGAGCGGGCGTGACAACAAGTACTTGGTTCCGAACTAGGTGGCGACACGTTCGCTACTCACTTAGTGTTTTAAGACTGGCTATACGATAGCCGTGTTATTTTTGGTGCTTTTTTGCTGCAATTAGTATGCCGTACTGAAGAGCTCTAATGAGAGCGAAACCGGTCTACGGTTCTAATTGTTGCGAGAATGCATCTAGTCTTACATACTTTGTCCCTATATTGGGGTAGAAATGGGCCAGGGCTAACAATTTTTTAAATTGTTAGTTAGTTGTATACCGTCTCTATTTTTAATACTCTGTATTATTTGGAGCGGGCGTGACTACAAGTACTTGGTTCCGAACTAGGTGGCGACACGTTCGCTACTCACTTAGTGTTTTAAGACTGGCTATACGATAGCCGTGTTATTTTTGGTGCATTTTTGCTGCAATTAGTATGCCGTACTGAAGAGCTCTAATGAGAGCGAAACCGGTCTACGGTTCTAATTGTTGCGAGAATGCATCTAGTCTTACATACTTTGTCCCTATATTGGGGTAGAAATGGGCCAGGGCTAACAATTTTTTAAATTGTTAGTTAGTTGTATACCGTCTCTATTTTTAATACTCTGTATTATTTGGAGCGGGCGTGACAACAAGTACTTGGTTCCGAACTAGGTGGCGACACGTTCGCTACTCACTTAGTAAATTTAGTCATTTTTAGTGAATTTTTATTAAAAAAATTCACTAATAGAGAGGTATCGATGGTGAGACTTTGCAAAAATTCTTTCAAATGAGCGCGAATTAGGACCCCTAGAACCCATATCCGGGGTCAGTTTGAATTTTTATATGCTTATATATATATATATATATATATATATATATATATATATATATATATATATTTATATATATATATATATTTATATATATATATATATATATATATATATATATATATATATATATATGTATCCGTCTGATAACTCAAAAAATAATTAACCGATTTAGATGAAACTCGGCAAGTGCCTTTCTTTTATTAATGGCTTGGATGAGTTCGTTGGCCAGGAAAATCGGACGGGGTTTTCCGGGAAAATTTTGAGTTTTCTTTCAAAACAAATTTTTTTTCCCGAAAATTTCGATAAAATTTGGTCTACATATTGCTTTGGAAAATACCTAACTATGTGCCAAAATTCAGCTTTCTAGGGTTACAGAAAATTGAGCTATTCAAATTTGAAACATGTTTAAATCATAAGCATGTGGTTGCTGTTGGTTAGTCAATGCTTTTCTTATTGACTCATGAGATTCATTCATCAACCTTCCATTGACTTCTGCTTCTGCCGCTGTTACA
Source organism: Tillus elongatus (assembly GCA_964006375.1). Classification (NCBI taxonomy): domain Eukaryota; kingdom Metazoa; phylum Arthropoda; class Insecta; order Coleoptera; family Cleridae; genus Tillus; species Tillus elongatus. Next base: position 84,533,080 of record OZ023262.1, on the reverse strand, counting down.
CTCCTTTTATTTAGATCTAGAGTTGTAACCACTCATAGACTCATACAAACAGTGTTTTTTAACCACGTGGCTGGGCGACTGACCGAATTCATTCCCAGTTGCTGTTGATTTACTCATATTCTCTTAATATGTTTGAAGATGTGATGTCTACTTCATTCCAAGTCACTATTAACCGACTATTTATGAAATCAAATAAGTAAATTAAATCGATTGTAATAAAATATGTAGTGTATTAAGACAAGGGAAAAAGAAATAAAACATACCTATATAACTGTGCACATTTTGATTATATTTTAGGGTGCTTGAGAGAGGTATTGTCGCAGCATAATATCTTATTAAAGTTCATTTGTAAATAGGTTTAATTTTTATATGTTATATATATATATATATATATATATATATATATATATATATATATATATATATATATATATATATATATATATATATATATATATATATATATATATATATATATATATATATATATATATGATAACTCAAAAATAATTAACCGATTTCGATGAAACTTGGCAAGTGCCTGTCTTTTATTAATGGCTTGGATGAGTTCGTTATCCAGAAAAATCAGACGGGGTTTTCCGGAAAAATTTTGAGTTTTCTTTCGAAAAAATTTTAACAAAGCTGTTTCAATGAAATTTACCATATATGTTGCCTCAACCTTACTACGTACCAAAATTCAACTTTCTAAGTTTAGAGAAAATTGAGTTACTCAAATTTTAAATTTTCTTTCGAAAAAAATTTTTTTCTCCGAAAATTACAAAGTTATTTTAATGAAATTTTGTGGATATCTTGCCTTAGGAAAAACCTTACTACGTATTGAAATTAAACTCTCTAAGTTTATAGAAAATTGAGTTATTTAAATTTGAAGCATTTAATAAAAATTCACTACCATAACGCACTTGCTGCGTCCCGAGTTTTTTAAAGTGTGTATTGGGTTTGAGATGATTGCTTTAGGGGAAATTCCGGCCACCATTGTGTGGGTAATCTCGGCATGGCCGGCATTACCCCATATAACTTTGTTTCCCATTGTTTAAAATTTTCTTTTGTTTTCAGATGCCGCGGACCTATAAACGAAAAACTGCCAGAGCTTTTTGGACTTCGGAGACGCTTCAGGCAGCTATGGCAGCAATATAAAATGGACGTCCTGTTCGGGAAGTTTCAAGAAGTTTAGAGGACTGCTCAAGATCGACGTAGAGACGATCGAGTAGCTAAGCCTCAATTGAGACGACGTCCAGTATTTACTAAAGAACACGAGCCGGAATAATCTGAGCAAATAATTACTCTTTCCAAACTCTTTTTTGGAATTACACCGGCAGAGGTTCAACAAAGCGCCTACACTTTTGCCAAATCCAATAATTTGGAAAATTGGTTTAAGGAGGAAAAAGGCTCAGTGGGTCGTGATTGGTTAAAGGGATTTTTACGACGCAATCCACAAAGGACACTAAGGAAACTGGAATCAACCAGCGTAAATTGTGTGACTGCTTTCAACAAAGACGAAATTGGATTTTTTTTTTGCAAACCTTAACACTTTAATAGACAAATATACATTTTCTCCAGCAAGAATGGTTAACAGAATCTACGCTGAAAAGGGTAAAAAAAGAGTGGGTTCTTTAACTAGTCGGGAGAAGGGAGAAACCACTACTATTATGTGTTGATTTGCGCGTCTGGAATTTACGTTCCTCCAATGTTCATATATGCCAGGAAAAGAATGGCTGATCACTTAAGAATAGAGGACCTCCAGGCGCTATTTATCGCTGCTCAGATAACGAATGGATAACCGAAAATTTATTCATTGAATGGTTAAACTTTGTGGATTGTGTTGAAATTTCAAAGGAAGATTTAGTTCTGCTATTAACAGATTACCAGTCCAGTCACTGCTTGCTAAATGTCTACAATTTCTGCAAAGAAAGATGAATTATTATTCTGACGATTCCACCACATACATTGCACCGAGTTCAACCGCTTGATGTTACTTTTTATGGTCCTTTGAAGCCAGCATATAATTCAGAATGTGATAAGTTTATAAGAAAAAACCCGGGAGAAAAAATTTGGCCCAATATCGTCACTGAGTAGTTCAACAAAGCTTTCGGTAGAGTTGCAGCTATCGAAAAAGCCACTAAAGGTTTTGAGGTAACTGGAATATTTCCTGTCAGCCCTGATGTTTTCAGCGCAGAAAATTTGCCCATTCTGAAAACTTACCTACAAATGAGCCGACTTCCATAAATGAACAAATAGCAGAGAACAGAAAAGATGAAAGGGAAAAAGGTATAGGAGAACAAAGAATGAAGGTAAACACAAACAAAAAAAGTAAGTAAGACAGAAGCTATCATTTGGACAAATAATACCAGTTCCTGCATGTTCTGGAATTAATAACCAAAACGGAAAAAGCAACACTCTGAAATATTTACGTCTACTCCCATGAAAGACATTCTAGAAGAAAAAAAAACTGCAAAACAGAAAAAGCTGCAGAAGATAGAGCAGTCAAAAATAAATAGATTAAAAAACAAGTTTTCGGTAACCTTAATGGCACCACCTTTTTGGAGAAGAAAGAACCACAAATACTATACAGCAAAAAGAAAAGCTTAGAAAGAATACAAAAGTGACTTACCATAAGTGTGATAAAGAAGAAGAAAAGTCAAACTCCGACGTTAGTAAAGACATTTGCATTATTTGTGGAGAGTTTGGCAAAAACCGGGAACTCTGACTAAGATGTGTGCGCTGTTCTGAAAGGACCCACAGTAAATGTACCAATGGAGAAAAAAAAGGAAGCCTTTCTGTGAGATTTCTGCCTATAAACAAAATTGTGAATTTTCATTAAGAAAATTCACTAATAGAGAGGTATCGATTGTAAGACTTTTGGAAACTTTACCCAAATGAGCGCGAATTAGGGCCCCTAGAACACAAATCCAAGGTCATTTAAAAAGTTTATATATATATATATATATATATATATATATATATATATATATATATATATATATATATATATGCATATATGTACATATATATGTATCCAACCGATAACTCAAAAATATATATATATATATATATATATATATATATATATATATATATATATATATATATATATATATACATATATGTACATATATATGTATCCAACCGATAACTCAAAAAATAATTGACCAATCAAATCCAAATTTTGAAATCCCCTTCGTCTTGTTAATAGCTTGGATGAGTTTGTTAGACAGTTTTGACACTCAATTACTTTTAGAAAAAAAATTAAAACTGCTTGAGAACGCAATATCTTTTAAATTACTAGAAGTATTAAACTAAAACTATACAAGCCCGTAGTTATCATATAAGTGGTCCTGTATACCAAATTTGAACCCAACCGGTTTAGTAAATATTTAGTTATAACTAAATGTAAAATAAATAATCTACGATCAGGCCTAAAATTACCTCTGAATGGATGCCTATAATGTTAGACAATGCCAAACAACTAAATCAGGGTTCTCTAAATTAAGCTTTACACGGACAGGCTACGAAAGTATGTCTCAATAAACAATCAGCGGAGTTGCCATTTGAGGCAACTCATCTGAATCTGAAGATAGAAAAATGTTAATAAATAAAAATTGCAATGAAAGTGATTCAGATTTTTTAAAAGCAATCTAGTACTACGTTTTATTATCTACAAATGTTAAGTTTCCTATTTTCACGGTATGTAAAAGCCATACCCATCCACTATTTTAATCTGACAACATCACTATTTGTCATTTGTTAACTGACAGGAGTCATGGGAGAGACATGCGCGTCCTAAGCATAACCTCGAAGCTAAAAGACGTCATTTACAAAGAAGACGAAGAAAAAGATAACCTCGAAATCGACTCCACTAATACCTTGGAATCTTACAATATAAAATAATAACCTCTATTCTAAGGTTAATAAACACAGAAGTAGGTAAATAATAATCCAACTTTTAATTTTAACTGAACATTAACAAATACCTTCCGTCGTCGACTATAGTATAATATTATGATTTTAACATCCAGTCAAACAAATAAGAAAGTGGTTGTGTGAATCAGGTTCAGGTTGCTTATCAATGCATGTAGGTACTGTATTACTAAACAGTAATGGTAGATATGTATTTAAAAGAGTGTAAGTGCAGCAAGTTCGCTATGGTAGCCAATTTTCGTAAAATTATTTCAAATAGTGATAACTCAATTTCCTATCAAACTAGATTCTTCAGTTTTCATACATGGTAAAATTCATATAAAAGCAGAGTGTGTACTAATTTTAAAAAATAACTACAAATTTATTTTTAAAAACATGTTTTGTTATTTTGTTTGCAGAAACTGGTTCGATTGCGTTAACTAAAACGGATCATCCAAGAGGCTAATAAGGAAAAATACCTGCCACGTTTTTAATTTGGCTTGTACATTCCTTTGGTAAATAAAAATTAAATTTTCGGTAAATCTGCAGTCTAGCACAATGGGATCTTTTAGAAGAAATTTTTCAGAAACATGCTTCCTGGATGCACATTACCACAAGAAAAATTTCTTGCAAACAGCTTCCAAGAAAATTACAGGACCAGGGGTTAATAGGGGTGCTGGGCGGGGAAAAATATAAAAAAGGAAATGTGAGCGGAAAGTGCGAAAAAAGCAGTTTAGTTGGACCTCTAGAAACTACATTTGTCCCATTTTGCAGGTATACTTCCTTAAAATCCTGTTTATTCCGCGCAGATCCCGCAACTTTCTTCGGGGTTGGTCTCGAGAAATTTTTCTTGTTTACATTGTACTTTTTATCCATTGAGGGTAGTTGTAGGTATGCAGACGGTGGAATAGGACCCTTACTACGAAGCAGCGAATCAAGATTTTCAAATTATGTTTAAATTGTTACCTCATTTCATTTGTTTAAAACATTTTTCCAAAAATGAATTTAAGGTTACCTTGTTCGTTAGTCTCACATAGAGAGCTACGATATATCATCATCAAAAAAAGCATAGATACAGCAACAGTAAATAAATGCTAAAAACGGTCTCGGTGCAACCAGCACGTTATCTGGTAGAGAATTTTGGTAAAAATATTTTAAATTTGATAACTCAATTTCCCATTAAGCTAGAATCTTCAATCTTGAGCATTGTAAAACGCAGAGTGGGTACTAAATTAAAGAAAAATAACATAATGAGCTTCGCGAATAACTAAATATTTGTTTTGAAAAACCTTTTTTGTTGTTTTGTTTGCAAAAACTAGTTCTATTGGCTTGACTAAAACAAAACCGTCCAAGCAATTAATAAGGAAAAATACCTGCTATATTTATAATTTGACAGGTACATTCCCCTTGTAAATAATATTTTTTTTCTGGAAAACTTTTGTAACTTAAATGAAATTTAACTTTTTAAAGAGATACTTACTTAAGCAATACTTACATATATGTACCAAATTTTAATTTTCTATCTCAATAGAAAATAGAAATTTCCCCGATCTCCAAGGTTCATTTAAATTTGAAGAATTAGTTTTAATAATATACGTTACTAATAGTGTACAATTCTTATCAAAATTCACTACTATAATGCTCTTGCTGATATTTGATATTTTTATCGATAAGGTAATTTTATTGCAAATTCATCAAGGTGACGTTTGATGGATCTCTGACGTACCATTTTGTCAGAAAATGCTGAAAACTGAAGGTGACAAATCTTTGCATTATATCATATCGTGCCAATTTCAAATGTGTCATAGCAAACACATTGAATAATTTGACATTGAAAATGGCGGGCCGCGGTAATCACGCGTGCGGGAAGTGTGGAAATAAGTTCACAAATAGAGACTATTCTGTGAAATGTTTTGGTAAATGTGATAAATGGTACCATAAAAAATGTTTAGAGTTTACAAGTGAGGAATTCAAAGCGATTTCTCAGGGCAGAATATATGTATGTAAACAAAGTAGTGAGGTTAGGTGTGTTGATCAGAACAATGAGAGTGAAATCCAAATGGAACATATAATAGAAGATGCCGCATTAGAAACAGGAATTGAAATTGAACACACAATAACAAGTGCCTTATTAGATAATAATGATAAATCTGAGATGAAAGAAGTTGTAGAAGTTTTAAGAAAAATGTGTATCTTAATTGGGGAACAAAATAAGACAATAAATCAGCTGAAAGACGAAGTAAAAAAGCTTGCTCACCAGAACTGTGGGAGTCCAAATAATATATGTTTGAACTCGGAAAAGAAAAAAAAAGATAATGAAGAAAGAGTTATTATTGTAGAAGCACAATTATACGAGCTGAATAACTCGGAAAAATTAAAAAATGAATTAAAAAATAAAGTAAATCCAGGTGAATTAGGCATAGGAGGATCGAGACTGTGCAGTATTTAAAAGTAAGCTAGAAGTAGCAAAGAAAAGGGTAGGATATGGCTATAACAAATAGCAAACAAAATGCGATAAAATGTATCTGCAAAATGCACAGAATACAATAGCCAATTTTGATCAGCTTGCACATTTTATTTACACCCATGAACCAGCCCTAATCTGCTTAACTGAAACACATCTTACGGGAGAGGTCAGTGATTCTGAAATGAAAATTGAAAACTACAGCTTGTGTAGAGTTGACTCAGTGAGCAGGGCAACTGGTGGTGTACAAATGTATATTAGAAGTGATGTGAAATGGCAGGTAATAGGAAAGTTTGTACTTCAGATGAATTACTTGGTATTGGCGATTAATGCAAAAATAAGTGGGAGTGATTATATACTTGTTGGGGTGTATCATTCTCCAAATGGCTCTCATGGTGTGTTTCTGCAGCTTTTTGAGGAGTGGTGTGAAGAGCTGTTGTCAACACAAAAAAAGCAAATAATAATATTGGGAGATTTCAATATACATATGGACAAAGACTGCTGTTATGCAAACAAACTAAAAAGGTGTATTGGTGACAGTGGTTTGAAACAGCATGTGGAAGAATATACACATATTGTGTCTAGTGGATCAACATCTCTTATTGACTTGGTCATAAATAACTATTGTGATCTACACTGTGAGGTTTTAAGAAAACCAGTGTTCAACAGACATGCGTTAATTAGGATTAGGTTTAATAGCATAAATAGTGATAAAACTAGGATTATTAGGAAGTGCATAGCGGACGTTGATATTTTTAAAACTAGGGTGTCAAATATACAACTAAATTATTATGAGAAAGACCTTGATATTAAATATAGTAGCTTTTATCAAAGTTTTATAGCAATAGTTAATGAAATGATGCCAAAGGTTGAAATAAAGTGCAATCAAGCAAGAATTCCGTGGATTTCTTACGAAATATTAAACTTGATGACTATGAGATACTAAAAAAATATGTACTTACTAGGTCAAATAATGATTGGGAACATTATAAATCTCTTAGAAATAAAGTGGTAGGTTTAATTAAACAAAAGAAAGTGAAATATTATGAAGACAATATAGATAAAAGCAAAAATAATTAAACTGAAATGTGGAAAACATTGAAAGCTATTGTATCGGGAAAAAAACAAAGACACTGTATTTGAGTGAAGTTTGGTAGTGAAACCTTTAACAACATAGATGTGATTGCCCATAGATTTAATGAATATTTTATAAAAAGTATGGATGGGATTGTGGGTTCATTTCCTACATGTGATAATAATGATATTACATCTATTGTTGGGGCACCTTCTACCAGTAGACTTGAAATTTTTAAATTACTAACAAATGATGAATTGCGGACCATCATATATACATTACCAAACAAAGGAAGTCCAAATGATAAACCTATAAAATTGTTAAAATTAACTTTAAGTGAATCAGAAAATATGCTGCTACACATAATAAATTGTTCACTGGAGACAGGTGTTGTTCCAGTGGATTTAAAAGTCTCGACTGTAATACCAATACGAAAAGTACTATTTAAAATTATTGCAGAAGAATTTAGAGGTGTAAATACAATTTCGTCAGAGATGAAGGTTCTGGAGAAGGCTGTGTATATGCAGTTAACTAACTTTATTACAGAAAACAACATTTTAATAAAACAACAATCAGGGTTTAGACAACAGTACAGTGGTGAAGCTGTTTTTCAACATCTTCTTACCCACTGGAAGGACACCCAGGATGGAGGACTGACTACTGTTGTGGTCTTTCTCGATTAACAACGTGCTTTTGAGACTGTCGATAGAGAAAGATTGTTGCGAAAGCTAGAATGTTATGTAATAGGTGGTGTAGTTCTAAAATGGTTACATAGCTTTTTAGACAATAGATTTCAGAAGGTAAGGTGTGGGGATGCAGTGTCAGGTGTTACGCCAATTACAGTGGGGGTGCCGCAGGGAAGCATACTTGGACCTCTTCTTTTCATATGATATATGAATGATGTCGATAAGGTGGTTAGGGATTGTGACTTTCACCTCTTTGCAGATGATATGGTGGTTTATGCTAGTGGTAAGGACCCAGAACAAATAACAACAAAATTAAATAATCAATTGAAGGGTATTGCATGTTAGCTAAAAACTAATAAATTAAATTTAAATATACATAAAACAAAGGTGATGATTTTTGTAAAAGACAAGGATAGGGAACGATTAAAGTCAGTATGTCAAATAAAAGTAGAATATCAAATTTTAGAGACTGTAAATAAAGTTAAGTATTTAGGAATTAGATTTCATGATCATGTTGATTATATATATGTAAGAAAATAGCTAAAAAAGAGGTGTATTAGGTCGAGTTGGTAGTTGTCTGTCGAGATATTCAAGGACAACTGTTTATAACACCACCATACTGCCTCATCTGCGTTTTGGTGGAACGATTCTTTATCTGGCTACAAAGATTGAAACACAGAGGCTACAAGTGTTGCAGAACAGGGAAATGAGAATCATTCTTGGGTGTGATAAAAGAACCAGTATGAAAAGCATGCTCTCACAGCTGGGTGGATCAGCTTTGGTTTTTATCCACAAGATTAAACTGGGTATAATGCCGGATTATTTAGCAGATAGGTTAACTAAATTTAGTGACACCCATCAATACTGCACTAGGTATTCCCAGGATTTTGTTTTGGAACATAAAAATTCTAAAGCAGCACAAAATTCAATGTTTTTCAAAGCGCTTATAGCATATAATAAACTAGATAGTGAATTGAAATCTGTAAACTTTAAAAAAATTTAACTAGGCTTAAAAGCTGTATATCTAAATTTAGAAGTTGATTAACATAGGTTGTTTAAATTATATTTAGTTATATATATATATATATATATATATATATATATATATATATATATATATATATATATAGTATATAAGTAAGTTAGTGAGTATATATATATATATATATATATATATATATATATATATATATATATATATATATATATATATATATATATATATATATATATATATTAGACTTGATTCAGTTATCAATTGTATATACTCATCATTTTGTGTAAATTAGTAGCATTTTTGCTAAATAAACTTCATTATTATTATTATTATTGCCAGTCACTTTCACCGTTACTACAATAGATCATTTTGCGTTGATCTAGCCATTACTAACTTTCACAATGGCTGAACTGACTAAACATAAAAGAATTACACTTGTGATGATAAGTTATAAGTGTTCTATTTAAAAAAATATTGTGATTTTTCTGTTACGAAAATAAACAAAAACTATTATTACTTACTCTCTTGTGTTTTCTTCTTGTCTATAATATCTTTTCCGAGAACCATTTCTCGACTTCCGCAGACACTGTTTTTGCTGTCGCTTATATTGTTGTTATTATTCTGACCCTGTACTTCTGCATCATCTTGTTTTAGTTTTTGGACCCTTTTTTTGGTAACAAACTCCACTATAGTCGCTATTGACATAATTACTGCCATAATAACCGTAACGCCACTGAAAGTAAAAACTCTTCAATAAATATCATAATCTATTGTGTAGGTACATATTTTAGAAACTATTTTGTGCTGTAAGTATTTTTTGCAAGAACATATTAGATATTTAATTTCTCAGGGTCGTACGGACAATGATGGTTTTCCGTCAGTGAAACAAAAATTATACAGAATAAGGATAAAATACGAAAAGTGTTTTGAGTTTGACGAATCGGAAAACGATCCCAGATGAAAAAGGCTTGTCTAACTATTGGCAGAGGTGTGCGATAAACAATTTTAGGCAGACATTTTTGAACATGGTGGACAAAGCCCAAAGAAACCGTGTTACTGGTCATCAGCTTCGGAACTCAGACCCGGTAATACGTACCCAGCTTCTGAGAGAGTTGTCATGCAAATCTCGGTAACCAACCCAGCAGCTAGGTATAGAAATTATTAGAAAATATGTGATTCTAAAAAAACTTTGACGTAGCAAGTTTTTAATGGGCCATATGTGTTTTTTTTTTTATAAAACGTATCAAATTTGGTGAACAGTATAACTTATATAGTAGAAAGAATGCGCCATATTTCATCAAGATAACTTTATTGCTTGAAACAGCACAGAAATTCTCCGAAAAGAAACTTAACATATTACCTAAAAAAAAACTCTTTTCAAGTAATTTTTTATTTTTTTATTTCAACAACACACCACGAGGGCTTACAGCCTAAATACTATCGTACCATGGGTGTCGACAAGGAGGAAAGAGGCAACTTGTTAATTCTGGACTTGAAGGTTTGGAGGTTCGGGGGAGAAGGAAAAACATGTGCCGGCAAGGAATTCCACAACTTGAAAGTCCTCGGGACAAAAGAGCGGGCATAACAAGATGTTCTATGTCTTGTGACCTGGACAGTAAAAGGGTGCATTCGCTCTGTTCCCCTGGTAGATCCGTTGGGGGCAGCGGGTGGAGAAACTATAGAAGAAAGCTCCTCTGAGCAGTGCCCGTGCATATATATATATATATATATATATATATATATATATATATATATATATATATATATATATATATATATATATAAGAGAGAGAGAGGTCACCAACGGCAAGTCAGTGGGCAAGGGATGGCAGCCTTTGGGTGAGGGTAGGGTCACCAATGAGACGTATAGCTCTCTTCTGAATTGAGTCCAGGATAGCGTGTGTAGAAGCGGCAGCAGCACCCCAGACGTGGTAGCAGTATTCGAGGTTTGGTCTTATTTGTGAAGTATATAAGGTATAGAGATTAGCTGGTGAAAAGCATTTGCGTGCCCGGAAGAGGAAACCTAATTTCTTAGCAGCCGCTTCTGAAATTGATGTGACATGTTGGTGCCAATTGAGATTTCGATCCAGAGAAATGCCAACAAGTGAAAAGGACTCATTACTTTAAATAACTTGGTTGTTTATTGTGATGGGTCTAGGGCTGGTGTATCTCTAATGAGAAAGAAAGCAAGACTGTGATTTGGTGGGGTTGACTTGTACAATATTTCTACTTCCCCAGTCTAATATTTTTCGGAAATCCACGGAGATAGAACCCTCCATGAGTCTGCGATCCTCATCTAATTAGACTAAATAGACAGGCTTCGAATATTGTATATTTGAGTGGAGGGTGCTGTCGTCCGCGTAACTATGAATTTACCCAGCTGCCAAAATATAATTTTCCACAAAAAGTTTATTTGCAAAAATTCAAAAAGAAAATGTTTGCATGAAAATTTGCAAACAATTTCTTTCATAAGAATCCGCCACTTATTTAGTACTGTTACACGATAATTATACCTTTTACAGCAACAAAATTTCACAAAAACTCAAAAACATTTTTTACAACAACATGCAATGTTTAATGTTTACTATTAATTAATAACATTTCATAAAAATCTTACATAAAATGATTTCCACGGGTACACTTAAAAAAATTATGTGAAAAGTTACTAAATATTTTTACAGAAAAATTTCCTGAAAAAATACATAAAATTCAAATTATGTACCTAATCTGTGATTAAAATAAAAAAAAGTCTGGACGAAGTGCGGTATGGTAGTGAATTTTCATAGAAAAGACCAAAAATTTTTTATAACTTTTTTTCCTGTAACATAGGAATCTAAATTTTGGTACATAGTTATACATTACTTTTAAGGTCATAAGTTTGTGTACGGAATTTGATTACCATTGCTTATATATTTTTGGAGCTACAATTTTTTTTCCGAAGAAAACCCAAAATTTTGCAAGCAAACCTGGTTCGATTTTCCTGGCCAACGAACTTATCCAAGCCACTTACAAAAGGAACGTATATGCCTTCAAATGGTATATATTTGAGTAAAATGAAAAAGAATGAAGATTAAGGCTTTGTAAAACACATTTCTTAAACATAACCCGTATTCGTTTCAGGTTCTTTGTCAAAAATATGGCAATTTTGATGTTTTAAGTCGCAACTTTGACGTTTTAGGAAGAAAAATTTAAAAAAAAAATCTTAATTTTTTATTATTTTTTTAAATTTCAACAACACACCACGAGGACTTACAGCCTAAATACTATCGTACCGTGGGTGTTGACAAGGAGGAAAGAGGCAGCTTGTTAATTCTGGACTTGAAGGTTTGGAGGTTCAGAGAAGGAAAAACATGTGCCGGCAAGGAATTCCACAACTTGGAAGTCCTCGGGACAAAAGAGCGGGCATAACAAGATTTTCTAAGTCTGGTGACCTGGACAGTAAAAGGGTGCATTCGCTGTGTTCCCCTGGTAGATCTGTTGGGGCAGCAGGTGGGGGAACTATGGAGGAAGGCTTCTCTGAGCAGTGCCCGTGCAGATATCTATAAAAGAGAGAGAGAGTTAACCAACGGCACGTCGGTGGGCAAGCGATGGCAGCCTTTGGGTGCGGGTAGGGTCACCGATGAGACGTATAGATCTCTTTTGAATGGAGTCCAGGATAGCGAGTGTAGAAGCGGCAGCGGCGCCCCAGATGTGGGAGCAGTATTCGAGGTTTGGCCTTATTTGTGAAGTACATAAGGTATAGAGATTAGCTGGTGAAAAGTATTTGCGAGCCCGGAAGAGGAAACCTAATTTCTTAGCAGCCGCTTCTGCAATTGATGTGACATGTTGGTGCCAATTAAGATTTCGATCCACAGAAATGCCAACAAGAGAAAAGGACTCATTACTATGAATAACCTGGTTGTTCATTGTGATGGGTCTATGGCTGGTGTATGTCTTGTGAGAAAGAAAGCAAGACTTAATTTTGGTGGGGTTGAATTGTACAAGATTTCTACTTCCCCAGTCTAATATTTTTTGGAGATCCACGGAGACAGAACCCTCCATGAGTCTGCGATCCTCATCTAATTGGGCCAAAGAGACAGACTTAAAATATTGTATATTTGAATGGAGGGTGCTGTCGTCCGCGTAGCTGTGAACTGGGTTAGATGTGCTAGAGATGAGGTCATTGATGTGGAGAAGAAACAAAGTAGGGGCTAAAGCTGAACCTTAAGGAACTCCTGCATTAATTGGATACAGTTTAGAGGAATGGCCATCCACAACAACAGATATTGTCCTGTTGGAGAGGAAATTTGCTGTCCAGGTACAAAGTTTTGGTGGTAGGCCATAGGCCGGAAGTTAATTAAGCAGCGCTGCGTGCCAGACCTGGTCGAATGCTTTGGATATGTCTAGAGCAACAATCTGGGATTCACCGTGTTGTTCCATAGACTTGTTCCAAGAATGGGTGACAAAGGAAAGAAGGTCGGCAGTCGATCTGCGCTGACGGAATCCATACTGCCTGTCGTGGATTAGACTGTGGTTTTCAATAAGTTTTAGTAATTCGGTGTTTATATACTTTTCCATCACTTTAGGGACGACTGAAAGGAGATAAATAGGCCTGTAGTTGCTAGGAAGCGCTTTGGATCCTTTCTTGGGGATGGGTTGTACTCGAGCAGTTTTCCAGTTACTAGGGAATATGCCTTTATTATAAGATATCTGAAACAGACGAGTCAGGACAGGAGCAAGCTCTGGTGCGCATTTTTTGAGAACAATTGCTGGGATCTCGTCAAGGCCAGAGGCTTTCCTGGTATTGAGAGAAGAGAGCATATTTCGTACCTTTTTAGTTTTGAAAATGATATCCGTCATTTTATGCGCGACATTGGGGACTGTTGGTGGTTGAACATTTGGAGGTGGGTTGAAAGTAGAATTGGCGGCGAATAACGAAGCAAAAAGTTCAGCCTTGCCCAGGGCGGTAGAAACAATTTCATCCCCTGAGACAAGAGGTGGGAACGTGCTTTTGCAGAAATTATTCCCGATAGATTTAGCAAGAGTCCAGAAGGGTTTGCCGCCGTTGGAGCTTAAGAGGACTTTGTTTTTGATGTGGTTATTAAACGAGTTTTTTGCCTCAGAAAGAATGCGGACATAGCGCTTTCTTGCGTCGTTAAATGCTTGACGATTTTCTTGACTGTGATTGTGTAGAAGCGTTTTGTGAGCTTTGACCTTTTCAAGTCTGGCCTTGTCACAGGATTTAGAAAACCAGGGCTTTTGAGTGGCTGAAGAGGTTTTCTGTCTACGTGGGATAAATAATTCCATGTCAGCTTGGATAATTTCGGTGACGTTTTGTGAGATATCAGAGGGGTCAGGATGAGAGAAGCACACAGACGTCCATAGAAATGAGGAAAAGTAATCCCGAATTTCGTCCCAGTTTGCGGAGTTGTAGTGCCAAACAATACGTGGGTGTGATGACTGTGTGACCTCGGGTTGCGTTGCGCAGGAAGCTGTGGCCATGCCGTGGTCTGAGCGACCAAAGGGAGCGGTGACTGATATCTTATAGCATTCAGGTTGTGTAGTAAGGAGGAGATCCAAGGGATTTGAGCTGTGTGTTGGGATACGAGGAAAGTAAGTAGGTTGGTAACCATATTGGCTAAAGACTTGCTGACTGCAAAGGCCTCCGCTGCTCTCCCTTGCGGATCGGTTTTTGAAGATCCTAGCCATTCCTTATTATGGACATTGAAGTCCCCAAGAATAGTGACCTCGGAGGAAGGATATTCAGAAATCAGATAGTCGGTTTTTTCAGAAAGGTAGTCAAAGAGCTGGACAAAGTTGTTGTCAGAAGGTGACCGGTAAATGCAACAGATGAATTTAGTTGCAGCCCTGAGAGAGTTTTATCCATAGTATGTCTTTTCTTCCAGCTTCTAAATTGGGAAGTCTGGTGCAGGGTAGATTGCTACGGACGTATGCGCACACGCCTCCACGAAATCTAAAGGAAGTAAGGAGCTCATACCCCGGGAAATTAAGGTGATTAGTGGCTGTTTTGGCACTGATTTGGGTTTCGGTGAGGAAGAGGAGTTGGGGCCTGTTAGCCTGGAGGAAATGGTGGACGGAGTTCAGGTTAGAATTTAGGCCACATATATTCGAAAAGGATATGTTAAATCTTGATATTGGCGCCCCCTGTGCACCCCTCTCCTCTTATAGTTTTTTGCGCCAAGAAAACTATCCTCTTTTGCTCTGTTAAAACGTGACAGTCTCGATTTGAAACGTCAAGATTGGCAATTTTTAGACAGGAATACGGGTTATGTAGAAGAAATGTCGTAAGAAGTCTGTTTCACAAAGCCTTCAGTTTCTGCTTCAACCATCATTGTCCTTCATTTTACAGAAATATTTGCAGAAAATCCATTTCAAATAGACCCTTTCTCTGATGTATTGACAGTAGTTTATGTTATAGGGTTTATGATTTAATAGCACGTATATTATTTTTAGCGAATTTTCGTTGAAAATTTCGCAAATGAGGAGATCACGACTTGCAGCAAGGGCGTTATGGCAACCAATAAGATACGGACTTAATTAAAAACTAAATGAGTACACATGGTGAATACAGAAATTCGTGTGGGCAAGAATCTGGCCGGCAAGGAGAGCTTAACTGTAGGATTACTGATGTTAGTTGATTGTTAGTATATAAATAATTTTCGTAAAAAAAGTGTAGATTATTATTTCTATGAACATTCGGTACCATAACGCACTTTCTGCGTCCAGACTATTATAACTTTTCAGTAATTGACATAATCATACGAGGGAAATTTAATTCCACAATGTTGTTATTATTATTTGTTGTAAACACAATTGACCGCAATTCATGAACTGGTAATTTCTGTGCAGCGCTACTTCTTGTTAGATAATGATTTGACTTTTATTTGATCTAGTTACCGTAGCGCTGTACGGTGTAGTTAATGTTTACTTTCTATTGCATAATGCAAATACCAAACACACGAGTATGTACATACAGTCGCGTTCCACATAATAATATGCATTCGAGATAGGGTAATCTGAGAATAAATTTATTTTATTTGAGACTGTTTAGTTGATAGACTTGCATTAGGAGATGTAAATATTATTGGACTAACATAAATATTTGACCATAGAAAGCCTTAATATAATCGTAGGTGTTGTTTATTGCTTCAGCAATGTTTAAAAATTTACTTTTCTCGATTAACCTAGTTTATTATATTACATAACGTTGAATACAGCAAAAATTTTACTATTGGGGGATCCAGATTTGACCTTCTGATTCAATTTAATTACAAAACATACAAAATACTTTTAATGTTATAATTTTATCATTATATCTCAAAGAACAAATGTTGCGTTAATAGTAAATAAAAGTCCGGACGCAACAAGTGCGTTATGGTAGAGAATTTTCATACAAATACTTTTAGTAACTGCATGTCTTTTTTTAACGAAAACAGGCATTTAATTTGGTTACCAGTATAACAATGTAAACCAAAGCATCTCTGAAGGTGTCATTTTCATAGGATCCATTGGTAAAAGCGTCATATCACAATTTTTGATATGCGCCAAAAATGTAAAAAGTTGCAAAACTGTTGAAATAACTCGAAAACGATAAACACTATAATTGTTCTTCTATACAAACATGCATTATAATTCCATGGATAATGTTGTTGGCTTTTTTTAACGTTGGTCTATTTCCGCTACAATAACCAATTACCTACGCCAAGGAGCAGTTTCACCTCACTGTCCTTGAAATTTTGCCAAACCCCTGCTTTCTTGTCAGGAGGGTAGGGGTTTTTTAACATGCCCAACATCGCATGGACACGGGACCTACGGCTTTAGGCCCCCTCTGAAGGACGAAACGTGCAGGCAACTTGCTCAAATACAATGCCAGAACCTCGGTTGATGTAATGTTACAGTGTGTACTGAAAAAGTGAAAGGAGAACGCTGGGGTCGAATCCGGTACTCTTCGTTTCAGAAGCACACGTTCTTACCACTGAACCACGGAGGCTCTATGGAAAATGCAAAAATGCAATAAAATAAGGGCTGTTCGATTAAAAAAAAAAAGAAAATTTGTATCACCAACGACTTATGGGCCATCCTATGGTTATTATAATAATTTGATAAGATGCAGCTCAAAAGACCCTATAATTAACGTGTACAATTTTTTCTCGTATCATGTATAATGACGGATATATTGAGATTTGCAGTAGAAATGCGTCACCCTGTTCATATGGGTTCTATGGGGCCAAGTTCGCGCTCATTTGAAGATATCTTCTCACAATTCAAAAGTCGCGGTCTCCTCAATAGCAAATTATTTGTATGAAAGTTCGCTGAAAATTACAGACTACTGAACTCTATTGCTTAAACTACTGTCAAAGTATCAGAGAAAATATCAATTTGAATTGATTTTTGTGCAAACATTAAAGTAAAATGAAGGACAATGACGGTTGATGCTGAAACTTAGGCCTTTGCACAATATGTTTCTTGCAACATTTTCTCTACATCACCCGTATTTGTTTCAGGTTCTCTATCTAAATGGTACCAATTATGTCGTTTTAAATCGCGACTTTGACGTTTGAAGAAGAAACCTATAAAATTTTAAAAGTAATTTTTCTGGTATTTCTTGACATTTTTGCGCAAAAACTTAATTTGGGTCTGCAATATACAATAGAGTTTGTTATCCACACAAAATATTTTGGTTTTATGCGTTTCTCGAGTCATCAGTAGCAACCCAATTTTTTTAAATGCCTATAACTTGTTTATCTTCTAACTTAGAAATCTAAATTTTGGTATATAGTATACGTTCTATAATATAAACCTACGTATTAAATTTGGTTGCCCTAGCTTTGTTATTTCTGGAAACACATTTTTTTTTCCGAAACATATAAAAATTGAAGCTGACCGCGGATGTGTTACGGTAGCCTAGTTCGCGCTCATTTGAAGAAATGTTTTCAAAATTCAAAAGTGGAGATTTCCTCATTAGAGAATTTTTTAAAGAAAATTCACTAAAAGTGTGGACGCAGCAAGTGGGTTATGGTAGCGAATTTTCATTTAAATGTTTTGTAATAAAAAATATGTTTTTTTAATGAAAGGCATCAAATTTCGTTAACAGTATAAATTTTATAGTATAAGCAATGCACATTTTATCAAAATAACTTTATTGGTTGGTTGAAAAAAAAAATACAAAAATGTTCCGAAAATAATCTTAAAATTCCCCAGAAATAACTAGCCCAATTTTCCTGACCAACATATCACTTCAAGCTATTTACACATAAGGCTTTTTGACAAAAATGCGAAAAAAATTACATAAAAATTTGTAAACAATTGCTTTCACAAAAATTTTCCATTTTTTTTTACAAAAATTGGATCAAATAATGTTACATAAAAATTATATCTTTTACAAAAATTTGCTAAACAACTGCTCGTAAATGTATTGGTTTATTTTACGAGCAGTTATGATATGCCGATTCTAATCCAAAAACACATGATATTTCTTATGGAAGCCTATTTTGCAAAAAGTTGCCCCCAGCTGTAAGACGATCAAAACACTTCAGTTTACATATATATATATATATATATATATATATATATATATATATATATATATATATATATATATATATATATATTTGATGTGATTTGAAGTGTTCTGACCTTGCACATGTGCAGGTTACAGCTGGAGGCAACATTTCCTAGGATATTTGAACATGTTACAAATCCTAGCATCAGAATACACCCAAAGGGGAATATTGGGATAGAATCGCCACAGTTCAGGTGTATACGTTCGTTGCACATTAGGATCGTTGTGGCCATCCCGTCTTATGCGTCCTATTTATATTGTTTGATTATCGTTGATGTAATTAATTTTTGCCTGTAGTATGTATCAATCTACGCATCGCAGCTGACTACCGTCTTTGACGGGCATTGGACTTTAACCACTTAAGTCGTTTCACTTCATGTCTTTCAGATTTTTTTTTCATTTTCGAGAAAACTCCAAATTTTGTGAATCAAGTTACTTAAAATTCACAATGCGCAAAATATACACCATTCCTAGATACCTGTAAAGTGTCGTTTCAGTTACTCGAATATTTTCAAAAATGTAGAATATTTAAAAATGTTTTTATATATTTTTGTGGGGAGAAATTTCCATTATAGCTGATTTACGAGCTCGTCCGCGATTGTAACAAAATGAAGACATGTGCCAAGTTTTATTTAAATCAGTTGAGTATCTTTTAAGTTATCGCTCGAATACATACATATACAGGGTGAGGATTTTAAAGTGTTACAATCGGATATCTGATGAACCGCTCGGAGTATTTTGCTAAAAATCTCCTGAGGTGATAAGTAGGCTGGGGGAAACATTTTGAAATATTTTTGAGATTAGCTTCTCTTACTCATTTTGAGGTGCCGGTGTAACGTTATAAATGTCAAATGGAATGTTTTTTTAATTCGATTTTCCGTGAAGAGTTGCGTATATACGTAGAAAATTGTTGCTCTACTGAATTATCCAATATATAAAACTGGGCCACATTTTTCTGGAGGAGGAGATGTGCAATGACTTTTTAATGCACAATTTACCTTAACTTTAGAACAATGTAGAATATCTACGAGAAGATGTTTGGTTTCGGCAAGACGGAGCTCCGCCACACTTTATCGCCAAGCCAGTGACACTCTAAATAACATGTTTGGAGATAGATGAATTACTCGTGGTGACTCTGTAAACTGGCCCGCGAGGTCTCATGATCTCACTCAGATTTTTTTTTGGGGATTTATAAAAGAAAAGTTATGGTTTTAATAACAATTATTATAAAATATATAAATTGAAACGGACCTTGGATATGGGATCTAGGGGACCCAATTCGCGCTCATTTAGAAAAAGTTCCCGAAGGTTTCACCATAGTTACCTCTGTATTTCATTTCATTAATGAAAAGCACTAAAGCACAATAGATTTTTCATTTACTATAATGACAGTAAGTGTACAATACAACCAGTTGGCATCAACACTTTTGCAAAAATTTACCAAAAAGTTGCAGAATACTTCAAACTGCCAGATGCAACCAGTTACACTGGCAATTTCTTGAGGACACCTTCCACCTGCCTCGCTGACATTATAGCTGACATTTATACACTTAAAAGGCATGGAGGATGCAATCAACTAACTAACGTTTAATGTGGCAAAGGGTATGTCGACGAAATCATCGCCAACAAGTTTAAAACTTCGAAGTGTTATTATAATAGTTTTCGGGAAGAACAAATAGATTTGAATAAATTTGGTGTTGTTAAGTTTTCAAATTTTAATATTTATACTTTTAATACAACGATGTTTCCAATATTTAAATAAATAATTTTCTGCCAAATTGTGTTTTATTAACAGTGACATTACTATCTAGTCAAGTGGCAATGTTATGCAATAAAGTGACACTTTAGTAAACGATTTTGTGTGTGTGTGTGTGTGTGTGTGTGTTTTGTTTCTTTAACGTCGGCCTATTTCCGCGACTATGGCCAATCACCGACGCCAGGGAGCAGTTTCACCTCACTATCCTGGAAATTTTGCCGAACCCCTGCCTTTCTGTAAGGAGGGTATGGATATTTAACGTGCCCAACATCGCATGGACACGGGACCGATGGCTTTACGCCCCCTCCGAAGGGCGGAACGTGCAGACATTCAACTTGCTCAAATACAATGCCAGAACCTCGGTTGATCTTAATGTTACAGTTTGTACTGAAAAAGTGAAAGGAGTACCCTGGGATCGAACCTAGTAGCCTTCGGTTCAGAGGCACACGTTCTTACCCCTGAACCACCGAGGTTCTTACTAAACAATTTTGAATTTAGTAAAATATCACATTATCTGTCAAAATTCGTAAAAATAAGTTTATGCAGCGATAATATGATATGGCTCTTTGTAGACCAGGAAAGGGAATATGGGTTACTAAGTAACATCTCGCCTTGCTAAGTAGCTTATGCGTCACCTAGCAACATACGATACACACAATGTAAACTGTTATCTTATTGATTAAACATTTGTTACATACAGACTTGGAGACTACTTCTCTGGCTTCAGTTGGTTTCCTTTTTTGTACATGCAAGACGTAGCCATCACGTAACACAACTGGAGTAAGTGGCCCTTCTGAATTCTAGATGTTCTATGATGTTCTTCAACGTTTCTGTAACCGGTTTCGTTGCCTCGCAACATTTTCAGATGGAAAATAATTGAATACGAAATCATGACAACTACAATAAAGTTATGTTCCTATGTTAAGACGTTTTGATTAAAAAATGAAAATAACATAAAACAAAAATGGCGGAGGGCGCCTTCAAAATGTCTACGTGATGTATGCCACAACAATAACAGTAATAAAGCAGACTAAGTACAATGAAAGTATCGTTTAACATCAACACATTATAGATTGATATAAATTGTTAGATTTATTTTGTTTGATTTACTGAATTAGGGAGAAGAATATCCAAGAAAGGGGGATCCATTAAATCAGCTTGCTCACTTGAAACAAGGTACGTTTTGTCGTGTAAGTGCTTTTTTACTTCTAAAACTTCTAAAGGGTCTATTTTACGCTTGTCATTACAAAAATGTTGTGGTTTTACGCGGTTATTTACTGTGGGTCTAGGTTGGGTATCAATAATATGTTTTGCAAATGTATATTTTGCAGCATGGTTATTTCTAAATGCAGAAATATGTTCTTTGTGTCGAGTGTTAAAATTTCTAGAAATTTGACCGATGTAGATTGCGTTACAATGTGTGTAACCTAATTTTTAAACTCCAGCTTTTGTCAAGAAACAAGATTTTTCTTTCGCGTTAAATAACAAATCACGCCTCGTCTTGTAAGCTTTAAAAGTTACCTTTGGATTTTTACAGATATTTAAAAAAAATGTTTTCTGAAATGGTTCCAAAATAAGTTATCGAAACATACCTACTGTCTTTTTGTCTCTAATATTTGGGTAATTGAATTAATCGCTAATTTGTTTTCTTTTCTCTCTACCATTTTATGTATTATTTTAACAGTGTAGCCATTATTAAATGCTATTTGCTTATTATTGAGATTTATTTTTCAAGACTGTTTTGGGGCAAAGGTATTGAAAATGCACGATGTATCATAGAATGATAGTCTGACAGCTTTCGTGGAAAAGGGTGACATGAATAGTATGGTATGGTAGTGTCAGTGTAAGTTGGTTTCCTATATATCGAAAGTCAAATGAATTATTTTATAACTTTCCAATCATTAAGCCTAATAAATTTATACAACTATTAGATTATTCCCCTAAAGTAACCTTAATATTTGTGTGAAGGTTATTACTAATATTTAATAATTCATTTAATTCTGTATAGCGACCTTGAAAACATGCTAAAATATCATCTACGTATCTGTACCGAAAGACAATATTATGTGAAATTTCTGTTGTTAAAATTTGGTTTTCTAAGTTTCCATAAATATATTGTCTGATAAAGGAGACAATGGACTACCCATGGGTAGGCCTTCATTTTACATATAAATTTTATCATTAAATTTTATATAGTTTTATTTTATACATTCATTCATTATTTTTTGCCTTTTTATGACACTTACGTTCTTTTCGTTAGAGTCTGCTTTATTACTGTTATTGTTTAGTTATTGTATTGTTGTAATTGTTATTATAGTTATTACTGTTATATATTAGTTATCTTTATGTTAAATATTGACATTCATCACGTAGGCATTTTGTAGGCGTCCTCCGTCATTTTTGTTTTATTTTATTTTCAGATCTTTATTTGTAATTGTCATGATTTACTATTTATTCAACTTTCTTCTATCTGGGGATGCTTTCAAGCAGCGAAGCCGGTTACAGATACGTTGAAGAATATCCTAGAACATCTAGAAAACCAACAGTGAAGCCAGATACGTATTCTCCAAGTCTCTATGTAGTATGGACCAGTTTAACCAAATAAGGGCAACAACAATCAATGAATTAAACATTTCTTACTAGGCGATCAGAGTTAATACTACAGAACGAAAACATTATCTTTCATCAATCAATAAACGAGTACACTGGACGCTAAAACCGATTGATTTTTTTTATTTTTAAACGAACCATCTTCGGTATTTTACACAGCTAATTAATAGAAAAGCGCATATAGGTAAGGATATAAGGCCTAAGGTGACACACTCCAGTGCCAAATAAAAACTAGGCAAGATCCAAAGGATGGCCTCACACCCCCCACCCCGTACACTACAGACGAATCTACAAGTACTTCTGCAGAACCAACAATTGTAACAGATGCAAGCACGTCAGAAGCTTTTACCAATACTACTCGTAAAACAACAACAGTAACACATACGAGCACCTCAGAATCATCTACCAGCATTTCTGAAGAGCCAACCACTGTAACAGGTGAAAGTAAGTCAGTAGCATCTACCAGCACTTCTGAAAAACTAACAACTGTAACCGCAGGTGCAAACACAGCAGGAGAATTTAACAGCACGTCTGAAGAGCCAACAACAGTAACAAACAAAAGCACGTCAGAGGCATCTACCACCACAACTCGTAAAATAACAGAGACAGATGCAAGCACTTCAGAAGCCTTTACCAGCACCCCCAATGAGACTAGCCTGCAATGGTAGACTGAAGATCAACCCAGGCTTCAGGGGCCACTGGAAAATTAAGGAGATCGTAATGGAGACCATGCTTGAAATGAAGTCAGATGTCGCGAGCCCGCGAATCTGCAGCGAAAACAATTTTACAGTGGAAATTCCCGACCGCGAGCTATGGCGGGAGGAGACGCCGGGCTTACAACGGGACGCGTTTGTACGGACGGATCCGGCAGGGAGCGTGGGACGAGGCCAGGTGTTTATTCGGAAGGACCGAGGGTAAATCATAGTATTTCCCTCGGAGCCCATGCAACGGTCTTTCAGGCCGAAATGTACGCCATCCTACACTGTGTGCAGGAGAACAAGAGGAGGGGCAACACCACCAAATGGATCCTCATAGCCACAGACATCCAGGCAGCCCTTAAGGCCTTAAGTAGCCCACGGGTAAATTCCAGACTGGTAAGTGAATGCCGAGACGAGACGAGCGACCTGGCTGGGCGGATTGAGGTCACCCTCATCTGGGTGCCGGGTCATTTGGCAATGAAGACGCTGACATTTTCGCGAAGAACCGGTCCTGGGCGTATCGAAAGTCACGGCCAGGGGACCATCAAGTCCTGGGTCAGGGAACAGTACAAGGCATACTGGGCAGATTGTCCAGGGCTCAAACACGGGAAGGCATTAATAGGGGCAACCCAGTCCAAAGAGAGCTGTGAAGCTGCTAAATCTTAGCAGAGGAGAGCTCAGAAACATAACAAGACCCTTGACGGGACACATGGCCGTCAAGAAACACCCGCATAAAATGGGGCGGTTCGAGGGGGCCTGGCATTCAGACTCTGCGGCGAGGGGGAGGAATCAGTACAGCACATCTTGTGTGAGACTAAAGCCCTGGACCGCAAAAGGCAACTGATCTACGGTCAGCCTCGGCCAGAGACAGAGCAATATAAAACTTCACCCTACCAATTGCTGTGCAGACTAGTTCAAGGCACAGTGATTTTGGAATGGGTGGAGTAGAGACTAAGGGCATGCACAACAAGCCAAAGGCTGCGGTGCTATCGGGGCGGCAAAGACGCGGACGAGCCCTGAGGGAGCAAAAAAAGAAGAAAAAAAGGATATTATTCTGTGAATCAAAAACCTTTCTCTCACTATACAATTAAATTTTTCATAGAAGAATATTGCTTATCACATAAACTACGCTTAGGTATTACTAACTTCTAAGAGAACATTTAACAGCATGCAATTTATAGCGTATTTTATTTATGACATATGTTAGTTATGTAGAAAAATAATTCATTATTAAAAACATTAGTAAGTCTGTACGATAATCTAAGAGATAATTCATATATGTTCTAGAGGCGATCGTGTGTGTCTGCTAATTAAGATACCTAAAGATAAAGGCGGTTTAAAGATATAGAATGAATTATTGCTATTCTTTAAGAGCTGTTATCGCAAAGTTGAAGAATATCTGCATATAAAGATATCCTAGTTTCGCAAAACATTGATGTTAGAAATCTAACGTCTAACTATAATTGTCAATTCAATTTACAGCGTGTCCTAATTTTTTAATACTGTAAACGTCTCTACACATACAGATGTTGCATAAGTGTAAATTGTAATGAAAGTAACACAAGTATGCATTTGGAGAAGACCACACGAAAGTGGGTTTAATATTATTGTGTGGAACAAGGGTATTATGATAACCATAATTCATAATAATTGTGTATTACAAATAGTCCGAATAGGGAATTTGCATAAAATTTAATTCACATATATTTTCATTTTCTTCATTCCTTAATGTCGTATTAAAAAACAATTATCAAAAATAAATAAGAACTATTTGATTTTAGAGCTTTTATACGTGTTTGCCAATCCTTTGTGTTTTGAGAATCCTTGCTATTTTAAATTTTGTCACTGGACCGTAAACGCTCCGGCTATTTTGGTGACGTCAGATGATCCAACTAGTCGCACAGAAGCAGTAGCGGCTCGTGCCTTAATGCATTGGGGGTGCGCAAGAAAAAAAAATGAAGGGCTCCCCTCTTTTTTTCCCGAAATATTATAAGAAAACCTACTTACTAAACTTAATAATTATTAACTACTTACCAAGTTTTCCTCTAGTTAGTTATAGGTTATGGTAGTTAAAAAGTCCTTTCCTTCAATAATTACTAACTTGCTATATAATTTTAAATGTGTTGTTTGAAATAAAGACATGACAGTATGTGATCCTTGTCATTTTATATTTCACGTATATTTTCAATTTTATTTTATTTATTTATATGTTCATTTGCTCGTCTATTAATTTATATACGGCTAAGCCTATGTAGGTTAGCATTATATAATTTCAAATGTTTTGTTTGACATAAAAACATGACAATATGTGACCTTGTCGTTTTATACTGCACGTATCTTTTCAATTTTACTATATATATATATATATATATATATATATATATATATATATATATATATATATATATATATATATATATATATATATATATATATATATATATATATATATACTTTTGTTAACTTGAACTTCAACTGTGATTGTCAAAGTAGGTTTATAAGATGTATCTCTATAATACACGTATATAATTTTTTCTTATATCTTGCGTAATAACAGATATATTGAGCTTTACTGTAGAAATGCGCCAGCCTGTATATGTGTAACTAGACAAAAATTGAAACTGACTCTTGGGTGATCTAGTTCGCGATCATTTGAAGAAATCTTTTCAAAATTAGTAAGCCGCGGTCTTGCTAGTAACGAATTTTTTCTACGAGAGTTTGCTAAAAGTATAGACTATTAAACCATAAACTATATAGCTGAAACTGCTGCCAGAGCACCAGAAGGAGGGTGTATGTGAAATGGATTTACCGAAAATATTTTAATAAAATGAAGGGTAATGACTGTTGAAGTTGAAACTTGAGGCTTTGTAAAACACACTTATTACGACATTCTTCTACATAATCCGTATTTGTTTCAGATTATTTGTCTGAAAATTGCACGTTGCAGACTTTGACGTTTTAAGAGGAAAAATTATACAATTTTCAAAATATTTTTTCTGCCACTTCTTGTATTTTTGCGTCAAGAAAATTTAACCTTTGTACGTAATATTCAATTGGTTTTGTTAACCACAGAAAATATTTTGTTCTTGTGCTTTTCTCTGATCACCAGTGGCACCCAACATTTTTTCTCTAAATGCCTATAACTTTTCCGTTTTAACTTAGAGATCTAAATTTCGGAATGAAGGGTAAGTTTTATAGTAGAAACGTGTACGCCAAATTTGGTTGTTACAGCTTTGTTAAAATCCAAATCTTTTTCTGAAAGACTTGTCCAATTTTCCTGGATAACAATATTATCTAAGTCACTTACAAAATGAAGGTACTTACCAAATTTCATCAAAATTGCTATTTGAAAAAAAATCACTAAGGGTTGGGGGGATGGGGGTGAAAATTACAAACTAATACTACAGTGTAGTTCACACTATATATACATATATATATATATATATATATATATATATATATATATATATATATATATATATATATATATATATATATATATATATATATATATATATATATATTAACTTGAATTTTAAGATTGAATGAATTTTATGAAAATACGCCAGAATGCCGTACTTGATAGACTTGATAGACGCACACTTATTATAAATTTTGACTAAATAATTTAATATACTTTAAAATGTCTAAATGTGAGATGCGATTCACGAGGATCTAATCTATCGTAGTTATATTCCTTCTACTAACACTATATTTTAGACTATATTTAATTATCGTTTTTCAATTACGTAATATTTTGCTGTACACAAATCAATAATAACATTGCATTAAGAAAGATAATACGGTCCTAGCGATAAAATGAGCGATTACGCCTGAGATTCGAAAACAGCATAACTGTTTGCCGAGTCCTACCTTGGTCCATTAAGCTGGAGCGATGTGGGCAAGGTCAAAAATTCTATTCTCGCAACATCAAAGGGCCGCCCTACAAGATTCAGTGCTGGGTCTTATCATGCTGTGCTGCAAGTGTGGAATTTTAAAGCACACAACGGGATTGCTTATTCGGTCGTTTTTGACGAAGATAGTCGATCATTTCGTATTGGAGTTTCCAATTTAGGTAGAGCGCCGAAGAATACACACCGACGAAGGAGTGTGTATACGGATGTATATAACGTCGACAACCATTAAGACACTATACTTCTTCTGATTCTGTATTAATGGCTGCCGACTCTGCGATACTCGATATACTAAAAACTAAAAATTTATTAAAATATAGCAT
The DNA here is from genome assembly GCA_964006375.1 of Tillus elongatus. NCBI lineage: Eukaryota > Metazoa > Arthropoda > Insecta > Coleoptera > Cleridae > Tillus > Tillus elongatus. Next base: position 84,505,080 of record OZ023262.1, on the reverse strand, counting down.
AGCAATTATATTTTTCCCCGGCAGGCGGCAGTGCGCGCGCACTGGCGCACTTATTGAGGAGCCGCCCCTGCACAGAAGTAAGGTTAGATGTGCACGTTTTTTCATTGAAAATCGGACTTCTTATGAAATATATGAAGCAGAGACAAGAAAAACGTAAAATAAACACTATTAAACAGTTACAAACATACGTACAAAACCGCTAACAACTACTGTTTATCTTATATGTTGAGCGTACCATTTGACAGGCAGCCATTTTTTTGGAAGAAGCAACTTTTCTGCATGCGCGCGCGTTTCACTTGTATTAACTTTCAGATATTTGTCTTCAAATAGCTATTTTGATTAAATTTGGTAAGTACATTCATTTTGTAAGTGGCTTAGATAAGATTGTTATCCAGGAAAATTGGACCAGTTTTTCCAGAAAAATTTTGGATTTTTTTCGAAAATTTTTTATATCTCCGAAAATAACAAAGCTGTAACAACCAAATTTGGCGTACACGTTTCTACTATAAAACTTACCCTTCATTCCGAAATTCAGATCTATAAGTTAAAACGGAAAAGTTATAGCTATTTAAAGAAAAAATGTTGGGTGCCACTGGTGATCAAAGAAAAGCACAAGAACAAAATATTTTGTGTGGTTAACAAAACCAATGGAATATTGCATACAAAGGTTAAATTTTCTTGACGCAAAAAGACAAGAAGTGACAGAAAAAATATTTTGAAAATTGTATAATTTTTCCTCTTAAAACGTCAAAGTCTGCAACGTGAAAGTTTGCAATTTTCAGACAATAATCTGAAACAAATACGGATTATGTAGAAGAATGTCGTAATAAATGTGTTTTACAAAGCCTTAAGTTTCAGCTTCAACAATCATTACCCTTCATTTTATTAAAATATTTCCGGTAAATCCATTTCACATACACCCTCTTTCTGATGCTCTGGCAGCAGTTTCACCTATAGAGTTTATAGTTTAATAGTCTATACTTTTAGCAAACTTTCGTAGAAAAAATTCGTTATTAGGAAGACCGCGGCTTACTAATTTTGAAAAGATTTCTTCAAATTATCGCGAACTAGATCACCCAAAACCCATATAAGGGGTCAGTTTCAATTTTTGTCTGCTCACACATATACAGGGTGGCGCATTTCTACGGTAAAGCTCAATATATCTGTTATTATACAAGATATGAGATAAAATTATATGCGTATATCGTAGAAAAATTTCGTTATTAGGAATGATCGCGAACTACATCACCCAAGAGTCAGTTTCAATTTTTGTCTGCTTACACATATACAGGCTGGCGCATTTCTTCGGTTAAGCTCAATATATCTGTTACTACGCAAGATATGAGAAAAAAATATATACGTGTATTATAGGGTGTCTCGAGATACATCTTATAAACCTACTTTGACAATCACAGGGTGGCCCATAAGTCGTTGATGATACACACTTCCTTTTTTTATTAGAACACCCTTATATTGTTGCATTTTTGTATTTCCTATAGAATTACAATGCATGTTTTTAAGGAAAAAAATTGATATTTCAATTGTTTGGAACTTTTCACGTTTTCTGGTACATACCACAAATTGTGGTACGGCGTTTTACTAACAGATAGCGGATACCAATAAATAGCGGGGCTCCATGAAAATGACGCATTCAGAGAGCTTTTCGTTTGTATTACTCATCGACAAAATCGAGCTACCCTATACAGGGGCTCTCAAAAAGTTTTAGCAGAATTTTTTTTGTGTTTCTGCAGAAATCATTTTTTAAAGATTTTTGTGAAATTTTGGTAATTAATAATAAACGTTTAGTAAGTTATTATAAAAAAATTGTCGAATTTTCATGAAAAATATAATTCAGTGTATTCCGGAAAATGTTTGTACTTTTTGAAACAACAAAGCTATTTATTAAAATATAGTACATTCTTACTACGATACTATGGTTAACTGTTCTTTTGAATGGCTGAATAAATTCATTTTCTGTGTTTCCATATACATATGTAGATTATATAGTAAGTGTTCCTTAAAACACCGGAGCAAGTAAAAAAAATTTTTTTATTAAATATTCTGTAGGTTTTACTAACTTTATTCATTTCACTGGGAGATTTTGAAACACATAACGCACTTATTTCTTGAAAGAGAACCCAAAATGAAGATCTTACATTTTAAGGCAGACAATGGAAAATAAAATAAAAAATGAAATAAACACGGTACATTTCTTTACTCTTTACCTGTCAAATTGTTATACCTACTTGCCTAAGAGACATCAGCTCTTTTCTAGTTTACTGTGATTGTGAGGTTAATTAAAGTGATATGGCCACTAATACATTTGTGACAATTGTGAGAAATTATATTTGTTACGTTGTTTTATAGAATGCGACGAAAATGAGAATCAAGCATCGCAATTATATTTCGGAAGGTATTTCATCGGCATATTTCGGTTCTATCATAAGTTATGTTACATTTTTATTATGACATTTTATGGGTTTCCCAAAAGAAGACAGCCGTATAAATCTATATTTAGGAAAATTAAAAAAACAAACTTATTGATTTAGGGCCATTTTAACAACTACGGCCTAAAAAATATAAAGTTTCTGGGCAGGTAACCAAAGAAATTGTAGTTTTGGCTAGTGTAGCAACACATTCTTTATATTCATGCAGGAAAACAGAAAATGCTGTAGGGGGTTCCAAAATCCAGGGTTAAAAATAAATGGAAAGTCTGGGCGCAACAAGTGCGTTATGATAGTGAATTTTCATAGAAATGATCTGCAATCAAATATTTTTGTAACTTTTTTTTTTGTAACATAGTAATCCAACTTTTGGTGTGTAGTTTACTTTTTATATCATAAACCTAAGAACCTCGGTGGTTCAGGGGTAAAAACGTGTGCCTCTGAACCGAAGGGTACTGGGTTCGATCCCAGGTTACTCCTTTCACTTTTTCAGTACAAACTGTAACATTAACATCAACCGAGGTTCTGGCATTGTATTTGAGCAAGTTGAATGTCTGCACGTTCCGCCCTTCGGAGGGGGCGTAAAGCCGTCGGTCCCGTGTCCATGCGATGTTGGGCACGTTAAAGATCCCTACCCTCCTTACAGAAAGACATGGGTTCGGCAAAATTTCCAGGATAGTGAGGTCAAACTGCTCCTGGCGTCGGTGATTGGCCATAGTCGCGGAAATAGGCCGACTTTAAAGAAAACAAACACACACACACACACACATATCGTAAACCTATCTACCAAATTTGGTTACCATACCCTTTCTATTTTTTGAGATAAAAATTTTGTTTGAAAGAATACTCAAAGTTTTCAGAAAAGCTGGTCAGATTTTCCAGGATAACGAACTTATCCAAGCCACTTACAAAGGGGAGGTACATTTTATCAAGATCGACCCATTATTTTTTGAGTTATCAGTCTGATATATATATATATATATATATATATATATATATATATATATATATATATATATATATATATATATATATATATATATATATATATATATATATATAGGGGCCCTGGCTCGCGCTCATTTGAAAAAAATATTTCAAAAGTCGGGATCTCTCCATTCGTAAATTTTACTAAAAAGCAAAATATAAATACAAAACAGTGAAAAAAAATCTGGTCGCAGCAAGTGCATTATGGAAGTGAATTTTCATTAAAATGTTTTTAATAACAAATATTATGTCTTTATAATGCAGGCAGGCATCCATCTGGTTACCGGTATAGCCTATATAGTAGAAAAAATGTCATATATTTTATCAAAATTGTTTATTGTTTGAAAATGTACACAAATTTTTCGAAAATAAACTTTAAATGTTTGCGTGAAAACTGGGTTCCTAGGCAACAAACCTTAGGTTAATAGCAAATTGAGTTATTGAAAATTGAAAGTTTGCTACAAAAACGCAATTACTGTGTCTCGAATTTTTTTCTGACAAACATGCTTCATATTTCGATAAAAAATGCAAAAATTCAATAATATAAGGGTGTTCGAAAAAAACAATTCTAGAGATCACCAACGACTTAAAGACCACCATGTGATTGTCAAAAAATTTGATAAGATGCAGCTTAAGACACCCCATAATTAACGTATACAATTTTTTCTCGCATCTTGTATAATAACAATTATATTGAGCTTTACCGTAGAAATTCGTCACCCTGTTTATATGTAAACAGATAATAACTGAAAGTAAACCCGGATATGGATTTTAGAAGGCCTAGTTTGCGCACATTTGAAGAAATCTTTTTAAAATTCAAAAGTCGCGGTCTCCTCATTGACGAATTTTTTCTCACACGCGTACCAAATTTGGTTGCCTTTACTTTGTTATTTCCGGATATATAATTTTTTTCTGAAAATCCGTGAAAATCCTGGCCGGTTTTCCTGGTGAACGAACTTATCCGAGAGGAAGGTACTCACTAAATTTAATCAAAATCTGCCCATTATTTTTTAGTTATCGGTGTGATATATATATATATATATATATATATATATATATATATATATATATATATATATATATATATATATATATATATATATATATATATATATAACTGGCCCCGGATATGGGTTCTAGGGTCCTAGTTAGCGTTCATTTGAAGAAATTTTTTCAAAATTCAAAATTCGGGAATCCTCATTAGTATTTTTTAAAATAAAATTCACTTAAAATCGCTAAGTACCTAGTCACGTAATCTGATCGGTTATTAGATATAAACTAATGGACCTGTTCGGTGGTCAAAATTAGATATATTAAAGCTCAGCTCAGAACTGGGACGGGCCGGGGGAATACTACTGACTAATTAAAACAAATCATTCTTTAATCTATTTGAACTGACCAGAGTTTTCTGGCTAACGAACTTGTTCAAGCAACTTGCAAAAGGAAGGTAGTAACCAAATTTAATCAAAATCCGCCTATTACTTTTTGAGTTATCGGTGTGATACACTCACACAAATATATATATATATATATATATATATATATATATATATATATATATATATATATATATATATATATATATATATATATATAAACATATAAAAATTGAGACTGAACCCTGATATGTGTTCTGAGGGGCCTAATTAGCGCTCATTTGAATAATTTTTTTTTTTTTAATGAAAAGTCGAGATCCCCTCTCTACTCATTAGTAATTTTTCTGTGAAGAAAGCGTTTTTCAATCTCAATCTCTTCGAAGACAATACTGGTTTTGAAGTTTTATTCAGTCTCTTGTTTTGGCAGTGTCAAAATCTATTTTGTGTCCTCTATAAATATGGTGCATGGCCAGTGCAGATGAGGGTTCGGATTTTCTAACTGCGCGATTGTGTTCATTTAATCTATTGTGAATACGTCTTTTCGTTTGTCACATGTAAGTTCGGGAGCAGTCTAAACCAGCAATTTCGTAATCTCCGTGGGATTCATTCGAAATCGTATCTTTGGGATCTTTTTTAAGACTAGTCAGTCTTTTCTGTGTTTTGCATATTATGGTTTTGATATTATGGGTTTTAAAAATTAGGCTGATTTTGTCGGTGAAACCTTTAACGTATGGTAAAGAGGATCTGAAAACCAACAGTATGTCATCTGCTGGCCATTATTTCGCCTTCATGCATATCGATTACCATAGCTAGGACCAAGATGTTGCTTTCCTCATTGTCTCTTACTTTAAATTTAATGTTACAACTTTACTTAAATAATGTACCTACTCAGTCATTGCTGTTAAATATTGCACTTATTCTTTATCTCTGTAACATCATCTTATTAAACCTTAAAAGATATTTTTAGAGTAAACGCATAAACCGATCATCTGTTCTTTAGTACTTTGTCATATGCAAGAACGGTCCGTATTTCTGAAACCCATATAAAAAGCTACTTCACACTACCATTTGTAAATTATAGTAAACTGTTAGAAAAGATCACTATGTGAAAACTGGAACCTGTGATGGGCACTAATAAGTACACTTGGAGAACACCTAAATCACCACAACACATATTTCAGAGACCTTACGATCGTTTCGTTGACAATGTCAACATCTTCAGAGGAAGAAAATTCTAAAATAAAAAACTAGCTCCCGTGTATTTATATCGCGTCAAGGTAAGCGAACTAGTCCGAAGTAAAGTTGTCGTCCAAGAACGATCGTTTGTTTATTGTGCAGTGAAACTACGAGGTCGAAGACCTGCTTTAATCTTCTGGTCGACAAATTTATGACCCTTATCTAATATAGGTTTAAAGGACCCGAGTTATTTAAGGAATCAGCACGTTTCCTTTCGATCTAGAAATGTACTATGTGGATATTGGATCATGCCAACAAAGACATCTGGTGAGATAAACAACATCAACTCAACTCATTTTTTTTAAATAGAAAACTAAAACCCAGGTGTCTGTCTCACCATGTTAACTAAGGATAAATAATTCAACTAATACTACATAAAAACTATATTTATATTGATTTTAATTCTACGTAAAAGTATTTAAATTGACTACATAGATACAACCAAACGAACAGGTCTTTAAGTCGAGGCAAACATAGAGATTAGTATATGTATAAACCGGCCGAGTTATTGACACTAATTTATTATTCTACCAGACAATTAGGAGTGGTTAAGCGGTCAAATGCAAAGAGAAAATAAAGGGCTTGAAATTAAAGGTGCCGCACGATTTAATGAAGTTTTGTTCCTAATAAACCTTAATATAAAAATACTTTCTAATGAATCAAGCATAGTTTGATGTCTAACATTTTTGACAAGTTTCAAATTTTCTTTGTCAATGTGGTGATTATTATCCCATAAGTGTTGTGCCACACATGATTTGTCCACCGTACCATATCGTAACTGTGCGAGATGTTCACGAAATCTGGTGGCTATGTTTCTCCTAGTTTGGCCCACGTATTTAAGATCAGAATCTTTACAACTAATCTGATAAATGCCGGACATTTCAGTGACTTTGTCTTTGTCTTTCGTATTACCCAACAAATTTTTTAAATTACTTTTCGTCGAAAACGTCAAATGTAAATCGGCTTTCTTAAAAATACTTTCCAAACCCTTTGTGATTCGTGGTTCATGAGGTAAACACACAAATTTTTCCTCTATTTTATCTTTCTTAAATGTCGTACATTCAGATATCACCTTCTTTGTTCTCTGTTTGTTAACTAATTTGTCTATTAAACCATCCGAGTAACCGTTATATCTCTCCACATTTTTTATGTATTTTAATTCTGTATTAAATCTATTTTTACTCGACGGAAATTTGATCAATCTATTTGCTAAGAAATTTAAACTAGCCGTTTTTTGTGCAAACGTATGATGATACCTATTTTTATTTTTTAAATCCGTCTCAAATCTACTCATTAACAAATCTGCAATAAAAGGCGATAATGGATTGCCCATAGCTGTGCCTTCAGTTTGTTCAAAAAATTCATTGTTAAATTGGAAAATATTTTGTTTTATACAAAGGCTAGTTAGAGTTAAATATTCTTTGCAGACGTCTTGACTTATATTGTTCAATTTTAACAATTCTTCCAAATACTCCAACGTTTGTTTTGTGGGTACACTAGGAAATAATGACGCCACGTCGAATGACATCAAAATCTCTCTTTCCAATAATTTAACATCTTTAATTTTATCAATAAAATCAAGAGAATAATTTAGCACCGAACAACTTTTCTGTTTAATAGGTAGTCTTTTAAACTCGTTTGACAACCACTTTGCCAAATTATATGTTGGAGAATCTATAGCCGAAATGATAGGCCTCATTAATTTTCCCGGTTTATGAATTTTCGGGAGACAATATTTTTTGGGGACTTTAGGATTAAAACAATCCTTTTTCCGCAATCGTTTAACTATTTTCATTTGATTATAATTTTTGTTTTTTGTGGGATTGTGTTCGTTTAGATTTTTAGAGATTTTCTTTTTACATGCTTCACGAATAAAGTTTTTTGACGAATCCGGTAATTTTTTAATTCCCGTTTCTATACTGGCAATGACATCTAAAAGTACTTCTTTTTGTGACTGTATGCCAAATTTTAACCCTCTGTTTAAGAGGTCTATCTAATTTTTGTTAAATGACTGCGAAGAAAGATTTTCTACAAGGTCAATTTTCCGAGGAACTGATTTTTCAATTTTAATCTGATCGTTTACAAGTTTTTTTTAGTTTTTTATTCTGAATATTGATTTTCTTAATTAACTTAGCGTTTATGACTACAAACATGTTCCTCTGAAAATTGCACCATTCATCATAGTCTACGTTATCTAAATATTTTCTCTTTGCATTTGACCGCTTAAACACTCCTAATTGTCTGGTAGAATAATGAATTATTGTCAATAACTCGGCCGGTTTATACATATACTAATCTCTATGTTTGTCTCGACTTAAAGACCTGTTCGTTTTTTTGTACCTATGTAGTCAATTTCAATACTTTCACGTAGAATTAAAATCAATATAAATATAGTTTTTATGTAGTATTTTAGTTGAATTATTTATCCTTTGTTAGAGTTAACATGGTGAGACAGACACCTAGGTTTTAGTTTTCTATTAAAAAAAAATGAGTTGAGTTGATGTTGTTTATCTCACCAGATGTCCAATATCCACATAGTAAATTTCTAGATCGACAGGAAACGTGCTGATTCCTTAAATAACTCGGGTCCTTTAAACCTATATTAGATAAGGGTCATACATTTGTCGACCAGAAGATTAAAGCAGGTCTTCGACCTCGTAGCTTCACTACACAATAAATAAACGATCGTTTCTTGGACGACAATTTTACTTCGGACTAGTTCGTTTACCTTGACGCGATATAAATACACGGGAGCTAGTTTTTTATTTTATAATTTTCTTCCTCTGAAGATGTTGACATTGTCAACGAAACGATCCTAAGGTCTATGAAATATGTGTTCTGGTGATTTGGGTGTTCTCCAAGTGTACTTATTAGAAAAGATCATATGAAACGTCTCAAGCTTCACTAGCTTGTTAGAATAGAATATGTAGACTTGAAAACCATAGTGTAAACTGTTATAAAATATCACATGAAACATCTAAAGCTTAACTAGGTTGTTAGAATGAAATGGGTATGCCCTAGAAATGGGGATTCAATGTACCTTAAATCTACTGGTCTACTTACATTAAAGTATAGAACTTTGAGTCGCCCAATAACGAGTACTCGCCTGGGACTGTTCGTACACCCACAATTGTCATTGATTTACCAACATTTCGTTCGTTGGCCAGCATAAGCCTCACATCCGTCACCGAACATGAACGTGGAAGGCATTGGCCAATATTTAGTTGCCTTGTCTGAAAAAAAAAAGATAGTTTTTGTTAACACAATATATACTTTAAACCATTTGAAAAAAATGAAAATAAAAACGTGCCATGGTTTTGTCATGTATGAAAATGATACAAATAAATTTCAGGATGCAGCAAGTGCGTTATAGTAGCGAATTTTCATAAGAATTGTACATTATTTTTATACGGCATGTTAGTAAAGTTTATAGGTTAAACTTACACAGACCTTGAAGATCCATTTTAGAGGAGTACGCGCACATTTGAATAATTCTTTCAAAAGTGTTACCATCGACATCTCTCTGTTATCAAAAAAAATCTTGCGTTTTAACTCCTTTTGAGAAAAATGCCCAAAACTCAATTTTCTATGAAGCTAAAGAATTAATTTTGATATATCTGTAGATAGTGGAAGTCTCTTTTGAAGAAACTTGTACTACAAATTTCACTAAAGGTATACAAAAGATATCCAAAAGGAAACTTAATTCATATTTATAAAAGTAAAGTATCTACCAAATTATAAACGTTTTAAACAAAAATGAGATCCTGTTTAAAACGTATGAAATCTGTGGAACATTGTTTCTCCAAATATCAAGATAAATCACAAAAAACATACATTCAGCGAGGTGGATTCGATCGCGTAACCTTATACGTCAACTAACCTTTTATTTGCGTGATACTTTAGATATTATATTCAAAGTATACGAAATAACTAATTACAGAATTAGTAGAATTACCATTGAAACACATCTCACGACTGTCTTATATGACGTCTTATGTTTCAGTTTAAAGATAAAAGAAACTATTTTAGAATCATTTTTATAGAGACTTGGCTTGATTTTGTTTACATTTCCGCTATAGTATGCCACAGCATGATATATCTATCCTGCGCTAAAACTGCATTTGAAGCCGTTAATAAAGCTACAAATATAGTGTATTTTAATAATTGATTGAATCCCCCAGTTAAATAATAATCACTTGGTAAGTTTTTAATTTCATGTCGTCTGTCATTTTCCATAATTGCGTCCGAGATTTCACGATTGTTGGTTCGGGTAGTATGTTTTATGCCTGGTATATATTTAGTTTGGTTACCGTTGTTGTATGGTTTAAAGCTGTTGTATAAATTAATTGGTGGCATGTCTATTAGGCATTGGACTTTAATCACTAAGTCATCTCAATGCATGTCTTTGGGATTTTATTTTTCATTTGGAAAAAACTATAAATCTTGTGTACCAAAAATATAGAGTTTTTAAACAGTTTTCCCCGATTTTCCACCGGAAAAACTTGAGCATAAAGGCTGATTAACAAACTCGACCTCGGTTTTCGCCCAAACAAGATTATTGCCAAGTTTGATTGAAATCAGTTTAGTTTTTTTTTGAGTTATTGCTCGGATATATATATATATATATATATATATATATATATATATATATATATATATATATATATATATATATATATATATATATATATATATGAACATATAAAAAAATTTAGCGGACCTTGGTTTTGGGTTCGAGGGACCCAAATTCGCGCTAATCTTAAGAAATTTTTTCAAAAGCTTTTAATCCTGACCTCTCTATTAGCACATTTTTCTTAATGAAAATTCGCTAAAATGGAGTGCAGTAATATTTCAAAGTTTATACAATTTCTCTTTCAATATGATCGCTTACAGCTATTGCGGCGTCAAATTTGGTATGTAATTCGCACACGACAAACGAACGGTTCTGGTTGTTTTTGGGTAATATCGCTCCAGGGGGTAGGGGATGATGGGGGATGGTTTTGTGAAAATTGACATTTTTTCGTTAAAACTAGTGATATAACGTTTTAGGGTTTATTTATAAGAATACCTTTAATTTCGTCAAACATCTGGTATTCTGTGCTCAAATCAAATCAGGGGTTGATTGTGTGGGGGTGGAATATCGGTGACAGAAATTTAGAAAACGTTTTTTTCGCCAAAACGGCGTAAAAAGTCTCAAAACATATAGAAAACTTGATTCTGATACTAATTATTTTTTGTCTGTCGACCTGTACGTCTGTCTGTTAGTAGGAGCAATAACTTTCAAACGAATTAAGATCTTATCTCAAAATTTGGTATCCAGTTAGCATCCGGCAAAGGAAGGCTTCGAATTGTTTTTGGGTGAGATCGCCTCAGGGGTGGGGGATAAATAAGGAGTGATTCGATGAGTATTGACATTTTTTTGTGAAAACGCGAATAATATAACGTTTCAGAAGTTTATGGGTACAGGAATACGAATATTTTCTTTGTGGTCAAGTCATGCACTCCAAATTCATTTCATGAGAATGTCTTTCTGAGGTTAGTAGATTATCACAGCTATGCGGAGGTTATGATTGAATTTGCGGCACTATTTTTTAATTAACCTAGTACAATATTTTCATATAATACAAAGAATTAATCATTTAGATTTATAGAATAAAAAATATCCTACGTTAAACTAATCAGATGCTCATGGATATTAATATTTTGGTCTAGACAAATATTTTTAAAATGCCTTAAAATTTATCGGAGGGGCAAGCAAAAAACAGCTTATTTGCTTTTTGTACATTGTTAAATTGTTACCTAAATGAATAGCTAAATATATAAATAGAATCAGTAAACAACAAAAACCCTAATGTCCAACAACCACAGATACATAGTATATTAATGCATGTCCATGTTAAGAACCTGAGGATTTGACACGTAATACTTTAAATATTTTATAAAAAACGTTAGCTTTTTTTTTGAAAACCTCAGCTGTTTTTAATTAATTCTTGTTGCCCCCACTTGGCGAAACCGTTTGTTTTCTTCTCTGTTTCGCTGCTTGACACTTGCCATTATCCTCAGACAGGAGAAAATTGAATTAATGTATACGTATACTACAAATAAAAATCCGTTGCTACCTTATAATTTTTTGGTAAAATTTTTTTTTTATAAAAATAAAAAATTTCAGGACGCAGCCAGTGTGTTATAGTACTGAATGAATAATAATAATTTTACACTATTAGTATGGTATAAAATTAATACTTCAAATTCCAATAGACCGTGATGATTGGTTTTAGAGATTTTTTTAAAAGTGTTACTCCATTATCAAAATATTTGAATCTTGTGTTCAAAAATGAACAAACTCAATTTTTTATGAAACTAGAAAAGTAAAATTTGGTATATCTAGGTTCTCTGAAAGAAACGTATCTGCCAAGTTATAAACGTGGCAGGTATTTTTCCCTTTTAATCGCCTGGATGATTCCGTTTTAGTCAACCTAATCAAACCGGTTTCTCCAACAAAAATAATTTTAAAAAAAATTCCCTGTTGGTGAATTTTCTTAATAAAAATTTACTAATATCAACAATAAAAAAATATCTGCTCAAAATGTAATCTTAGATTCAAAGGTGACAAAGTTATCCAAGCGTTTTAAAGCAAAATGAGAACTACGCCAAAACGTATCAAATATAGAAACCATTGTTTCTATAAAATATTAAAGTGAAACAAAAAAAAAGATGTTAGATGAATCGCGCAAGAATAGAACCGGACCCTGGCTGCCCGCGTGTCAGCAGCGTATCTGTTGAACACGTTACCGCTCGGCCAACGAGACTATGTAACGAGTGTTTGTACGCGCGATGTTATATCCGTAGCGTATAGGTAAACCATTGATCCTTTCACCACATGCTACATTTTCAGTTTGAAAATTTAATTGGGGCCATTCATTAAGTACAAGGTACAACTATATTCTAAAATGGTATTGAATCTCCCACTTAAAAAACAATAACTTTTGCAATCACATTATTTTTAATTTCATTCGTTTGTCATTCTGACGTGCGAGTGTGGGCTGAATGCATGATACAAATAACGAGAGATATGATATTCAGACTACCTATTTTTAGACCTGTCACGCGCATGGTGTCAAGTGGTGAGTCCAATGCAACAATAATATGCTGTCATGCAGTGGAGTTTGACGTTTCATCACAACCTCTTAACAAATTACGTATTTTACTAATATTTAAGTACATACAGTTGGAAGTAATAAAAATGAAAAAGATTAAATTTAGTGCTGCGATCTATATTATCTGAAAAAGACAATATAGGCGTAACTTCAACCGCATTAAACTGGCATATAGAAACTTTTTGATTGCGAATGACTTTGTTATAAGTGTGTGGTTGGACTTCTATAACGTTACTCACCACGTGACGTCATAGGAGGGGGCGGAGCATATGCGCAATATCATATATCTTCTAAGTCATTATATCATGGGCTGAATGTACTTTACTTTCACTTTCGCGCATTGACATGGTGTTGACAACGGTTTCGGGACTTTAGTGGCCGAGATTTCGCGAACGCCAGTTCGGATGATATGTTTTACTTGTTATTTCTATTGTTTGCTACTGTGGTATGTATTAATCTACGCATGGCAGCTAACTACTCCGTCTTTGTCGGGAATTGCACTTTACCAACTTAAGTCGTTTCAATTCATGTCTTTCAGATTTTATTTTTTAATTGGAAAAAACTCAAAATTTTGTGGACCAAATTACCTCAAATTCACAACAGAAGCTTACTTGCATCAATCCTAGCTACATGTAAATTCACATTCTAATTACTCTAATACTTTCAAAAATAAAGCGTCTTCAAAATTATTTTTGTGTATTTTGGGTGAAAAAAATCTTCGTTATAGCTGATATAAAAATTCGTCCGCGGTCTCCACGAAATGAAGATCTGTGTCAAGTTGCGTTAAAATCAGTTGAGTGTTTTTTGATTTATCGGTCGGATACATATATATATATATATATATATATATATATATATATATATATATATATATATATATATATATATATAAGAGCAATAAAGCAAATTTACTAATAAATCCAGCAGATGTAAATAGCTTTGAACAATGGATCATCACTAAATTCACCAAGGCTGAAATAGAACACGACATTGTTAACGACATCAACAAACTGAATAATATCATCACAACCACAATAACAGAAGCCCAAAGTCGGCACTGCTCAACAAATCAAAGGGAAGAAAAACTAAGCAGGGAGACCAAACTGCTCATAGAAAAAAGAAGGGATATTAGGTCAAAAAGCATGTCCGAAGAAGAATTAAGAGAAATAAATAAACAAATTTCAAAAGGCATCCGACGCGACGTAAAAGCTTTTAGACACAACCAAATCAAAGATACCATAGAGAACAACAAGGGTATGAAAGTTCTACGTAAAAAGATTCACAATGGAAAAAATATTTATGGAAATATCACTAGATGAGATTAAACTAGCACTGAAAAAGATGAAAAATCAAAAATCACCCGGAGAAGACTGCGCGGTTTCCGATGCAATAAAGATTGGTGGTCCTTGCTTGCTCCAAAAAAACAAATCTCTTTTTAACCTTTGTCTCTTCAATAGTACGATACCAGAAAAGTGGAACAACACCATCGTAATACTGGTCCACAAGAAAGGAGACATCTCGAACCTAGAAAATTACAGGCCGATAAGTCTACTTAGCCACCTCTACAAATTATTTACTAGAATAATTACCACACGACTTGAAAAGAAGTGGGACTTCGTCCAGCCAGTGGGACAAACCGGTTTTCGTAGTGGGTTTGGAACCAATGATCATCTCCAGATCGTCAAAACAGTGATTGAAAAGGCCATCGAATATGGCAGACCTCTTGTCCTTGCTTTTGTGGATTTCCATAAGGCTTTCGACACTGTGGAGCTGGACGCAGTGTGCAGTCACTGCAAGCATGCCATATTGACTATCGCTACACCAAACTAATTTATAATATATATATATATATATATATATATATATATATATATATATATATATATATATATATATATATATATATATATATATATATATATATATATATATATATATATATAAATGCTACTTTTGTGGTAAAACTACATGAAAACACGAATCCTATAAAAATTGGGAGAGCGGTACGCCAGGGAGATACGATGTCTCCAAAACTGTTTATCACCGTCCTGGAATATGTGTTCAAGAAGCTAGATTGGGACCAGAAAGGTCTAAGAATAGACGGCCAAAGTCTGTCAAACTTACGGTTTGCAGACGATATTGTCTTACTGGCTGACAACTTGGAAGATATTAGAGTGATGCTACAGGAACTTCAGGAGGCCTGTGCAACAGTAGGTCTAAAAATGAACATCGGAAAAACAAAATTTATGACAAACCTCGTCCCTAGTAACAACCTAATTATTGAAAACTCTGAGGTGGAATGGATAGATAAATACACATATTTGGGCCACGAGATAAGCATATCCAAAGCCAACCAAACATGCGAGATAAACAAAAGAGTTATACTCTCCTGAGCGGCTTACGGCAAACTTGGAGACGTTTTTAGAGTCGATCTTCCAATATGCTTGAAAAGAAAAGAGGTCGATCCTTGGCGTTTAGTTACGTGACCTCATTAGAGATGAAGAATTGCGCAGAAGAACAGGAGTGACTGATGTGGCAAAACTCAAATGGAAGTGGACGGGACATGTGGCTCGCATGCAAGATGACAGGTGGACAAAACGATTACTTGAATGGAGACCCAGATCCGATAAAAGAGACAGAGGAAGACCACCAACTCGCTGGACAGACGACATTACAAAAATTACAAAAAACTGGATTCGTAGCGCTCAAGACAGAAAAGAATGGACTGAACTAGGGGAGGCCTATGTCCAGCAGTGGACGCAGAAGGCTGATTGATGATAATGATGATTATATAAAGTTGGAAAAGGCATCGTTTGGAAGAAAACAGGGTGCTGATACTTATGAAGACACTCATCAAAATATAACCTGGGTGCAAGAAGGATTGACTCCTCTCGATAGATCAACGGCGAAGATTCGATATAGACCGATACATCTCAAGGAAAACGGCAAGTTAAAACAACATCTTCAGAAGATCTGCTCTACCAGAGCACATCCGGTGATACACAGCATACATATGGAAACACTAATCTTCATAATTTTGTTTCTTGTGGTTTTAATGATAATGTGTGGCGAAAAAAGAAGTTTGCCGAAAATCAAGCGTAACCGAAAGAAGGGGGGCGTTCTTCAATATGTTGGTGAAGGAGTTAAGATAGAACGAAACCCTTTGCAGTAATATAAAACCCGTACTCGCATCGTAACGAAAGCCAACAACCAGCCAAATCAGAATTTTGTGTGATTTCAATCCATGCTGTAAATACACCAGCTGCGAGGTATCTAGAGACAATTATCATTGCAGAAACTCGCGTAATGTTCCGTTTACTGTCATGTTCTTATCATATCTTACTTTTATAACTTATAATTAATGTAGTTTGTCTGTCTGTTTGTAAACCTGAATAAAACACTAGCGTTCCCATAATTTTGGAAGACGTCATTATAAATTGCTAAATAGAGTAATAATAAAATGTGTATGAACTTGGCTCCGCCGCCTATGTAGGTCTGTTAATAGATCACTTCACAAGAAACACCGGCAGAAGCACGTCCGATAGATACTAAAATAAAAACAGTTCAGGTGTTTCCGCCCTCAATCGTCATGGACCGACCACCTGCACAAGAATATAAGGAGAGTTGTAGACGTAAGATATTTAAAATGTCCTCTGATGACGCTAACTTGGTTAGTGAAACGATTGTCAGGGTTTTAAATGTGTTGTGGTCATTTGGGTTCTCCAAGTGGATTGATTGTCACGGGTTTTCTTGATAAAATAATGACAGCTTGCCCGGCTTCTGGCCCGTCACAATTTAGGAAAAGGGAGGTTTCGGGAAAATAAAGAAGGAAGGAAACGGAAAATAAACAAACCACAGGGAAGAGTAAACGAGAAAGAATAGAGAATGGTTTCACGCTACACCCGGGAATTGGGAACTTCAGCGTCGTCAGTTGGTACCAGGCTCCGCAGGTAGGTCACGACTATTTGTCTATTTCTAGTGACACGTGCAACGTGCAACAGAAACAGATGTAAAAGAACAGTTTTGGGGTTCGTAATTTACAAATTATTCGACACAAAGTATTTTAGGTAATTGTCCGATAGCTAAATAAATACAACGACATCAACGGTAAGTGCAATTTTAATCGCTGGAATCACAGAACTATACGTGAGGAATGGTTACATTAATTAACTGTTGTCTTTTTAGGCTGACACTCAGCGATGGTAAAAAGTGTGTTACTATGTCCGATATAATTGTTAATTTGACTTATTCTAACAAAGATGCAGAGATCCCCCTTACAGTCGACTGTTCGAGTATACACACAAATACAAGGTTCAAATACTAACTTAAAGATATGTATGTAACTTATATGTAATACGGCACTTTGTTCATAATATAGCAGTATTATAATACCATACTTACTACATATGTATATTGACACTCACAATGGAAAAATAAGCAAACTTTAAAAAATAAACCGACTTCAAAATAGGTACTAAAAAGCGAAAAATAACTGAGTTACAGGTTTCATTCTAAAGACAACAATTAATTTAAATGCAATAACTATATGCGCTACGTACTTATCTGCTTGAAGCGATATAAACACCTTAATTAATTACAGGTTATAATTGTAATGAAATACCTAAATATGTAGTTAATGATCAAAGAACAATCCACACTCACGCATTCCGTCGCATGCGCGGAGAAACTTTCAATGTGGGGGGATTGGACCTAGCGAATCTACCTACTACCTAATTAGCTTGGCACCGACTTCAAACAGATAAGTAGGTAGCGCATATAATCATATTTCATTTAAATTAATTTTTGTCTTTTGTATTAAATTTCTAATCCAGTTATTTTCGCTTTTTAGTACGTCCATTTAATTCTTTTTAGGTTTGTTTATTTTACTAAAATATTTGAAGAAAGTTGTTTTCAAATAGACCCTTTCTTTGATGCTTTGGCAGTAGTATCAGATACAGAGTTTATGGTTTAATAGTCGATAATTTGTTGCAAATTTTCGTAGAAAGTGAAAATAAACGCGAAGTGTGTCCCTAGAGCTCATATCATGGTCTTTAGCCTTTTACATATCTAGAAAGTGGGAATTTTTGAGAAAAAATTCTATAATAGATCCGTTATTAGATAATCCAAGAAAAACTTTTATACGTTAACTACAGGATGTCTTGAACTGCATCTTATACAAATATTTTGACAATCACAAGCTGCCCATAAGTCGCTGGTGCTACAAATTTTCTTTTTTTAAGAACAGCTCCTATATTATTGCATTTTTGCATTTTGTGATATATAATGCATGTTTAGAGAAAAAAATGATATCGCTCATGGTTGTAGACTTATTTCAATACTTTGTAACTTTTTAGGTTTTGGGCACGTATGAGCAATATATATATATATATATATATATATATATATATATATATATATATATATATATATATATATATATATATATATATATATATATATATTATTTATATGTGTATAAATAACCACCTAGAGCTTATACTAGCCAAGTAAGTTGTAGGTCATGACTGTAAAAATGTAAGTAAACAAGTAAATAGAGGTCGGTATCCAGAAGTTCATGTAAAAAAGTCCGTGGCCGTATGAGTGAATACTCGAGGCCAAAAATGTAGTTATATATATATATATATATATATATATATATATATATATATATATATATATATATATATATATATATATATATATATATATATATATATATATATATATATATTACAGATAAGAGTCAGTCAGATAAGACTGTCAAAATTTTTGTACTACAGAATAATGTTTTTTGGGAAGTTTTGATTTGAAAGATGGAATGGTTTTTGTATTAAATGGATTCTAAATATCCACGGTTCTAGCAGGAATGTTGGTGGGAATGGGAACCGCAGCTGAAGAAAAACTTAAGTTGAAAATTAGAAAATTTCAGAAAAGGCTGTTCAAAATCGTATCCCAGTGCAAGCACAAGCATAGCTTTTTTGCACGACATAATGTATAATTTGAATTAATAATAAATTATATATATATATATATATATATATATATATATATATATATATATATATATATATATATATATATATATATATATACATATCCACGTATGAGTGATATAAACAGCTTAATTGACAACGAATTATAATTCTAATAAAATACCTAAATAGTATGTTGTTAATGATCGACGACCAACCCACGCTCATGCATTCCGTCGCGTGCGCGAGCAAACTTGCGATGTGGCGGGAGTGGACCTAGTCTATCTATCTACTACCTAATTGGCTTGGTTTCATTTTTTTTTAATTTGTTTTTTTTTGCATTCAACTCATCAATTACTGTATGAATTCGAGCACAACACTCCTTGAGCATAATAATTTTAAAAACTCGTTAGCAACGTATCCTTAAACTCGTATTATTGTCTTGTTTTCCCATAGATACAATAATATGTATAGTTAAGAGAAACACATTTATACTAAATTATGTTACAAGCAGCCTTTCTCAAAAGATTTACGTATATGTATATTTTAAAACGTAGGTCACACTATTATAAAATCCTGTCATTTTGTTTTCAGTTCTCGAAGGTTAATGTTACCCCATTCTCTTCTTTAACAACCTACTTAATACATTTCTATATTATTTAGTCCAACATCGTGCTATGCATTTGCTAATAATTTAATTTATATTGAAACTATATGCACAATATCTTATATTACGTAAGTTGCATACTCTGTAACTGACTAAAATTTAAATTACGATAATTTACTATGTCCATGAAACAAAAGCAGAATCACCCCAAAAACCACAAAAATAATAACAGAGAGCTATGCGCTAGATACGTATTTCGGCAACGAAGTTGTCTTCATCAGTAGCTGTCGCTCAAATGCCGTTACTAACATCAGTTTAGCAACAGCTACTGATGAAGACAACTTCGTTGTCGAAGTACGTATCTAGCGAACAACTCTCTGCTATTGTTTTTGTGGCTTTTGAGGTGATTCTGCCTTTTGTTTCAGTTTCCAGCCACAGTGTCCAACCTCAGTCTTTTACTATGTCCATGTAGGTACAATCCGAATGTGGATTATCTTGGTAAATACCGGGTATTAAATCTTGGGTTATGTTGATAGGTTATGAGTCAATTTTCTGGACAAAAATATACTTTACTAAATACAGATATAGAGACGCTTTGGCCTCACAACTACCTGTTTTTTTGCTGCAACCGGTTTCGCCTTTTACGGCGTCGCCAGGCAGAGAAGAAAAGAAGCAGCTGTGAAACTATAAAGGAGGCATCTTCATCTTTATTATTATTATTATTATTATTATTATTATTATTATTATTATTATTATTATTATTATTATTATTATTATTATTTTTATACAGGGTTGGTCCACTTTTTGAGTCCCTGCACCGCGGCCTCATTGGCCTATTGTTCCCCAGGCTCCTCTAGGATGCCCGTTTCTTTGACAAAGTCCAGTAATTTCCTGTGGTGAACAGTCTGCAGTCTTTAGAGACTCTTTTGGTTCCCTAGTAACCTGCGCCGTGGATTTTCTTCCTCTTCTCCGCATCCTCTGTAGATTGGGTCTGATTAAAGCTTCAATGTAGAGAGGTGTTTCTTTATATAACAGGAACCCGTTATCAGTCCTGTCAATAGTTTTAGTTATTTCCTGCTCAACTTGAGCAGATCTTTTGCTCTTTGGCTGGACGGTTCCCTGAGGAGGGATTTTGTCTGCCTTTGTCCAAGAGATTTGCTCCAATATTCCAGATGCGCAGCAAATTGCAGCATCGTCTCGATTTCATGTCTTGCGGTTTCATATGCAACCCCGTAGTATGGTTCTGGCCCGTTTAGATGCCTTGCTCGCACTTATTTTGCAACCTGGTCTGCTACCTCGTTGCCTGTTATATTGACGTGCGCAGATCATCTTGACGGTATTGCTTGCTGCGAGCTGGCTGAGGTTGCGGATGTAGTCCAGTACTAGCTTTCACCGCGATTCCTGTGTCCCCAGCGCCTTTAGGCCTGCTTGGTTATCGGTAACTTTGAAGATTCTCTTCCCTCTGTAATTCCTCTCCAGTAGCATTTGTGCACACATCATTATAGCTAGTGTTTCTGTCTGGAATACGGTTGCATACCGACCCAGGCTGACAGCTATCTTGCATCCCGGTCTGTTGCCTCCGTATATACCGCATCCTGCTCCGTCTGCTCTTTTGGCACCGTCCGTAAAATAGACAGTTCCATTGGGCTTTGGGCTGTTCCCCTCTATCCAGTCTTCCCGACTCGAGAGACTTATCTCGTACGATATAGTTGTGCGATAGGTTGTCTTTACCCTGTCTGAAGTCATGCTCACAGTGTGGTTGTCATATATTATTCTTCGGATGTTGCTGTGGCTATCCCTCTTCTCAGTTGGTCTTCAGGCTATAGGCCCCTATGATCGCCTGCGCCTCCAAAACTAGGTGTAGCGGCGGCAGGTTCAGCATGGTTTCCATGGCCGCTGTGGGCGTCGTTGTAATCGCCCCAGTAATGCTCAGGCAGGCCATTCGTTGTATCTTGCTTAGTTTTTCCTGCAATGCTGTATGTAGGTTTATCCAACCGCACTAATGATGCATACGTGATAATGGGTCTAACCACTCCCAGGTATATCCAATGGGTCATGCGTGGTGATAATCCCCTTTTTTATGAACCATTCTCCGACAGGGCGATAAGGTCCTCATAGCTCTATCAGTTAACCTCGCTAAGTACGGTATGAACATCAACGTGCTATTCAGGGTTACCCCTAGATACCTGACCCTCTGGAGGCTTGGGATGCAGGTGTCATATAGGCACATCTGTTTTAGCCCTCGCTGGTTTCTTTTCCTTATTAATGGCACGACAGAGGTTTTCAGCGCATTTACCGCCAGATCCTCTTTGCCGCACCATTTTCTACAAGTTTTAGACCTCTCTGCATCGTCTCTGGCACAGTTCCTCCAAACTTTCCAGATATTATAATGGTTATGTCATCCAATAGCCTAGAGCCATGTACCCTGCTTCGTTTATATCCTGCAGGAGGTCGTCCACCACTAGGCACCACAGCAGAGGAGAAAATATACCCTGTGGGCTTCCCCGCGTAGCCCGCACTCCAGCGGTTTCTTCATTGACTAAGGCATATATGTCCCTGGGATCTAACATGTTAGAGATCCATCGGAAAATTACCGAGTGGGTCCCCCTGTTTTCTACTGCTCTTTTGATAGATAAGAGAGACGTGTTATCGAACACCCCCTCTATGTCTAGTAACGCACCCGGTGCAATTTCTTTATCCCAGAGTGTCTTTTATATCTTGCTAACCACCTTATGTAACGCCAGTTCACACGATTTGTTCGCTTCGTAGGTATTCTGATTCGCGCTGAGCGGATATACGCTCAGCACCGTATCGGTAATGTGCCTTTTGATCAGTCTCTCCGGCAATTTTAGAAAAAATGAAGTCAGGCTTGTCGCCCAGAGCATAGGTTTCCTTTCCGGGCTTGGGAATGAATAAGACATTTATTTCCCTTCACAACCCGGGCAAGTACCCCAGAGCCAGACTTGTTCGGAGCAACGAGTACAAAATGGGGGCCCACAAATCTATCCCATTTTGAAGTAGTGCTGGGAAAATTCAATCTCTTCCTGGAGATTTAAATGGTTGACATCCTTCTATCGTCCATTTTAATTAATTTTTTGACTTATAACCTTATTGGCCAAGTTCCAGTCTCGCCTTGTTGGTCTTCTTAACGAACCCAAAAAGTTCATACTGCCTTTGGTATTATTAGGTTCTAGATTAACGGATCCCTGGAAGTGCGTTTGCAGCAATATATCCAGCGTCTTCCTACAGGTCTCCGTGTATTTACCATCATTCTTTCTGAGGGACCATATTTTCTCTTTTCGCCCATTGGATCGTGCCTTTTGAAGTCTTGAACGCTCAGGTTCTTTTTCCAAGCCGTCACAGAACCTCTTCCAAGAGTCTCTTTTGCGCTCGCCTGGCGGCCGTGTTGTACTCGGTGAGGGCCATCTTGTATTTTTCCCACTCCCCTGTTCTTTTTGCCACATTAAAACGTCGTCTGACATATCCGAGAGAGTCCCTCGTTCAACCAGGGCACGTCTTTCGAGGTTCTTCTCTCTTTCTCGGGACAGCTTGCCCCAATGATGGCCTTGTCAAGATTTTTTTTCTACAATTTCTACTTCGATCAGAGTTTTTGCCCTGTTCGGGCATCCTTCGAGTTCTCCCTTATGACATCTTCTATACAGGTCCCAGTCGGTTTTCTTTGGGTCCATGTATTTCTGAGGGCCTGGTTTCTTCAGTTTGATGTTAAACGAAGGTTGGTTCATTGTCCTTATTAGCTTTTTCTAGTTTATTTACTAATAAATATTCTAGTAATGACTCACCTCTCTTGTTGGTGTCACTGCTGCCCCAGACGATGTGGATCTTCTTTCTGATCGACGACTTGCCAGCCGTTGGTATTTATGCCGTGGTTCTGTATCCCCACTCTCGCGATTATTTTTCCAGTTTATTTTTGGGCCTCGGTATCCACACCAGCGCCCTCTCAGCTGTGGCAAGGTTCTTCGCCTCTATAAATAGAAGCCCTGTCCTTGCCCAGTGTTCTTCCTGCATCAGCCGACCGCTCAGCCAGTCCACTGTAGCCTGGTCCGAACAGCAGATCTGCAACCCCCGCCCCTGTGCCGACACTGTGAAATTCGGCAATGTGTTGATTCCCCAAATAGTGGTTTTCAATTGTGTATATTTATGTATTGAGTATATTATGCCGCATATACTTTGGAAGGGGAGGGAAGTGTGGGGAGATGAAGTGGTATTATTATGTGTCTTATATTTAGTATCTATAGTTGCTTTTGTTAATTTTTTGCAGTTAATTGTGTAGAGCTGTATCGACTGTTAAGTGTAATTTCGGAGTTTGTTGAGTGGAAGGACAGAGGTAGGTGTCACTTTCTGGCACCTTTCGTTTGAACTCCTTTCACGTACAGATGTCAATTTAATGTTCACTATGTTTTAGTTTGCCTTATACTTGTAAACTGGGTGTGTCTACAAAGGCGATTATTATTATTATTATTATTATTATTATTATTATTATTATTATTATTATTATTATTATTATTATTATTATTATTATTATTATTATTATTATTATTATTATTATTATTATTATTATTATTATTATTATTATTATTATTATTATTATTATTATTATTATTATTATTATTATTATTATTATTATTATTATTGTCATCCCTTGGAGGATCCAGGTCTTGATGCGCCCTGTCTCCTCCTTAATCAGACTAACCTCGGGGTCTTTGAGAGTGAAGACCATCTTCAACCCCGATACTGCATTACTAAAGGACTTGGTGATGTCCTTACCGGTTTCCATCTTGGCCCTTTTAGTTCTAGATTTCACCTCAGTTGGGGTGCTGGTATCAGACCGGTGTCGCTTTGGCGTCCCAGTCTCCGCAGCACCAGCGGGGACTTTCTTTACAGCTTTATGTCGCTTGACGCTCCCTTCGGCCTTGCCTTTTTTTAACTTCCGACGCTGCGCCCCTGAGAGCTTGGGCCTTTGTCGCCTTTGCTCTCCAGTGCTCGGCATCCCGGAGGTGTCGCCGGTTTCTTCAGAGTTCATCTTGGGGTCCTCACGGTCCGCCGGTATTGGTAAAGTTTTGTCTTCGTTAGTATCCATTTTTGTTCCCAAAAAATTAAACTTTTTGACATAGTTGGCAGGCATTCGTTATATGGGGTGCGCCAGGTGCCCCAAGGTGAGACCAGTAGAGACCGATATATTGTTAGGTCACATATCTCTTTAGCCTGGCCCTCTCCATCGTGAGATTACTTGGACCGGGCAGTTAAGCCAAGTCCCCCATCTCAACTCCTTGTCCGCGAGATATGACCACGACAACAAGGGGCCAGGCCTGGTATATCTAGGAGGCAAAGTACTCGGTACTTTAGCCCCTCGGCGTCGTTGAGTAACCTGGTGCAGGCCCTTAGCCACGACAAGACAGCTGGGCGTCAGGTGGTCGTCCACGGCATCGGTTTTAGCCACCTAGCACAACCGGAAAATCTTGCGGGCGATAGACTGCTCAGACCAAGCCCATGCGATTCATCGGTTTATAGCCGACATTACCCACTTTGCCTTATCCGTGCCCCGCCATTTGCGGATTTCATCACGCTTAGACAGGTCACGGGACAGGTTTGTTGAGCATTCCCCTATCCGCCACCCGGGGACACGTGCGATAGATATCTTCCACATATGTATTTAGTATGAAACGGTTTCACCAAGTAAGAGCAACAACAATCAATAAATCAACGAACATTTGTTTAAGAAAATGAAAAAAAATATTTTAAAGTGGAGTGCTTTTGATGTATTATAATATCAAAAAATACCACGAGCTATGATCTATAATAAAGATCCGCTTGATGTTGTCACATGGTATCGCAAGCATTGAAACTGTTTTTTTCTTAAATAAATCATTGTTAGTGAAAAACCTTTTAGATGAATCCCGGATATCTTAAAGTACAATACACGACACATTTAAAGGTCTGTCCAATTTTTGTTTCAGGTCAGTGGATAGGAAGAAGATGTCTTATTGAATGGCCAGCTAGCTCTCCAGACCTGAATCTGCTAGCCTTTTTATATGAATATTCAAAAATCAAGGTCTTTCAAACTTAACCACAAAATCTGCAGGAACTCAGGGAGATAATTACTACTGAATATCGCAGAATAACCCTGAAGATGTTGGTAAATGTCAGAAGGTTTGTTCAGAGACTGTATTATTGTATGGACGCCAACGGTAGCCATTTTGAGCCATTATTAAATTAAAAATACAATTCCTAATTTTTCCCAAAACCCCCAAATATACTTTTTCATGGTAACAACTGTAATTCAATATTAATGAAGCCACACATCTTGAAAAAAACAGTAGTTGCGGCTAAACCGATTTATGTGTGTGTGTGTGTGTCACACCGATAACTTAAAACATAATAGACCTATTTAGATAGAATTTGTTGTATACTTTCCTCTTGCAAATGGCTTGGATAAGTTCATTAGCCAGGGAAATCTGACCAGTTTTCCCTGGAAATTTTTGTGTTTTCTTTCGGAAAATGTTTATATCTTTGGAAATAACAAAGCTATCGCAACCAAATTTGGTACGCCCATTAGTACCTATAGATTTAACTATGTACCAAAATTGAAATTTCTAAGTTGAAAGGGAACAAAGCTATGTGCATTTAATTCAAAAAACTTCGGCTGTTCTGGTGGCCAAATGAGGCCGCAAAATGAAAAATTTTCGTATGATAAACACACTTGATGTAATTTTATAGACAAAAAAAAACACATTTCGGGTTAAGACCTCGAAAAATATTTAAACAGTAAAATAAGCCTTGGTCCTCTAAAACAAACAAGATTCTTATTATGCGTAATATAGTAGTGCATAATAGTCCATGGCAACAATACATGTCATATTCAACTGACAAATTATTGAGAATTGAGAAATGTCAGACCTACTTTCAAAGTGACACATAAATAAATATTTTCTTTCTGGTGTGTAATATAAATATATGCATGCTTTTCTTCTTATATTTATCTTTTTCTTTGGTCATCACATTATTACTCATTGAGTTAGATATAATTTGGTATTAGTGAATTGTTGTTAAAAACTCACTTATAATGAGGAGGTCGCGACTTTTGAATTTTGATAAAATTTCTTCAAATGAACGCGGACTAGGCCCCCCTGGAACCCATCTCCGAGGTCAGTTACAGGCATTTAAAGAAAAAAAATTTGGTGTTTCCACTGAACGTCAAAATTGGCAACATTTAGACAAAACCACTGAAACGAATAAATGTAAAGAAAATGTCAGAGGAAAAGTGTCTTACAACCCCTTAAGTTTCAGCTTCAACCATCACTGTCCTTCATTTTACCAAAATATTTCCAAAAAAATAATTTCTCTGATGCTTTGGCAGTAGTTTTAGGTATAGAGCTTATGGTTTAATCGTTTATAATTTTTAGCGAATTTACGTAGAAAAAATTCGCTAATGAGGATACCGCGACTTTTGACCTTTGAAAAGATTTCCTCAAACGAACGCCAACCAAAGCCCCTAGAACACATATCTGGGGTTAGTTCCACTTTTAGTGAATTTTCGTAGAAAAAAATTCACTAATGGGGAGACCTCGACTTTTGAATTTTGAAAATTTTTTTGCTAATCATCGCGAACTAGGACCCCTAGAACCCATATCCGGGGTCAGTTTCAATTTTTATATGTTTATATATATATATATATATATATATATATATATATATATATATATATATATATATATATATATATATATATATATATATATATACATATATATATATATATATATATATATATATATATATATATATATATATATATATATATATATATATATATATATATATATATATGTATGTATGTATCACACCGATAACTCAAAAAATTATGGACAGATTTTGATAGATAAGTTCGTTAGGAAGATCGAACGAGGTTTTCCGCCAAAATATTCAGTTTTCGTTCGAAAAAAAATTATATCTCCGGAATTAATAAAGTAAGGGTACTCGGGTTCATGTCATCATAGGTAAGCTACCTACCAAAATTTAGCTCTGTATCTTAAAGGACAAAAAAGTTATAGGCATTTAAAGAAAAATAAATTTGGGTTTTCCTCAAAAGTCAAAGTCGCGATTTAGCAGGCATCAATCTGGTTACCGGTTTAACCTATGTAGTAGAAACAATGTACTATATTTTATCAAAAATAGCTTATTGTTTGAAAATGTACACAAATTTTCCGAAAATAAACTTTAAATGTTTCCGAGAAAACTGGTTTCCTAGCCAACAATCCTCGGGTTAATAGCAAATTGAGTTATTGAAATTTGAAGCATTTAATGAAAATTCGCTACCAAAACGCACTTACTGCGTCCCGAGCTTTTTTATATTTTGCCACTCGTTTGAACTAAGAGGTAGAGAAGAAATTACACCCTACGATTTATAGAATGAGAAAATGTGAAAAAGTGCCTAAAAAAGAAGTAAAAAGTAAAGATAAGAAGTAATTGTGGAAAATAAGATAATAATACTGCAGATAAGAGTTTTGTGGCAAAATATTCGCGATTAAAAAGTGATCATGTGCAAATCTGAACCTTGCCAAGCTTAAGATAACAACCAAATCCCGAAAAAGAAAACATCACACTTTCTGTTGTTTATTACCTGACTAGTTTTTCCTACAAACAGTCATCACATTTCGATAAAAAATTCAAAAATGCAATAATATAAGGGTGTTCGAAAAAAAATATTTATGAATCAGCAACGACTTATGGACCAAAATAATTTTATAAAATGCAGCTCAAGATAACCCTAAAATTAACGTATACAACTTTTTCTCGTATCTTGTATAATAACAATTATATTGAGCTTTACCGTACAAATGTGTCACCCTGTATCTATGTAAACAGATAAAAACTGAAACTTAACCTGGATATGGATTCTGGGGGGCCTAGTTTGCGCTCATTTGAATAAATCTTTTTAAAATTCAAAAATCGCGGTCTCCTCATTAACGAATTTTTTTGGGGAAAATTAGCTAAAAATTATAGACCGTTAAACCACAAACTGCCAATGCATCGGAGAAAGTGTCTATTTGATATAGAATTTCTTGAAATATTTTAGTAAAATGAAGGACAATGATGGTTGAAGTTGAAACTTAATGGTTTGCAGAACACTCTTCTTACGACATTTTCTTTACATAATACGTATTTGTTTCAGGTTCTTTGCCTAAATGTTGCCAATTTTGACGTTTTAAATCGTGATTTTGACGTTTTGAGCAGAACCCCATAACGTTTTTGTCTTTAAATCTACAGATCCAAATGTTGGTACATGGTTTTGCCCTTTATAATACAAATACGCATATCGAATTTAGTAGCCCTTACTTTGTTATTTCCGAAGATATAATTTTTTCCGAAAAAACATAACATTTTCCAGGAAAACCTGTGCCGATTTTCTTGGCTAACAAACTTGTCTAAGCCACTAGCAAAAGGAAGGTATTCAGAAAATTTAATCAAAATCGGTCCATTATTTTTTGAATTATCGATGCGTTGCATTGTATGTATGGTCAAAGTGTCCTAAAATGCTTTCTTTATTCGTTATTTTCAATGAATATTTTTAGTGAAACCGCTCCACTTACCTACTTTTATCAGAACCTATGAACTTGTGTGGAATTCCAAGTGATTCATGGTTTCTATTAACATAATATGCTTATTGAAAAGTCGTTTGTATCAAACTGCGTCTATGTCTGAACACACTTTCATTTTCTAGCAAGTAATTCACATTTTAAACCTACGCAATAAAATCTGATGTAGGCAATTTAGTTTCAAATTTAAAGGGTGATGTCAGATATTTTCTCTACTTTCTAATTTGTTGCTACTATAATAATAAAGTCCTAAACCACATTAATTTTTATGTTAATAATGCGCAAAACTTGTTTTCCTTGCACAATATTGCAACGTGATTGCGGCGTTTCTATTTCCGTTTACTTATCCTTGTACCGCTTGAGTTGTGTCTTGTTTAAATGAATATAAATAATTGTGCAACAACGTATTTCCAGAATGTAAAATCTGTGAATCAACAGCTGCGAGAGATTAAAATTTAAAAGACTCATTAAGGTCAATAATATATGTGCCAATTAATCAGAAATTTTTTCTAGACTCTCTCTCTCACTATACAAGCAGAGTTAAGCAATACAGCTATCTAATATGTTTATTATGCTGGAAATCATATTCACAAAATATAAATGATACCGCCTTGGTTTAGGCGCTGGCGAGTGTACATGGGGTGCATCTCTGAAGAGTGGTATACACCCGAATTTGAAGGCCTCACTGTGTGCTTTAAAACGGACAAACTCGCTTGGGTGATGCTCGGGAGCAGGACTCGGCGGGATGTCGTATTGAGTCTAGTACTGGTGGGTGTCGGGTCTAGATGAACCCGGAGGAGAGCTGAGATCTCTAGGGGAGGAACTGAAGATTGAGGCCTCCTTTGTGAGCTTCGAAACTGGCAAACATCATCTCTTGGATGCTGCCTGGGTGCGGGACTCCATATGATACCGCTTTAAGTCAAACACTGACGCATGTCTAGTCGGGACCAACTCTGAGAGAGGCTGTCTCTCTGCGTGCTTCGAAATGGGCATGCTACTCCACTAAAGGACAGTACACCTGTCAAATGAACTTTCACCCCCCAAAAAAGATCGGCCACTGCAGGGAACTGCATTTGATAGGTGAAAATTAAGCAATGAGACTTGAGCCACAATAGAACTAAGGTCGCGGAAAAGGGACTGGAATAGTCTACTCATATTAAATCTAATCTATTAGTTTTATTTACCATTTAACAAAAATCTTTGCATGAAAGACCTTGCAACCATAACTCTTTAGAGTACGCATAGTACAAACAAAAATCGCTTCCGGCGCACTATTGATGCATATTGTTATGTTTTTTGGGGTTATGCATTTGTTGACTAACAAAATAACAGGTTTTCAAAGTACTAATTGATTATAACTATCTATTTTCTTACCATAAACACACCAATTATTATATTTCTCTATTACCAAATGTCTATAGCACTATACTTTACTTTTCGTCTTCTATTATCGCTTATTCCGTACAAACACGGACTCACTTACTGACTGACTGCTTCGTATGCACCTCGTTTTTTATACCGTTTATAGTATTTGCAGATATTTCTACATTTTTCTATCTGTGGTGTCTAGTTCCCTCTGGAATTTCTATAGTGTTCGCGGCTGCCAACACACTCTACAAGCTGCCTGTAACCATAGAGATAGTAATACTCTCTATAAACTGGATTTTCATAGAGATGTAACACCATATAACAATTAAGGATAAAATGAAATGCATGGTAAAAGCCTATGTTCGACTTTGAAAGTGGACACATGGTATAAACATGCGAAAAGTGAAGCTGACGCGGATGTGGGTTCTATGAAGCCTAGTTTGTGCTAATTTGAAAAAATTTTGCAAAATTAAGAACTCGGGATGTTTAGCGAAATTTTTCCATGAAAATTCGCTAAAAGTCTGGAGGTCAGCAAAATTGCAATAAACCGCAATAAACTGATCATTAATAACCACTATGCCAGGTTTACACGCCCATCCCACTCACACCCTATCTGCAATAACAAAAATATACTGCTGCAAATTGAATCATGACTTTCACATAGCTGTGATAACCTACTCTTCTCAGACAGACATTCTCATGAAATGAATTTAGAGTCCATGACTTGACCACAAAGGAAATATTCGTATTCCTGTACCCATAAACTTCTGAAACGTCATGTTACTTGAGTCTTAACAACCGCCTAAAGAAATCTTACCCAAAAACAATTCGAAGCATTTCTTTGTCGCGAGCTAACTGTAATATCTTTGGATATTTTGAAATTTAAATTTATTAACAAACTGAATCGCAGAAATATAAGGTGAAAATTAAACGAAGGCTGAAACTTCACTGCTTTATTCTGTTAAACATTTGAGGACTCCTTATCATTAGGATACGGAGGAAATGATTACATAAATACTCAATATGCTCTAATACAATATATCAGACTAACTGGATACCAAATTTGGAGACGATATCTCAGTTTGTTAGAAAGTTATTGCGCCGACTAACAGACAGACCTATAGGCCGACAGAACTACCGACAGACAAAAAATTTTCGTTACAGAATCAAGTTTTCTATATGTTTTAAGACTTTTTTAGAAATTTCTATCACCGATATTCCATCCCCACACATTCAACCATTGATTTAATTTCAGCACAGAAAACCAGATGTTTGATGAAATTGAAAGTTTTCTAATAGGCAAACTCTAAAACGTTACATTACTAGAGTTTTCACACAAAAAATTCAATTTTTACCGAATCATCCTTCATTCATCCCCTGTCTCCTGGAGCGACTTGACCCAAAAACAATTTGAACCGTTCGTTTGTCAGGTACTAATTGTATACAAAATTTGAAGACGATATCGCGATTCGTTCTAAAGTAATCGTGGCTACAAATAGACAGACATACAGACCAACAGACCGAAATACTGACAGACACAAAAAGTTTCCGTGCCCAAATCGTGTTTTCTATATGTTTTGACACTTTTTACGACGTTTAAGCAAAAATAAATCTATCGCCGATGCCATACTTCCACACGTATTGACGATGTGGAAGTAATAATGATATAAACCTGTAACCCACAGTTGAGGGCTTCCTAATAGGTGAAACTATAGAAAAGTAATCATAATATTAAGTGCTTTAATAAATACACTGCAAAAAAGCTAACAGTACTTACTCTAAAATCAATGAATACAAAGTAGCAACTCATCAACTATTTAAGGGTACTGAATGTGAATTCTACTATGGGATCAAATATGTTTTTTTTTATACACGGGTACGGATCTAATGTTGTCAATTTATATCATGGATTTTTGACTAACAAATATGGCCACGAGCTAATTCTTTGCTACTGTGATCTGAAGTAGGTTTTGATGTAAGGATTTTATGGCAGAGCATGATTGAAGCATATTTTCAAACGACTGTGCCAGTTACTGAAATTTGGTAATACACTCAGGATATAATATATTTGACATATTTTGAAAACACGTTGCATACAAACTTCAACGGATTTTTTTAAACTAAAGCTGCTTATACTAAGGCAATTAGCAATCCAAAGAAATTATTTTGAAAGGATGATTCCGAAAAGCTAAGACAAACGTTTAGTTTCATGGTTATTTTGAGTGAGATAATTTTTGATATACAAACACAGTTTTAATAATTTAGCTAATTTAAATTCCTTATGTTATCCTCAGTGTTTACAGCAATATGATTCAAATGACATTTTATGATAAACCACAACGTACGTGACATTTCATAAACCAACACAAATTGCCTAAAATTTTCTTATTTTAAGAACAATTAATGGCTTTATTACCGAAGTGGAATCAGAAAATAACATAAATAAGCAATTTACCACACCGTAATTATTATTATATCTGTTATTAGTGAATTTAAAAAAATCACTAACGAGAAGATCTTGACTTTTGAATTTTGAAAAAAAAAATCATACGAGCGCGAACTTTGGGTGTTCACACAGATCAACATCTGAGTTGGTCAGAACATATTACACAATTGTATATATATATATATATATATATATATATATATATATATATATATATATATATATATATATATATATATATATATATATATATACTGGGTGGTCCATTTCGCTGGCAACGCTCATTTTTGCCCATTAATATCAGTTTTATGAAAATGTGTGTTGAACAAAATTTGTTGACACCAAATCACAGCACACCCTGAAAATATTTTCCACTGTACAGGGTGATTACTTTTCCCGTGGCAGACTAAACATGCATTTTTTTAAATGGAACGCCCGGTATATTTTTCATTTTCAAACTCGTCTCAACAAATGCTATAAATTGATCTAGCATATGATGGGTCAAAACTTGTCAAATTTTCGCGATATTCAGTTTTTTGTGTAAAAATAGTGGTGTTTTGAGTGGGCTGTGGATGAGTTATTTAGAGCTGCCAACAAAGTTTGTTTAGTGGAAAATGAAATACCTCGGACGGACTTTCTAGTGCAGTCAACAGAAAGCGCACTTGCCTTAACAGTAGATAGTGTGATCACTTTTTGAAGAAAAAAAAAACATTCTAAAATTTTAAATGGCACCCCCTTTTTTATTTCACAATTGGATCAACAATTAAATAACAATTTCTTTTTATTGAGCACACATGGCACAGTAAACACATATTTTTCGAGATATTGCGATTTAAACTTGTAAAATACAGATTTTGTATGTTATACTTAAATTAAAAATTATTCAGTCATTACTGAAACGCTAAATTAAGATAATATCTCTATTAATTTAACGCAAGGTGTAAAGTAGATATGTATAATATCAGTATCGTTATGCATTATTTTTGATGGGTAGCTTCTTATTGCGATATTGCCTCATGCGGTCTTTTTTGAAAGACCGTATTGACGTATTCGCTTTTATATGTCGTTTGTTTTCGTTTTACTAAATAAACACTTTCAAACAAATATCAACCCTACTTTTGATGTTCATAAAGAAATCCGTGACATTGATTGTGCTGTTTCCTCTTTTTTTTTAACTCTTTAGAGTGCTTTTTTAGAGGAACGCTAAATGAGAACTGTTAATGTACTGTATTTGTTAAGTTTAAATCGCAATACCTCGAAAAAATTTTGGTTATTTAATTGTTGATCCAATTGTGAAATAAAAAAAAAGGGGTGCCATTTAAAATTTTGGATTTTTTTTTCAAAAAGTGATCACACTGTCTACTGTTAAGACAAGTGCGCTTTCGGTTGACTGCACTAGAAAGTCCGTCCGAGGTTTTTCACTTTCCACTAAACAAACTTTGTTAGCAGCTCTAAATAACGCATCCACAGCCTCACTCAAAACACCACCATTTTTACACAAAAAACTGAATATAGCGAAAATTTGACAAGTTAGACCCATCATATGCTATATCAATTTGTAGCATTTGTTGAGACGAGTTTGAAAAATGAAAAATATACCGGGCGTTCCATTTACAAAAATGCATGTTTAGTCTGCCACGGGAAAAGTGATCACCCTGTACAGTGGAAAATATTTTCAGGGTGTGCTGTGATTTGGTGTCAACAAATTTTGTTCAACACACATTTTCATAAAACTGATATTAATGGGAAAAAATGAGCCTTTACAGCGAAATGGACCACCCAGTATATATATATATATATATATATATATATATATATATATATATATATATATATATATATATATATATATATATATATTTACACAATTGTGTAATCTGTTCTCAGATGTTGATCTATGTGAACACCCAAGGGGACCTAGTTCGCGCTCGTATGATTTTTTTTTTTCAAAATTCAAAAGTCAAGATATATATAAATATATATATATATATATATATATATATATATATATATATATATATATATATATATATATATATATATATATATATATATATATATATATATATTTGTATTATGTATGTATCATACCGATAACAAATAAAATAATGGGCCGATTATGATAAAATTTGGTGAGTGCGTTCCTTTTGCAAGTGGCATGAATAAGTATGTTAGCCGCGAAAATCGCGCTAGTGTTTCCAGGAAAATTTTGGGGTTTCTCTCGGAAAAAAAATTTGTATATCCGGAAATAACGAATCTATGGCAACCAAATTTGGTACACAGGTTTATATTATAAAAGGTATTCTATATATCAAATTTGTAGGAATTTAAAGGAAAAAAATTGGATACCACCCATGTTCAGGGAAACGCGTAAAACCAAAATATTTTGTGTGTATAACAAATTCTATTGTATGTTAAACGCCTAGATTAAGTTTTTTGACGCAAAAAGGTCACGAAATGCCAGCAAAATTGCTTCGAAAAGTTTATAGTTTTTCTTCTTAAAACGTCAAAGTACCGATTTAAAACGTCAAGATTGTGCCGGCAAGGAATTCCACAACTCGGAAGTCCTAGGGACAGTAATAGGGTGCATTCGCTCTGTTTCCCTGGTAGATCTGTTGGGGACAGCAGGTGGAAGAACTATGGAAGAAAGCTTCTCTGAGCAGTGACCCTGCAGATATCTATAAAAGAGAGAGGGGTCACCAACGGCACGTCGGTGGGCAAGGGATGGCTGCCTTTGGGTGAGGGTAGGGTCACCGA
This sequence comes from Tillus elongatus, assembly GCA_964006375.1. Classification (NCBI taxonomy): domain Eukaryota; kingdom Metazoa; phylum Arthropoda; class Insecta; order Coleoptera; family Cleridae; genus Tillus; species Tillus elongatus. The sequence continues at coordinate 84,469,116 of OZ023262.1, read as the reverse complement.
TGAGAGGTATAGCTCTTTTCTGAATGGAGTCTAGGATAGCGAGTGTAGATGCGTCAGCAGCACCCCAGATGTGGGAGCAGTATTCGAGGTTTGGTCTTATTTGTGAAGTATATAAAGTATAGATATTAGCTGGTGAAAAATATTTGCGAGCCCGGAAGAGGAAACCTAATTTCTTAGCAGCCGCTTCTGCAATTGATGTGACATGTTGGTGCCAATTGAGATTTCGATCCGCAGAGATGCCAACAAGTGAAAAGGACTCATTACTTTGAATAACTTGGTTGTTTATTGTGATGTGTCTAAGGCTAGTGTATCTCTTATGAGAAAGAAAGCAAGACTGTAATTTGGTGGGGTTGAATTGTACAAGATTTCTACTTCCCCAGCCTAATATTTTTTGGAGATCCACGGAGATAGAACCCTCCATGAGTCTGCGATCCTCATCTAGTTGGGCTAAAGAGATAGGCTTAGAATATTGTATATTGGAGTGGAGGGTGCTGTCGTCCGCGTAACTGTGAACTGGGTTGGATGTGCTAGAGAGGAGGTCATTGATGTGGAGAAGAAACAAAGTAGGGGCTAAAGCTGAACCTTGAGGAACTCCTGCATTAATTGGATATAGTTTAAAGGAATGGCCATCCACGACAACAGAAATGCTCCGGATAGAGAGGAAATTTGCTGTCCACGTACAAAGTTTTGGTGATAGGCCATAGGCCGGTAGTCGAATGCTTTCGATATGTCTAGAGCGACAATCTGGGATTCACCGTGTAGTTCCATAGACTTGTTCCAAGAATGGGTGACAAAGGAAAGGAGGTCGGCAGTTGATCTGCGCTGACGGAATCCATACTGCCTGTCGTGGATTAGACTGTGTTTTTCAAGAAATTTTAGTAATTCGGTATTTATATACTTTTCCATCACTTTAGAGATGACTGAAAGGAGAGAAATAGGCCTGTAGTTGCTAGGAAGCGCTTTCGATCCTTTCTTGGGGACGGGTTGTACTCGAGCAGTTTTCCAATTATTAGGGAATATGCCTCTATTGTGAGATGTCTGAAACAGACGAGTCAGGACAGGAGCAAGTTCTGGTGCGCATTTTTTTAGAAAAATGGCTGGGATCTCGTCAAGGCCAGAGCCTTTCCTGGTATTAAGAGAAGAGAGCATCTTTCGTACCATTCTAGTTTTTATGCGGGACATTGGGGACTGTTGATTGTTGAACATTTGGAGGTTGAACATTTGGAGGTGGGTTGAGAGTAGAATTGCCGGCGAACAACGAGGCAAAAAGTTCAGCCTTGCCCAGAGCGGTAGAAACATTTTCATCCCCTGGGACAAGAGGTGGGAACGTGCTCTTGCAGAAATTATTCCCAATAGATTTAGCAAGAGTCCAGAAGGGTTTGCTCCCGCTGGAGCTTAAGAGGACTTTGTTTTTGATGTGGTTATTAAACGAGTTTTTTGTTAGTTAAATTTCTTAAGAACATATTGAGGAGTTTCAAAGTTATAGCATTTTAGAGAAGGAAACTTGTAATTTTCAATGAAGGATTTGCTGTTACATTTCAGAAAAATCCTAGGATAGTAGTGTTTCAATGAGTGAAGTTTGGCACCTGTGATGAGAACTGATAAGTACAATTTGGAGAACCCAAATCATCACACCACATTAAAAAAAAAACCTGAGGATCGTTTCACTAACCAAGAAGGCGTCATCAGTAGGATAAATAAACCGTTTACAAGTTTAAATTTTATTCATTCCTCTGATGTCACTAACTTTGTTAGCGAAACGATCGTCAGGTCCAAAAACTGTATTGTGATAAATTGAGTTTCCCAAATTGTACTTATAATAATGATTATAACAACAATTATATAACGTGCTTCTCTGAAGGGAGTTCCGGATGAATTTTTTTTTGTGGATATAACTAGTTCATGTGATCAGACGACTACAAAGGTAACATTTTATTGTAAGGCTCATAAAGTGGGTGCCATTTTTATAGGTTGTGTATTGCAAACGGAACACTTAAAATCTAGCTTCTGAGATATCAAAAAAGCACTTTAAAAAGATGGCTCTAGAAAGAAAACGCACATATAAAATACACTTTTGATTGTGGCGCTTTCCCCGCGACTCACCTGTAATTCCAATTTCCGTAGAAGACAAAGTCCTGAGTTTTGCCCAGATTATATAACTTAGGAGCACGTTTTTCAATTTTAACTAGGGTGTTGACAAATAAGGCAAAATATATTAAAACATGTTATATATTAACGAAGATCCAGAACTTTTTAAGAATGAAAAGAAACCCAGAAAATCCATAAGCTCTACTCGCCGTCGCTTTTTTATATTTTGCCACTCGTTTCAACTAAGAGGAACAGAATAAATTACACCCTTCGATTTATAGAATGAGAAAATGTGAAAAAGTGCCTAAAAAGGAGTAAAAAATAAAGATAAAAAGTAATTGTGGAAAATAAGATAATAATACTGCAGATAAGAGTTTTGTGGCAAAATATTCGCGATTAAAAAGTGATCATGTGCAAATCTGAACCTTGCCAAGCTTAAGACAACAACCAGATCCCGAAAACGAAAACATCACACTTTCTGTTTTTTATAAACTGGCTAGTTAGCCTTAATTTCTTAATGAATTTATATTAGACAGGAAATTTTCTAAAACTTTCCCTGTTTAACTCATCTTCTAAGTCTCACGGTTTCGAAGATAACAATGGTAGGCATCCAATTTGGGACAGACTGTAAGTTCAGTAACGTATTTTCTAAATAATTTTTGTTATAATTAGCTTTGGTTGATGCATTTTTTAAATGCGTTCCTTAATTTAATAGGTGGCGGTACAATATTCTGGCAATTATTTTTTAAAAGGCAACTAGAATTTCATCATTTTTTAGACAAGTAAATATGTCTGCTTTCTGCTTAAACGTTTACAATAAAAAATCATAATATAATTTATCATGTAAGAAGTATTTGCTCTTGAAAATGCAAGGGTATACTTAGTTACTGTTGAGTAAAAATGTAGGCTATTCTTTGTAGCAATGCGTGAGAACGCTGTAATTTAAAAACGCAGTCGTCAAAGAGTAATAACACTGCACTCAATGACCATTACAAAATTCATGCAGCAACTTTAATAATATAAATAAACCTAACAATTTCTGCAATATATTACCTAAGATTGTTATTTACTGGAGGCTTAATTTTGGTGTGTAAAAGTTTATGAATTAAGTGTTTGTTATCTAAGAGTATGTTTCGTAGTTTACATGTTAATAAAGTTAACGATTTATATACTACTATGAAAAGATATGAACCTGTGGTGAGCACTGATGAGTACACTTGGAGGACTCAATTGACCACACCACACTTTTCAAGACCTGGCGTCTCACTTACAAAGCTAGAGTCATCAAATGATGAAATATTATAAACTCTTAACAACTTGTTGTTTGTGATTTTTTTTTTGGCTGCGGATAATTATCCATTAGCCCATTATCCGAGTTTATTTTCCAATCGTACACCATAACATGCCACCCATTTCCATATTTTTATACACATTATTTTTTTATTAACAAAAATCGTTAATAGAGATGTATCGAGGTGAGACTTTGCACAATTTTGTTCAAATGAGCGCGAATTTGGGCCCTTAAAACCCGAAACCCAGGTCCGTTTGAATTTTTATATGTTTGTTTGTATATATATAAACTCGGCAAGGATATTTATTTTATTAATAGCTTGGATGAGTTCGTTAGCCAGCCCTTTCAGACCAGTTTTCCTAAAAAAAATTTATCAAGAAATAACAAAGTGATTTTAATGAAATTTGGTTGTTATGTTGCACTTACTACACACCAAAACTCAACTTTTTAGATTTGTAGAAAATTGAGTTATACCATTTTGAAACATTTAATGAAAATTCGCCACCAAATTGTTAAGTATAAAATTGTGCCTAAGCACAACAATAATCTTACCATTTAACATATTTCGTCGTTTTTGCTGTTGTTTTGTTTTTGTTTGTTATATATATATATATATATATATATATATATATATATATATATATATATATATATATATATATATATATATATATATATATAAAACTTTTCTTTTTTGTTGTTTTTGTTTGTTTGTTTTTTTTGTAATATTTTTGTGTGGTAATTTTTAAGCTTAAAAGCTAAAATTCTGGTTATACTCAAACAAAGTTTCTAAATACAGATATACGGACTACTTCTCTGGCTTCACAAATGTTGGTTTTCTTCTCTGTAACCAGTTTTTCTGCTTGAGGGCATTAACCCGGCGTCCGACATGTGGGGTGTGACAAACCCAGAGAGAACTAAAATGTCCGATGATTTTAAAAATACTGCGCTCACATGCATATCCCTCTCGTTAGCTTTCGGAAATTGTCGAGTCTCTTAGCGTGCGGAGCCATTTTAACAATAATTTGCTAGAGTTTGTGTTAATGAACGGTTTAGTTTATCTAGGGTTTGTCAAACCTTACGTGTCGGATTGTATTACAAAATTCGAACATTTCTCAAATAAATTTCTATCGCACTTTACGCGCCTTTGCTTCAAATTTTGAGGTATGTTTCCTTATTAAATGTCGATATTATTCACCAGCCCTTGAAATCATTAGGTTAACTATGGGGGACTACGAAAAGGAAATGCGTCGCCTCCAGGATCTGTGGAAGGAGGTACAAAGCGAAGATGAAGAAGTAATTGAATCAGACGATGAGAGTGAGATAGACAATGTAAGCATAAATAGTGAATATCCAGATGTTGAGCAGGAAGCAAATAATGAAGATGGACAAGGTAACCTTATGGAAGCTGCCGGTGTTACCACTAACGCACACGAAAAAGATGTAACCGAAAATGAATCTGAAATAGTGCAAGATCGGGAAAAATACTATTTAGGGAAAAATGGAACTAAATGGAGAAAAACATATTATAACAGGAATGTGAGAACCCGAGGCGAGAACCTGATAACTCAATTGCCTGGTGTCAAAAGATCCGCTAGAGATAAAAAAAAGTCCTCTTGAATGTTTTCTTATTTTCATCGATGAAGAAATTATAGACGATATTACGCGGTGGACAAATCAACTAATTGAGGAAAAAACACGTGAATGGGAGAAATCTTCTTATTATCAACGTACAAATAATATAGAAAATCTTTATTCGGACTGCTATATTTAGCAGGAGTTTTTCGAAACAACCACCGTTTACTGAAGGATTTATGGAAAACTGACGGAACAGGTTTTGAAATATTTCGAGTAACTATGGCCCAAAGACGGTTTGAATTTTTGCTTACATGTTTGCAATTTGATAGTAAAGAAAATTGCTCGCAAAGACGCGAAATAGATAAGCTGGCACCTATTAGAGCCATAACAGAAAAATTTGCTGATAATTGCAAAAATGCCTATTCGCCTGGTAGATATTTAACCATTGATGAGAAATTGGAAGCTTTTAGAGGCAGATGTCCATTTCGCCAGTACATACCGAATAAACCGGCTAAGTACGGCATTAAGGTTCAAGATTTGGTAGATGCCCGAACGCATTATTTAGTAAACATGGAAGTCTATGTGGGTAAGCAACCTGATGGCCCTTTGCTCTTAGTAATACTCCAACTGCAATAGTGGAACGGCTCGTCAGTCCATATGATGGTAGTCACAGAAATATTACGTGTGGCAATTGGTACACAAGTTACGATCTATTTGAAAAGCTCCGTACAAATCAACATCTGACTGGAGTCGCTACAATTCGAAAAAATAAAAGGGAAATCCCTCCGGCATTTTTGAATGTTTGAAATCGACCAATAAAGTCAAGTGTTTTTGATTTTCAAGAAAATTTTACAATAGTATCGTACGTTCCAAGAAAGGGCAAGGTGGTTCTGCTGATGTCAACCCTTCATCATGACGATTCCGTAGATGAATCCGAAGATAAGCTACCTTAAATAATGTCATTCTACAATCTAACGAAAGGAGGGGTAGATACAGTAGATGAATTGTCTGCAAACTATAATGTATCTCGCAATAGCCGACGATGGCCTCTAACACATTTTTTTCTATAATGAACACTGCCGGTATCAATTCCCAGATAATTCATCGTGAAAATAATAATGGATTAATTCTGAAAAGAAAAGATTTTCTCACAATGTTGGGGTTTGAATTGATAAATGATTATCAAAAAGCAAGGATGACCAACTTTAGAATACCTCGCGAAATAAGGACGGCTTTGCTCAAAATCAGAGCAGAACCCGAAGAACCTCCTACAAAGCAACAAAGACCTAACAAACCGCACAGATGTGATTTTTGTCCTCGTAATCGTGATCGCAAAACTAAATATGTATGTGAGGCTTGCGAAAAAATGTTATGTTTAGAACACGCGCTTATGTACTGCGAAAATTGTAGTCACTTTGCAAATGCATAACTTTTGGTTTTACATATTTTGATATATATTTTTTTTTATATATAGTACATTGCAATGCATTATTTACTTATATTCTATTGTTGCTGTTTATTTGATGGTATAGAACCATTGTAAATAAAAGTTTTTTATAAACGTTTTTTTTACTGCCTAAAACAGGATGATGTGAGCTTTTCTTTTTAATTTTCTTCTTCTAAAGAAGTTTTTGTGTTGCTAATGAAGAAATGTGATATTTGTATTTAGTGTCATAAAAAATATATATCAAAAATTCAGTTAAAGGAAATTAAAAAAAAAATGTGGGGTATGTGATACCCCACATGTCGGAAGATGTTAAAGATTTTCACATGTCAGACGCCGGGTTAACAGACAGGAGAAAATTAAATGTATTTATACGTATTCCTGACAACTGTAAATAAAAAATCGCTGCTTGGTTATGGCCTTTTGATCACAAAGTTCTTTATAAAAAATAAAAAAAAAAATTTAAAGAGCCTCAGTGGTTCAGTGGTAAGGACGTGTGCCTCTGAACCGAGAGGTACCGGGTTCGATGCCCATGGTTTTCCTTTTACTTTTTTAGTACATACTACACAATTAACATCAACTGAGGTTGCGGCATTGTATTTGATCAAGTTGAATGTCTGTACGTTCCGCCCTTCGGAGGGGGCGTAAAGCCGTCTATCCCATGTCCATGACATATTGGGCACATTAAAGATCTCTTTCCCCCTTACAGAAAGGCAGGCGGTCGGCAAAATTTCCAGGATTATGGGGTGAAAATGCTGCCTGGCGTCGGTGATAGGCCATAGTCTCGGAAATAGACAGACGTTAAAAAATACTATAAAAATGACAGATGGCGTCTTGAAAATATCTATGTAATGCATGTCAATATTTAACATAAAAGTAGAATCAACTTATGGCAATAATAACCATAACAACAATTGTAATAATAAAACAACTAATTAAAAATAACAACAATAAAGCAGGTTCCATATAACGAAAACATCGACATATCTCAAGCTATCACGACGTATTTTGTCTGATATAATCGACTAGAAAGAAGAGTTTCCACAAAAGGGGCATCTATCAAATCAGTTTGCTCATTTAGAAGAAGGTAGTTTTTGTCTTTTATGCCTTTGTACTTCCAAAGCCTTAAAAATGTCAAGTTTGCGCTTGCCATTACAAACATGTAGTGGCTCTATGTCCAATCACCGATACCATAGGGCTGTTGCACCGTGCTATCATGGAAATTTTGCCGAACCCTTGCATTTCTATAAGACGGGTAGGGATATTTAACGTCCCTAACATCGTACTGTATGCAGGATCGACGGCTTTACGCCCACTCCGAAGAGCGAAACGTGCAAACATCCAACTTGCCCAAACACCATAGAGATTAAATGATCACTTATCAGAAGTCGAACCCAAAACCTTGTTTTCAGAAGCACACGCTGTTACACCTGGATCATCGAGATTTGTTTTTATCCTGATTATTAACTACATTATACATATGTCATAAGAAATAAGAATGAGAAAATAATTCGTGTAATGTTCGATATAAGATTAGCAGGAAATTGAAGAGCTTGCTTATATAACGAGAGGTATATGATAATAAATAGTGATTGGTAAATTTATAATTTGTGAGAAGGTGATTTTGTGTTCGCTTCCACGGTAGCAGCAAAACACATTGTCTGCAACAAATTAGGAAGAGAAAAATTATCATCTGGAGCATGAATATCGTCCGATCCTAAGAAAAATGTGTTGGATGTAATAATTGTAGTCATTTAGTTCCTATTCATGCCAGTGTTAATTGTACTGTAGCACTTTACTTTAGCAATGAAACTCATACATAATAAAGTTTTGCAGGACAATTGGGGTATTTTTGTGACTGTACAGCAGTAAATAACATTGAGTTTCTATGGTGATTCACCGTGACCCCATATTAACTAGGGTGTTATCTATGATATGGTTAATGTTGATGAAATAGTGAGCTAACAACCTCTTGCGTTCGTTGGACAAATATGCTCCCCTTAAGAGTGGCTCCAGTAGGAATAGATGCGCCCCCTGGATCACATATGTAATTTAAAAAAATGCAATCCATTTGAGACAGGGCATTGCACCACTATAGTCGGAACAAATTACTGGGTCACCTCAAGTATTACAAAGAACTACGAAATTTTACAACAACAGAAATACAAAAGGAAAAAAGGCATATAAAATACAAGTTTAAATCATGCAATTTTAACAAAAGTGGAGTGAACTGTGTAAACTTAACGTAAAAAAAACAAAGAACATCGGTTCCCCGAAAGTTTAAGCAATGTTAACGAATTAAGCAAATACTTTCTGTCATCAGTGGCATATACCAGTATACGACCTAATAACAAGACTATCAATTCATATAACAAGTCTGTAGCCGAGGACGTAAACATCGGTAACAAAAGACATTATTTTCAATATCCTTGTCAATATCAAATCAAAGGCTGTGACGTCATGTCCCTTTATGATCCCCTATATAACACAAATTAAAAATTACTGTCTAACAAAATCTGTATACCCTTCAAAATGGAAAAGAGCAGATATGATCCCGCTACCTGAATTGACTGTCCCTTCCGAGTTTTCTCAGCTGCGGCCTGTCAGCATCCTGCCAACGTTGTCCAAGGTTCTGGGGAAGATCATGGAGTCGCAAATGCGGGACCATTTAAACATATGTAATTTAATTCCGCCACGACAGTCTGGATTTCGACCTGGATTAGCTGTATAACGGCGCTTTCGAGGGTAACCGACGATATTTTCCGGGCCTGCCACAGCGGTAAAATTACAGTTTTGATTTTATTAGACTTTTCTAGAGCATTTGCCATAGTCAATCATGAGATGATTTATATTCTTAAACACGTCGGTTTAGTGTGGGGGGGGGGGGGGGGAGTTGATTTATTGCAGTCATACTTCTTAATAGTAAGAACTCACAGGACTGTTTACAATGGTCATACATCTCCGTACCTTCACATCACACGGGGAAGTATTCTAGGGCCCCTGTTGTACACAATACACTCATTTTTTTTTATAAACGGGCTATTTATTGTTTCATGCACTTGTCACTTTTATGCAAATGATACACAGCTTTACTATTCATTTCATCCCTCCGAAAAGATAGATGCTTGTCGCCTGACCTGGTTCGTATTGAAAATGTTGCCTCAGACATTTATTAAAGCTTAACGCCTCTAAATCTCCCGTCGTCTTATTTGTAACTGAGAAATACAGAGATTATGTATGTACTTCCCTTAAATTCATATGTTTTGTGATATATATGAGATTCCATACAGGAAAAATGTGAAGAATCTTGGTCTGGAGCCAGATTCTGGTATGAGGTGCAGGAGTCACGTTAAGACCTTAGTGGAAAGGTCATAGGGAGCACTAAAAATGATATACCCTCACATGCATTAGTTAGGCCCTAATATAAAAACATTGTTGTGCGACACCCTTATATTGTCTAGATTTAACTATTGTGATACAGTATATGGTCCATGTCTTGACGCGTCGGATGTATCTAGGGTCCAGAAATTGCAGAATTCGGGTCTCAGGTTCATTTTGGTATAAGAACGCCTAATAGAGCTTCCCAAAAATTAATTGGGGTCGAATGGCTCAATATGCGCGACAGAAGGTAGTTACATATGTCATGCTTATTTTATAAAACACCACCGTATTTGCTAGACAAACTTCAGCTTAGAACCGATGTGCATAATATAAATGTTCGGCGTAAACATATTCTATATATTCCAGCACACTGGAAACAATTATTCAAACGACATTTTTCATACAACTGCGCAAGTATGGTGAATAGTCTGCACAGGTGTTTGAATATCGTTGCACTCACATATCCATTGTTTAAGTCAAAGTATAAAACATTACTTATTGAAAGCCAATGACGCCTCTGCCTGTGCGGTGTTTGGTTGTTACCTCCTTTAAACAGAAGCTTTAAGTGCAAGAACCGTGGTATATTGTGATTGACTTCAGATGGATATAGATCTGCTCAATGGAGAGGTCACAATCGCCTATAACGCCCTACCCTAAAGTACATAGCTATCAGATTATCAAAGTTATTAAGATTAGCAGCACTTTTTAGGAGGTTGACAGATCTGGATGTAGTTTGATACTCACGTTCTCTTCCTTTGTTTGCTTCGCACTGTCCAGAGTCCTATATTTGTGGGCTCTCCAGACTAGTGCCAGGTTAGATAGTAATTCAGATATCTAGATAATAGTTAGTAAGAATAAATTGTTTGCGCCGACGTCAAAAGAAAAGTAGATACTAGGGAGGAATTTCTATTCAATCAAACAGATATGTTAGTGTAACAAAATATTGAATTTATTCATATAAATTAAATTAGGAATAGCGAATATAATGAAATAAAAGATTGATAAATTTCAAATAAACATTAATTGCACACAAATAGAAACCAAATAAACAGCAAGAATTTCAAGAACAAGAAATTATTAATGTACATACATATGCCAAGACAATAACATAAAGATAGTTGTGTATTACTAAAATGTTGCTGTCAATTACTTAGGGTATCGCTCATAAATAAACATAAATGATTAGGTAAATTACTTGACGTTTGTCAATCAATTGTTAGGTTTTCTAGTGAATTAACTGGCCAGTTCTTTGAGTGAGCCTCCAAAAAAAAAAGCAAAATCTATGTAATATATTCCTACGTGAAATTTCTATATAAATTATGAAAAGATATATTAAAGAGAATGTATAGGTTAGGTATCGTACAGACCAACTTGGCTAATAACAATTTAAAAAAAATAAAAACTGTGTGTTTAAATTTACAACAATTGACAAAATCTTAGAGATTAAACAGGAAATATATAGTTTTGCTGACAGCACCTCCCTGACATTGTATATGCTCAAACTTGACTACGTGATTTTGAAAGTTCAGGTTATTAAAACTTCAGATGTGAGATTTCGGCAGGAAAATTCTGCTGATTCAGAGAAAAGATTTGTTTAGACTCACCAGTCTTTCGGTATTAGGTTACCTGGTGACCCTGTGAATATGCTTTCCAGATGGTATCAATCATGAGTGCCTGACACAGATTCCAGACTCCAGTAAGATCGGAAAAACTGGGGAAACGACTAGGACTTGTCATCAGAGATTATTGGGGTTACTGCTCCGATACTACAAGACCATTTGACACCTATGTCGATGTTCTGAATTCGCTTGATGGAAACTTTGCGAATCGCAATTAAAACGTGAATTTGCTTCAGTAAAATTCACTACCAATTGACTTAAGGTTTGATAATAACCAGGAATTCTTTCTAATTACGGTAAGAAGTCAACAGCTCGGAACAAAGAACCACAAGTTAACTCGCATTTTTATTCTGAATACGATGTTTAATCAAACTCGAAAATCACTTGAATTACTCCTAACAATCACTGACAATAATTACTAGGTGATACAGATAACAGAAAGAGTATTACAACCCCGTTTTAAGATAATTTAATACCCACCGAAAACTGATGGTGTTCCCTCAATGAAGGCTCAGCAGAGAGTCCCCGCTAATGTCTCTGGTTCTTCAAATTGTTAGTCGCTGCACGCAAAAATTCTTACTGTGACGGTTGGTGGCTGTACGCGAGCTCTTTCTAGCCTCAATACTTCGAATGAGATAAAACGAGACCTCCAATCGCTGGTGAAATCACGACGTCGCACCTCCCGTGTTCACAGTTGAAGGCTTTTGCCGCCAATTCTCTGCAACGTTTTCAACGGTATTTCTTGGGTGAGATCACCGGAAAATTACATATAAACAATATTTTAAATACTTATTTCGTTCCTGGAAATATTTGTTCAGTAATAATGCGAGGTAGTTTCCCATGACAAACATATATTGAATTTTAACGTACAAATAAGAAATGCAGTAAAGGGGTTTACGATACTTGAAGATTTAGCGACTTTTCATGAAAATAATTTTGAAATTAAAACATGAGTTGCCTTACAGATATTGGATTGTCGGCTCTTAATTAAGTCTCTTACGGGTTTATTTTGAATAATGAAAGCAGTAACGAAACGTAATCGTTACATGGTTCAGCCGCTCCCGCAGTATAAGTTATACCTATTCTCAGCAGCCCTCTTCTTCGCCAATTACTCTTTGCTTGTAACTTCTCTCTTTCTCTGTTTCCTTCGTCTGAATCCTGATTGTGCTTTGGTTTTGGCTGCTTCTTTACAATGCCAAACGACCAATGTTAAAATTTAGAAATTCAAGAAATCTAAAAGGAATGCGGCCTGCGTAGAAAAACAGAGCTCTCAATATAAGAAGGTATCTCAAGCAGGCCGTATTCACTGTGTAAATAATATTGTATGGAAATATTTTAAGCAATGTAACAAGTTTATGGTGCATAAAACAATCTATAGACTTTAGCCTGAAGGGCTTTCACACTCCCTCAAAGGGGAACATTCACTCATTCCAGGTATATCAGATACCAAAGTGACTAGTGGAGCCCTTTCCAAGTTATCGTGCCTTGAACGACAACGCGACACATCCTCATTTCACAGGAATGTCCGCATGGTGTGGGCAGTTTGCAAGTATTACCACCTTCTGCATAACCTTATAAAGATGCTCTCCCAGAACCCAGTCTCTTAATGTTCTCCGGAATATTCTTAGGAACCACACTAGTTGACGACATGACTATTGGGATCACTCGGATACTATCTGTCATTCACTGTCTCTTTACTTGTATCTCGAGGTCTGGGTGCTTAATGATCTTCTCGCTGTACCTTATCTCTAGATTATTAGTATTCGGAATGGCCACATCAGGGTCACTTGGTTGCAGGACTTATCCACTATTATTATATCTGGCATGTTGTGGGCAAGTCGTTGGTCTATGAGCACGGTCCGATCCCAGTGCAACCTGTATCTTGAGTTCTTTACAACAGGCTAAGGAGTGTATCTATAATAGGGCACCTTATTTAGATTTAAAATTCCCAGTTTCAGAGCCAGTTCTTGATGAGGTATTTTCGCAACTGCGTCGTGCCTCCGTTTATAGTCTGTTGTAGCAAACGCTTGACATCCACCGGTGACGTGCTGGATAGTCTCTGATGACTGACACCCAAATCTACCTTTGTCACCTTGAACCGAATTATCTCCAACTATATACTTCAGGTAGTTTCTTGTTGGGATGACCTGATCTTTTATGGCCAGCAAAAACCCCTCTGTCTCTGGAAACACCGTCCATGGAGAGGGTCCTACATCCAAGATTGCAGCTTGTCCTGATCAGTCTGGTGGTGACTTTGCATTTCACCTTCTTTTAATTGTAGCGGTGGTGAATCATCTTCTTCGCATATGGCACAGTGTAGTTCAGAAGTAACCGCCCGCTGGTGGTAATATGTACGTAGGTTCAATATCTGCTGGTCTAACTGTTTACCAATAGCCAAGACTCCTCTTCCACCTTGGTGTCTAGGTAGGGTCACTCGCTCGATAGTACTACGGGGGTAAGATTTTTGGATTTAAACAACAATTTATTATTATTATTATAATTATTATTATTAAAAGAAGAAGAAAAGGTGCTGAAGTATTTAATTTTGGTTGAATTTTAAGTACTTAGATTTTTAGTGAATTTTCATTAAGAAAATTCACTAATAATGAGGTATTGATGCTAAGTCTTTCGGAAAATATTTCTTCAACTGAACACCAATTAGGGCCCCTAGAACCCACGAACCCACATCCAATGTCCATTTGAATGTTCATATGTTTATATATATATATATATATATATATATATATATATATATATATATATATATATATATATATATATATATATATATATAGGTATATATGTATGTAAATAAACTTTAAAAGTTCAGAAGAAAACTGGTCCAATTTTACTGACCAACGAAACTATTTACACAAACTGCCAGGATATAATTATTCACAATCAACCAAAATTAAGAAAAAAGTGTTTTTATGAAAATGTGCAAACGATTTCTTTTATAAAAATTTATATGTTTTACAGAGATTGACTTCAGTTATGTCACACTAAATTATAATTTTCACTAAAATTCGATAAGTTTTTTACAATAACTTATTAAACATTTATTATTAATTACCAACATTTCACGAAAATCTTAGAAAAAATGATTTCTACGGAAACAAAATTTATGCGAAAAATTTTTAAATTCAGCCACCATTTGAGAGCGCTTGTATACAGCAGCTCGATACGAATAATACAAACAAAAACCTCTCTGAATTCATGGGGCTCCATCGCCTATTGCTAAAACGCCGTATCAACATTTCTGTGTGTTTGTTATAAGTGTCAAAAACATTAAAAGTTGCAAAACAATTTAAATAATTCAAAAACGATAAACAATATCTCTTTTTCTTTTCTTACAAACGCGCATTATAATTCGATGGAAAATGCAAAAATGCAATAATATAAGGGGTGTCCTACTAAGAAAAGGAAGTGTGTATCACCAACGACTTATGTGTCACCCTGCGATTGTCAAAATAAGTTTATAAGATGGAGCTCGAGACACCCTATAATTAACGTACATATTTTTTTCTCATATCTTTTATAATAACGGATATATTGAACTTTACTGTAAAAATGCACCAGCGTGACCTGACCTGACCTGACCCCGTCTATTGGTTTTAGGGGTTCTATTTCGGGCTCATTTGAAGAAATATTTTCAATATTCATAAGTCGCGGTCTTCTCAATAACGGATTTTTTCTACGAAAATTTGCTAAAATTATTAAACCACAAACTCTATAGCTGAAACTACTGCCAAAACATCAGAGAAAGGGTCTACTTGAACCTGATGTTCCGTAAATATATAAGTAAAATGAAGAAATGATGGCTTTGTAAAACACACTTATTACGACATTTCTTCTACATAACCCGTATTCGCTTCAGATTCTTTGTGTGAAAATTGCAAATGTTGACGTTTCAAATCGCGACTTTGACGTTTTAAGAAGAAAAACTATAAAATTTTCAAAATATTTTTTCTGGCATTTCTAGACCTCTTTGCGTCAATAAAATTTAACCTTCGTATGTAATATTCAATTGGTTTTGTGTGCCACGCAAAATATGTTTTTCTTGTGCGTTCCTCTGATCACCAGTGCCACCATTTTTTTTAATGACCTATAACTTTTTTTTAGAGATCTGAACTTCGGCATGTAGCTTAAGTTTCATAGTAGAACCATGTGTACCAAATTTGGTTGTTACTTGTTATTTTCGGAGATACAAAGAATTTTAGAAAAAAAAACTCACAAATTTTCCAGAAAAAGCGTTCGAATTTTCTTGGCTAACGAACTGATCTAAGCCACTTACAAAAGGACGGCGCCTACAAAATTGTATAAAATTCGTCTATATATATATATATATATATATATATATATATATATATATATATATATATATATATATATATATATATATATATATATCTGTTCACTTAATTTTTTGTTAGAGAATTTGTTTAAAATCACTCATTTCATAAAATATATATCCATATATATGATAATCCTTCATCGTTTCGTCAAAATGTAGAGTGTGTCTCAATTATTTGTAGATCAACTGTTTTTTAGGAGATGACGCACTCAACATTTAATTTTTCCAAATACAAAGACATTATTTATTTCATTCATAAGTAAGTGCCATATTATAAGAACATGAGAAGATACAAAAAAATCAAAACAATGAATTAAATAAATATTGTAAACAAACGGCTCACGTCGCCATTGAAATGCAGTTTATTTTTACCTTTGAACTTAAATATAGAAAACCAAATAGAAGGGTATATAAAGTACAGTAAAATAGGCTGCAAGCTACTAGTGAAAACCGCAGTTTTATGTCATTGGTGTAGCAGTAGATATTAGTGATCAAAACTGGTACTAGGAGTTACACATCTTGGTGACAAGGTAGCAACAACAACTGAGTTTTCCACCATTTCTAGATATAACTTATTCTGAAGATATTGAAGTGAGTTGAGTAGAAAACCTTTACCACTTATAGGTATGAAAATAACAATCTATATCCCTTCAGTACTTTATTCCCATATGTGCGCCATTGAACGGGCATCTCAATTTTCTGAGGAATAAATTGCCACTGCTGTTGGAAAACGTACCTCTAACGACTCGTCGCAATATGATTTTCCAACACGATGGCTGTCCAGCACATTATTGTTCAAATGTGAAATATTTCTCAGAACAGGCGGTTTCTGGCAGATTGATAGGAATGGGAAGTTTGTTTCCTTGGCCAGCTAGGTCGCCTGGTTTGAGTTGTTTGGATTTTTATTTATCGGGACGACTGGAAGAAATTAGTATACTGCACTAGATCTACTACAAGGGATGATATCATACTCAGATTGAAAATTGCAGGTATAAATATTTCACTGGTAGAGAACGAAACTGTCGTTTTATCTATTCCTTCGAGACTGCAGTCATGTATTGAAAATGATGGACTACAGTTTGAACATCAGAGAAGCCACTCAACCAAATTAGAGTGATCAAATTCTATTACAATTTTTTTATAGTGCGTTATTCCTGTTAAGGTTTTTCTTATTACGTCAGTAGAATAAATGTTATTTGTTGAACTTCATCTGTTATTTTGTTGCTGCTACTTGGCTATCAAACGTGGTAATTCATAATTCCAAATTTTATCGCTAATATCTACCGCTAGACCAATGATAGCGATCTGCGGTTTTCACTGGTAGCTTTAATTTTTTATAGCCTATTCTATGGTTTTATCACTGATGTCCCGTTTTATTTGATTTAATTTAGAAAAACAGCAACTATTCAAACAACCTCCTCACTCAGAGGAAACCTGAAATCAACGCAAATGGTATACCAAGAAAAGTTGTTTTCAAAGAGATTGGAAACGAAAAAATAATTTCCTGCGATTTATATGGCGAACGACCATTATTAGTTGCCTACCCTGTACATCAAACAATAATCTTAGGGTATAGAATTTTTTGTACATATTTACTGGATCTATTTGCGAAATAATACATAAAATGTCTATCCTATCCTGTAAATTAAATATGTATAGTAGTACTCACCACAGGCGTCAGTTGGTCATTAATATTGATCCGGACTCTAGCCACCACAAAGTGAGTTGGAAATGGTGGAACCTCGTCGTTTGTTTCAACATTAGCCAGTTCATGGCACAGTGCCATTGATCCCACCCAGTAGTCATTTCCAAATAAAAATTGACCGACATACCTTCCAGAAGCGTCGAACACTGCAAACATTGAAAATGGATGTAAAAACATACTTATAGCACTTAATAATGCCAAGGCCAATAACAAGCTTATACTGGTCATTGTGATCACAAAGGATTCAGTCAATAAACTTATACAGTTACAATCTAAAGCAAATTGTTGGGAGTAGTTTAGTCTTTCACCAAACCAATTGGTATATAGGTTAATGCATGCCAGGGAGCGTACCACATGAAATAAAAACTTTATAAATTTTTACCTCACAGACTACTCGTCAATTTTTTTAGAGCAGCCTGTGCAGTTTTGCGCATTAAGAGGAAATTATAACGGTATGGACGATATCTAGGTGACGAAAGGCCAAAAAATCCACCGTCTGAGTGAGTCTTTTCGTTTCATAAAAAAATCATTAGACAGACTGCATTTCAGTTATTCGATGTTAGTTTAAAACAATTTCCCATCTTAAGAGAAACTATAAATTAACAATATGATTTTTATTCAACCCTTCTTTAGACTGAACTGCACCAAATACGGATAGAAAGTTAAATATTGCAATGTAGCGTATTCACTTAAAAAATCATTCGAACATGAAATTTATTTAAATTTAAAAAATACATCAAATAGTTATCAGCGCTCCACACTAAGTAAAGAGGGCTGTTCCTAATTTTAAATTATCATTTAACCTAATGCCGTTCGGTGGACACAAACTAAGGATCGTTATCATTTACTTTTTACATATAATTTTAAATCGCAACAATTTTTTAAAACAAATTTATCTTTGGTTCTTGGATACAACTAATGTCGATGTTACCACAAAAAATCGAACTAATCACTAACAATTATCAGTCTGCTACATTGGATCTCGATAAAAGATCGGAGGTTGAATCTCTCACCCTAGGGATTTACTTTTGTCAAGAAGGCAAAATGCTATAACAAATACTTTGTTAATGCCGGTGATAAGTATAATCTATAAAAACCAATTCATCACAATACAATTTTTAGACCTGACGTCGTTTCGCTAAAGTTAGCCTCAACGGAGCTAACTAAGCGAATACAAATTAGAACTACTATTAGTGAATTTTCGTAGAAAAAATTCACTATTGGGGAGATCCCGACTTTTGAGTTTTGAAAAAATTTTTGCCAATGAGCGCGAACTAGGACCCCTAGAACCCATATCCGGGGTCAGTTTCAATTTTTATATGTTTATATATATATATATATATATATATATATATATATATATATATATATATATATATATATATATATATATATATATATGTATATATGTATGTATGTATCACACCGATAACTCAAAAAATAATGGGCCAATTTTGATAAAATTTGGCACATACCTTCCCTTTGTAAATAGCTTGGATAAATCTGTTAGTGAGGAAAATCGGAAGAGGTTTTCCGGAAAAATTTTGTGTTTTCATTAAAAATATATATGTATATATATCTCCGGAAGTAACAAAGTAAAGGCAACCAAATTTGGTACTTGGGTTTATATCGTCATAGATAATCTATCTACCAAAATTTAGCTCTGTAGGTTAAAGGACAAAAAAGTTACAGGCATTTCAAGAAAAATAAATTTGGGTTTTCCTCAAAACGTCAAAGTCGCGATTTAAAATGTCGAAATTTGTAATATTTAGGCAATGATCCTGAAATTAATATGAGCTATGGAAAGAAAATGTCTCAAGAAGAATGTTTTACAAAGCCTGAACTCTTAGTTTCAACCGTCATTGTCCTTCATTTTACTAAAATATTCCTAGAAAATTCATTTAAAATATACCCTTTCTCTGATGCTTTGGCAGTAGTGTTGGCTATAGAGTTTATTGTTTAATGGTATATCATTTTTGTCAAATTTATGTAAAAAATCATTAAAGCACAATATGTCCGCTATTAGGCAAGTTACGAAAAAAAATTGTATACATGAATTATAGGGTGTCTTGAGCTACATCTTAAAAAATATTTCCACAATTACAGGCTGGCCCATAAGTCGTTGGTGATTCAAATTTTTTTTAATCGAACACGCCCTATGTTATTGCATTTTTGCATTTTCCATCGAAATATAATACATCTTTATAAGAAAAGAATTCGGGACGCAGCAAGTGCGTTATGGTAGCGAATTTGCATTAAATGCTTCAAATTTGAATAGCTCAATTTGCTATTAACCTATAAGGTTGACCAGGAAACCAGTTTTTTCTGGAACAATTTAGGTTTACTTTCGGAAATTTTTGTACATTTTCAAACAATAAAGTTATTTTGATGAAACATGACACATTGTTTCTACTATATAGATTATACTGGTAACCAAATTTGATGCCTGCTTTCTTAAAAAAACATATTTGCTATTAAAAACATTTTTATGAAAATTCACTACCATAACGCACTTGCTGCGTCCTGAATTTTTTTTAATATATTCAAGTTCTCTATTGCATCTTTTTTTTTTTAAGGGAAACTGTTTCGGGATTTCTTATGAACATGCATAATAATTGAGCTACTGAATTTATTCCATTTGGCTGTTACACACTGTATACACTCACTGGCACTATATATCACATCTCTGGATCCTTTTTTGTATCATAATGTTCTAAAATGGATTTCTACAAAAAGATTTTAAAACGTGATGACTGAAAAAAGTTCAGGGCGCAGCAAGTGCGTTATAGTAGTGAATTTTCATAACAATTGTACACTATTAGTAAGATATATTATTACAACTAATTCTTTAAATTTATATGGACCTTGGCGATCGGTTTTAGAGTCCCAGTTAGCGATTATTTGAAAAAATTTATATTTTATATGGGGCTAAAAAATTAAAATTTGGTCTTAGATATAATATGTAAGTACTGCAAGTGTCTTTAAAAAAATGTGTTACAAATTTCATTAAAGTTACAAAAGTTTTTCAGAAAAAAAAAATTACAAAGGGAATGTACCTGTCAAATTATAAATATGGCACGTATTTTTCCTTATTAATTGCTTGGATGGTTTGTTTTAGTAAATTCATCCAGTTTTTGCAAACAATAAGAAACAAAAAAGTTTTTTTTAACATTTGTAGTTATCCGCGAAGCTTGTTATGTTATTTTTCTTTAATTTAGTACCCACGGTACGTTTACATATGTGTTACTATGGTTCAATATTGAAGATTCTAGCTTAATGGAAAATTTATTGAGTTATCGGATTTGAAATATTTTTACGAAAATTTTTTACCATAACAAACTTGCTGCACCCAGACCCTTTCCAACGCTTATTTACGGTTGCTGTATCCATACTTTTTGAAAATGATAAAATATTGCAGCTTACTATGTAAGACTGACAAGTAACGATTTTTTGAAAAATATTTTTAAAGATGAAATGAGATAACAATTTAAACATAAATTGAAAATCTTGGTTCGCTGCTTCGTCGCAGGGGTTCTCCTTTCCCTTCTGCATGCCTACAATCACCCTCAATCCATAAACAAGAACAATGTAAACAAGAAAAATTCCTTTGAAGCAACCCCTAAGAACGTTGCGGGACCTACGGTGAATATAGAGGTTCTGCGCGCGGTTAATAGGATTCTAAGGAGGTATAGTCACAGCATAATATTGATTATGCTGTGGTATAGCTGCAAAATGGGATAAATACAGCTTAAAGGGGCGCAACTAAGCTGTTTCTTTCGCACTTTCCGCTCACACTTTCTTTTTATATTCTTCTCCGCCCAGCACCCCTATTGACTCTTGGTAGCGTAACTTTTTTTGTGGGCTGTTTGCAATAAATCCTTCTTGTGGTTTGGGCATCCAGAAGGGGTTCTAAGCATATTTCTAAAAAGATTTTTCTAAACACCCCCCCTGTGCTAATCTGCAAAGTTACCGATAATTTAATTTTTATGTACAAACGGAATGCATCTATGAAAATATAGGTGGTAGTTAAGTATTTTTCCATATAAATCGCTTGAATGATCGGTTTTAAATCGAACCAGTTTCTGCAAACAAAATAACAAAAGAGGTTTTCTAAAACACATTTGTAATTATCTGTGAAGCTCATTGTGTTATTTTTTTAATTTAGTATCCACGCAGTTTTATATAGGTTTTACTATGTATCAAAACTGAAGATTCCAGTTTAATGGCAAATTGGGTTATCAACATTTGGGATATTTTTAAGAAAACTCGCGACCGAAACGCACTTAAACTGTTTTCAACACTTATTTACTGTTTCTGTATCCATACTTTTTGAAAATGAAATAAATATAAACAATACAAAATTTTGAAATTAAAATTTTAATTTTACTCCTAAACGTCACACAGTCTGGGATAGACTTACTTAAATACTCATTGAAAGGCTTCTGATTCAGACAGTAAATTTTATTAAAATCCCCACGCGTTTCAGGTAACTAGTAGCCATCC
>OZ023262.1:81954653-81977153 GCA_964006375.1 Tillus elongatus | reverse complement strand
TACTTTGCCCTGTCTCTTTTCGCTTTCGAGTTATTTTGAAAAAAAAAAACAAAATTTGTAAATTTATTTCTTCTTCGATATCTAAGTAGGCGTTGATCTGACATGTCTAAGACTTGCACGTTATCAGGGCACTTTTTACAGAGTAATCTTTTTGTGATATTACCAACTTTGGATTGTCATTTGTTTTTGAGCTACATGTATCAACGTTTGCTTTTATTATGGCAGCCATACTGGATTTTTTGCTCATGTGATAGCCTGTGAAAAGGGCTTTTCTCAACATATTTGAGAAATCTTGTAATTGCACTGACAATTTCGAGAAAAACCGTTTTGAGGATAGTAGGCTATGAAATCCAATACCAGAAAACAAATGGCAAAAAAAAAAAGTATTCAAAAAGCAGTAGGCCATGGAATCTAACAATAGACTTCTACTTTTAACATAATTTTCCGTAATGATTCACGATAAAAAAAAGTGATTTAATTTACAATACTTAATTAGGTAGTAATGCTAGGTAATATTATGTAAAACAGTTTAATAAGGAAACGCGGCAATAACAAATAGAAACTTAAATTTCACAAAACAACACAATTAAAAACGGAACTCAATAAATAATAAAATACAAACTTAAAAATACACTAAATACAAAATTGTTCAATATGGTCACCGTTTTGTTCAATGCACTTTATACATCTTTTTGAACCATGCCTGCAAACTCTGGTGGGGGTGTTTCGGTTAATATGATTAATAGCTTTCGTGATTCTGTTTCGTAATTCATTGATATTTTGTGGTGGATCGAATTTATACACATCATTCTTTAGAGTACCTCAAAAATAAAAACTCATGGGTGTTATATCAGAACTTCGAGCACACCAATAAACCAACCCATTGTTACAAATGACACGATTATTAAAATTAACGAAATTACCTGAATTTTTTTAAAATTAACTGTCTAATCTACAAATAAAAATAACAATTTTTCACCTAATAAGCCGCACCAAACATTAATACCAAATCTGTCCTACAATCGTCTTTCTTCCTTTAGATGGGAATTTTCATTTGCCCAATAATGCCTATTATGGCGATTATACACACCACAATTTGTAAATCTGGATTCATCAGTCCATATTATTTTCAAATGAAAATTTTCATCTTGCTGATATTGTCCTTGGTACCATCTGCATAACTGAAGTCGCTTAGGGTAATCGTCAACATTTAGGCCTTGTACGATTGTAGGCTTGTGTGGATGGTTATGACTTTGTTTTAATACACGGTGCACCGTACTTTTTGGAACGTCAATTTGTTCACCATAAAACCGAACGGATTACGGAGGGTTTTCGTTTGAAACCTGTAAGACGGCATTATTTCTTTATTCATTTCTAGGTATTGGTAGTTTCTTTGCGTTGAAGCTACCGTCGTTCAATAGATTGATCACTATCCTGCAAAATATTTTGGTGTTTCGTTGTCTTTCTGGGTTTTTGTTTTGGTATGAATTTGCAGCTGCCTCAGTATTTCGGTTAGAACGAATACAGCATTCCAACATGTCAAAATATTCTACATTACTGAACATATTGTTGAATACTATTTAAAATAAACAGGAAACAAACTATTTAGTACAAAATTTTACGCAACGTGTTAAATACACCTCGAATTGTTCAGATAATTAAGAATGACCGTATTCTTAATTGTCGCGATAGTGTTATATCCATAGCAACCTTTCTTCTGTTGCTTTTCAGTGGACTTACGTTTAAAAAACAAACAATTTTCAAAGCCGTTTTCGTAACTCATTAATCTTCTTTTTATTGAGTTCTGTTAGTAAATTTAGTTATTTACTAGGTTTACCTATTTAATTAAATTATAACAATTTTTTAAGATAATGTAATGTAAAATATTATTAGTTCCTATTTTTTTTGTCGTGAAAGATTACAGAAAATTATGTTAAAAGTAGAATTATATTGTTAGACTTCATGGCCTACTGTTTTTTAAATACTTTTTTTGTCATTTGTTTTCTGGTATTGGATTTCATAGCCTACTATCCTCAAAACGGTTTTTCTCAAGATTGTCAGTGCAATTACAAGACTTCTCAAGCATGTTGTACATCATTGGAAAGCCCTTTTCACAGCAAAAAATCCAATATGGCTGCCATAATAAAAACAAACGTCGATATATGTAGCTCAAAATGAAATGACAATCTAAAGTTGAGAATAGCACAAAAGGATTACTCTGTAAAAAGTGTCCTGATAATGCGCAAGTCTCAGACATGTCAGATTAACGTCTACTTCGATATTGAAGAAAAAAGAAATCGACAATATTTGGTTTTTTCAAAATAACTCGAAAACGAAAAGAGTCGGGGCAAAATACAAGTCATATTTTAACCGTCTCCCTATATCTAATAATGACGGAGAGAGCAATACATTCCCATCCAGTTTGGGACACACTATATATATATATATATATATATATATATATATATATATATATATATATATATATATATATATATATATATATATATATATATATATATATATATGAGACATACTTGGTTCTCGGGTTAAGCCACGTCCAGAATTTATGGAAACTCGACGTTTCGGCTCTTGTTTTGGAGTCATTTTCAAGAGGTAAAGGAAATACATAAGGACACTCTAAGGCCTCAATCTGCCTACTCCACAGAGTGATGGACAAAGGTGGGTAAAGGAAATATGTAAGGACACTCTAAGGCCTCAATCTGCCTACTCCTTAGAGTGGTGGACAAGGGTGGGTAAAGGAAATATGTAAGGACACTCTAAGGCCTCAATCTGCCTAGTCCTTAGAGTGGTGGACAAAGGTGGACAAAGGAAATATGTAAGGACACTCTAAGGCCTCAATCTGCCTACTCCTTAGAGTGGTGGACAAGGGTGGGTAAAGGAAATATGTAAGGACACTCTAAGCCCTCAATCTGCCTAGTCCTTAGAGTGGTGGACAAAGGTGGGTAAAGGAAATATGTAAGGACACTCTAAGGTCTCAATCTGCCTAGTCCTTAGAGTGGTGGACAAAGGTGGGTAAAGGAAATATGTAAGGACACTCTAAGGCCTCAATCTGCCTACCCCTTAGAGTGGTGGACAAAGGTAGGTAAAGGAAATATGTAAGGACACTCCAAGGCCTCAATCTGCCTACTCCTTAGAGCGGTGGACAAAGGTGGGTTGGGTTGTTTTAGCTCGACTACAGGGCCTCAATCTGCCTACTCGCCAAATCTCGCCGGAGATCGTCTGTCAGGTCTCAGTGTGTTCAACCCTAGGCCTCAGAGAGATCTGGGCCTAGGCCAATGCAATATCTACAATGTTGGACCAAGACAGATGACGTTATCTGTACTGCTATGCTATTTAAATAAATCGTAGATAAAAAGCTAAACAATGGAAGTTATTGCAAGATGTCAGACTGGAAAACATTGTGAGAGATACGACAGGGACGCCATACCGGTGCAGGACCAGGTATTATGTTGTCACGATAGCTCTAGTTTACACAAAATATAATAGAAAGAGCTGTGTACAATGTACAATCAACTAACTATTGTCAGCCTTGGACCATTTCTTTCCTAATACCGCGACAAAGTTTGCGTCCAAAAGCGCTAAATTTTAGTATGCAAATATATACTAATAAAAAAATAATTAATGACAGTGATTCAATTTGTTTAAAACCAATCTAGAACGACGCTTCATTATGTATAAATATTAAGCTTCACGTTCACGGTATTCAAAATTAAAAGATATATATCTCTCTCTCTCTCCTAGTTTAATCTGACCACACGTAGCTATTTGTCACAGAGAAGCGTGTACGCTCACGCTCTGCGCATCGCATAACCTCGAAATCGACTCCTCTGATGCTAATTGCTAATAACTTATTAGGATATTAGAATACAAACTACTAGGTACCTATATACTAAGGTTAATATAAATAGTAGGTAAATAATTACCCAACTTATAATTTTAACTTAACTTTAACAAAACGACTGTAGTAGCATATTCAGATTGCAACATCCAATGAAACAAATATGAAAGTGATAGGTAAACTGCAGGTAGATTGTAAATATTGTATGTATTACCTAGTGAACTCTATACAGAATTCACTGGTAGGTATTACAAGAAATATACCCACCTCAAAATAATACAGTAAGTACTGATAATATCTAGGTAGGTACTACAAAATACATACATCCCTAGTTAAAATTATATAAACAGATGTTTAGGTTAAACTATTAAAATTTTAAGTCCAAATTTAGAATTGTTTAAATTTATTTCATTTTCAAAAAGTTTCGATACAGCAATAGTAAATAAGTGTTGAAAAGAGTTTAAGTAGCGAATTCTCATATTTATAATTTGACAGGTGCATTCCCTTGGTAAATAATTAGTTTTTTTTTCTGAAAAACTGTTCTAACTTTAATGAAATTTGTAACACAATTTTTTAAAACACTTGCAGTACTTACATATTATATCTAAGAACAAATTTTAATTTCTTAGCTCCATATAAAATATATTTTTTTTTTAAATAATCGCTCACTGCGACTCTAAAACCGATCTCCAAGGTCCATTTAAATTTAAAGAATTAGTTTAATAATATATCATACTAATAGTGTACAATTCTTATCAAAATTCACTTCTATAACGCACATGCTGCGTCCTGATTTTTTTTTAAATACAGAAGTCGAAATATTCATTCTAGAGAATTTTTCCTACGAAAATTCGCTAATAAAGACATTCCACGGACATTTTTAAAGGCGAGTAACTTCAATAAAAAAATGTTACTGTAAATACATTTTTTTATCAAGGAATAGTCTCATAATGCTTTTCGCAATACTAAAGGAACAGCCTGTATATTACAAATTAAATTGTTGAACGTTAACACAATTAAGTGTCGCGCTATAGTCCAGGTTCTATATGCCTGGCAAAATCATATTAATGTCGAAATTTTCAACAAAGTAAAATGTTATCTGTGTGTTTCAGCAATGTACCAACTACGTATTATACCTCTGTCATAGTAAATTAATATTATAGTTCCATAAATGCTACCACCGGATTTATTGCATTATAACCGCGTGCATTAGTTACGGTTCATTTCAAGTAATATCCACCAATTTTGAGTGTAGAAATCCGCAAATTGCAAATCGGTCAGCGGCCAACATGCTCACATTAACAAATCTAATTATATAAGTTTTGGACCAGAGTTGGTCGTGCATATTGAAATTACTAGAATAATTTAGCTTCATTTCAACACACGCTCATGTATGAAAGGAGATGTAATTTACTACAGAACAATGTAATAACAAATATTAACTGCCATTTGATTCCGCAATACGTTTAAAGAAATTTTCGGAAAAAAAAGCCGAGTCTTTGAAGTCTTTTTTTCAAGGAAACTTATGAAAGAGGGGTTTAAAAACACCTTAAAAACACGTTTGGGTAAGAAGAGGCTAGAACGTTATGGTATAGAATTTTCTTAGAAATGATCTACAATATTTTACGAAAATTATATATATATATATATATATATATATATATATATATATATATATATATATATATATATATATATATATATATATATATATATATACTTCTTAAAAAAATGTGGGATAGTCGTCAGTTGCAAAATAAAACTCTATATTATTATTCGAGTTCGGAAGTATCTAAAAAAAATACATATAGATTCCTTACATTTACAATATTTTTAGTAGATTGAAGTTTCTATTGAAAGATAAAACCAATTTTAAAAAAACATTTCGATATACAAAAACAATAAATAACATTTTCAGTAAACTTAAAATAAAGATGAAATTTCTAAAGTATCTGGGGTGGTTAATTGTATCCCATGTTGTAATTCTAATTTAAAATGCATTGGCGGAGTCCTTAAAGATACAGGATGATTCTTTACGAGTTCCTATTAGACGTTTTGGAGAAACTAGACTGATTTGGATTCTAAAAATTTGTAGTATGAGGTTTGCCGATATGTCAAATCCACCTAAAATATTTAGAACATCGCATGACTTCCAATTATACCGCAAGTGGACACTAACTCGCTTATTTTAAATAGAACGCCCTGTATATTATTACAGATTCGGATACAGATGATCTTGACGATTCTCCCAATATACGGTTTTGCTACTTTATACTGAGTGTTTTCCGAGTTATGGCCGTTTTTATTACAAAAATATGTCCCCTTCAACGCCCTGTATCTTATTAGTGGATGCAAATTGAAAGTTCTTTGTTATGCATAATTTTTTTCATTATTGTATATTTTAACTTAGTACACGCAATCTTCTGACAAATTGATTGTTGTGTGATTAAAAACGCATATGCGCAGATATCTCATTTTTTTTCAAATGGATCACCCTGTATATTATAATGCCATTGGCAAGATAATTTACTACTCTTCTCTGCTCAAAAATTCAGTTTGATCTCAAAAAAAAAAACAATATGATGTACTCAAAGTGGGATTTTATTAATCTGCTACTAGTTCACGAAGAATTCTGACGAATGTTAGCAAGAACATGTGTATTTGCAGAAGCATATGTAGACTTGCCTACACCTTCCCATGAAACTATTGATGCCGTTATTAGAAACTTACCACACTGTGAACCAGTTACGTCAACAAACAAACTAACTGAACTAAACAACGAAACAAATTTATAATAAAATTCAAACAATTGAACACTGAAATATGAGAAAATTATGTGTATACATATTATAATAAATGCTCGAAGACATCCCCCTGCTGTTGCAAACACTTATTTGCTCGCTAAACTATTTCAGCGATGGCCTGCTCTATCTGGTTTGATGTCAGCAATGCAAAAGCATCTAGAACTCGTCTAATCATCTCTTCCTTAGTCGTAACCGGGTGTCCATACACTACATTCTTTATGAATCCCCAAATGAAGTAGTCTAGGGGTGAAAAGTCCGGAGAACGTGGGGGCCAGACGTAAGTACCTCTATTTGCTATCCATCTGCCAGAAAACATTCGTTCCAGTGCAGCACTAACAGCTCTCATACTGTGCGGTGACGCGCTATCTTGCTGGTACCATGTCTGATTCCTTTCCTCGTCTGACATTTCAGCAAATTGTGGTTGAATGACGGTCCTCAATATTTCTAAATAACGTTCCCCAGTAAGATTCTCGTCATAGAAGTGGACACATAAAATTCGATCACCTGGAAATAATAACAAATCATAACAATAGCGAGTGGGTTGTGTTATCTTGAATTTCACAATATGGAATCAGAATTTAAGAAAATGAGTAAGCCGTACTTCTTACTGAGTCTTACTTTGTCTGCTGGAAAATAGTTTGAAATAAAACTTTCATGTCTACGTACCTTTTATTGCACAGAATACATTAAAGCACCATCTATTTTGAAATCCTCTTCGCCAAGTTACATGAGGATTTCTGGAAGCCCAGTAGTGACAGTTGTGTCTATTGAACATTCCGTTATTCGTGAATTTCGCCTCATCAACCGAAATCACATTATTCAAAAAATTACCATCCTCATCTTTCTGCATTATAAGCCATTCACAAAAGTTGACTCTTTTTTCCAAATCAGTGCTTACCAGGGCATCTACTGTGCTGTAGCAGGAAGGTCTCCATTTATGTTTTTTCAAAATTCTTTGAATCGTTGAAAATGAGAGTCGCAAGTGACCCATTAATTCTCTTATAGAGGCATTAGGATATGCAGTCAGAAACGCTAAAACATTCACCTCATTCTCTTCATTTGTCAACTTCACGTTTTGCTCTGACATTTTTTGCTGTAAATGATCCATGTTGTTGTAAGTTTCTAATAACGGCATCAATAGTTTTATGGGAAGGTGGAGGTAAATCTGGATATCGTTCTGCAAATACAGGACATGTTCTTGCTGACATCCGGCGGCATTCTCCGTGAATTAGTAGCAGATTGATAAAATCCTGATTTGATTATCCAGATCTTGCCATTGCTTTTTTGCGATCAAACTGAATTTTTGTGCAGA
Source organism: Tillus elongatus (assembly GCA_964006375.1). Lineage (NCBI taxonomy): Eukaryota > Metazoa > Arthropoda > Insecta > Coleoptera > Cleridae > Tillus > Tillus elongatus. Next base: position 81,969,175 of record OZ023262.1, on the reverse strand, counting down.
GAAGTAAAGTTCACTTAGTTGTATTACTCAACGCAAAACATAACTGTCAAACTGAAAATTTAGTTACTGTTTGCTATTTTCCATGACACTCTACAGGAATCATAATACGTACCCATCTTGCATATTTAGAAGCTGAATATCTCAAAAACCGTACAGTTTGGGTATAGGTAATGATTAACAAAATTCGAAGAGTAGTAAATTATCTTGCCAATGGCATTATAATATATAGGGTAATCCATTTGAAAAAAATGAGATATCTGCGCATATGCGTTTTTAATCACCCCGTGGACAACAATTTGTCGGAAGATTGTGTGTACTAAGTTAAAATATACAATAATGAAAAAAATTATGCATAACAAAAAACTTTCAATTTGCATCCACTAATAAGATACAGGGCGTTGACGGGGACATATTTTTGTAATAAAAACGGCCATATCTCGTGAAACACTCAGTATAAAGTAGCAAAACCGTATATTGGGAGAATCGTCAAGATCAGCTGTATCCGAACCTGTAATAATATACAAGGCGTTTTATTTAAAATAAGCGAGTTAGTGTCCACTTCCGGTATAACCGGAAGTCGCGGGATGTTCTAAATATTTTATATGGATTGGACATATTGGTAAACCTCTTACTACAAGTTCTCAGAACCCCGTTTGTATAAGCTTGTATTGTAAATTTTTCCAAAATACCTCAAAATGCCTGTGTATAGTGTTCCTTCCGTACATAAAAATGTGGGTAAGAGATGTACCGCCTTTCTTGGCCCCTCCTTTTAATATAGTTCCAGAGGAAATTCGGAGTGTGAAGAATTATAGCGGTTCAGACGTGGTATTATAAGATGGTTAGACACTATTCCCATATCGGAGGTACATTGTTGACCTGCAGCTCGGCTAACTAGCGGACTGGGTCTCAGTTCCTGTGATATGTGTATGCTTTTGGGATGATTGTGTAATGTTTGGAGTTTTGTGTGTGTGTGTACCCAATTTGGTTTTATTCATGAGATTCTTTGAATGACTTGTCCTTATTGGCAATGTTTTGTAAGATTTGTAATTTTTTATGTTACTTTTGAACAAGACCAAATTGTTTTATAACCTGCATTTAAGGCCCTAGCTTTCGCAGGATTCCATAGCGTTTATCATCTTTTTTGTAACTGAATTGTAATTGATATGCCTTTTTTAAAATAATGGCATTATATATATATATATATATATATATATATATATATATATATATATATATATATATATATATATATATATATAACATATACATATACACAGGGTGGTTCTTTAATATTGCTAAAAATTTCAAGGAGCGATACCTTGTCAAAAATTAAGGGGGTTTTTCATATAAAATTATTTCCAAAAACGTCTTCATTCGGAGTTACACCCCTTCAAAAGTGTGGAGCAAAATGAGGTTTTTATTTAATTTCTCTGATTTGAAGAAACATGAAATAATAAAAATTTTCATGAATCTTTACCTTACCAAAGCCTCTTCTACTTCAATATTCTTATTCGTCTCTCACCCTCAGACGGGGTTGAACCCTCAATGAGTTTTTCATTGTACATTTTTCTGCAGTTTTAAAATTGCAATTTTAAAGATGCCCTTTTCAGCGTGACTCACTCCAAACTATTTTAGTTTTCTAAATTGTTTCGTGAAATGTACCGCTTTCGCGCAAAAAAATAAAATGCCTGTCATGCAATGAACAATATAACAACAACCGTCAGTGTCAAATTAGCTGTCACGGTCTTTTTGCAACGTTAATGTTTTAAAAGATAATTCCTTGCCAAGAATTTTAGCTTAGAATCGTTGCATGTATATTCACTGTGTATCGGTAAAGCCAATTGAGACGGGTATTGGCGTGTACAACTTATACAGTCTTTAAATGTATAACTACACAAATAGTGAAATGTACAATATGCACTTCGTTTATGGCCTTTCCAACTGTAACGCAATAGCAGCCAGCCGCCTTTATGAAGTACGTTATCCTGATCGCGTTATTCCGCAGCATACTGTTTCGTCGTTTACATCAACGGCTGAGTGAAAGTGGTAGTTTTGAAAAAAATGGTGCTGGAAACGGGAACTCTTAAACAGTGACTCTTCAAATTTAAGAACAGGTGCTTAATGAAATCGAAGATACCTTACGACAAGCACTAGAAAGATTGCTAATACATTAAATATTAGCCAGTCAACAGTTTGGAGGATTCTAAGCAAGCAGGTTATGTTCCCCTATCATATCCAACGCGTGCAGGCATTATTACCTAATGATTTTCCGAGAAGAGTGGCTTTTTGTCGACGGATAAAAGAAAGTATACAGCAAAGTCCTTAATTCAAAACAAAAATTTTCTTTACCGACGCGGCTAACTTTTCTAAGGATGCATTAATTAATTTGCATAACAACCACAAATGGACTGATGAGAACCCACATGTGTTGACAGAAAGTCGTCATCAACACCATTTTTCTGTTAATATATGAGTGAGAATTGTTGGAGACTTTCTGATTGGCCCATTCTTTCTACCTAGCTGACTGACTGGAGAAATTTATCGCAGATTTCTTGAAGAAGATTTACCAACAATGCTGGAAGAAGTTTCTATTCGGGTAAGACAACAAATGTGGTTTATGCACAACGGTGCTCCACCACACTTCAGTTTAGTTGCTAGGCAGTTTTGAATGTTTCGTATGAAAACCAATTGATAGGACGAGGAGGGGCACAATCTTGGCCTCCAAGGTCCCCAAACCTAAACCCTCTCGATTTATTTCTCTGGGGGCATCTGAAACAATTGGTATATACGACTTTGGAGGAATTGCGATATCGCATTATCGCGTCTTGTAAGACAATCCGACAGACTTCGAGCATTTTTTACCGTGTTCGCCAATCTATGCGTCGCAGGATAGAAGCCTGTATTGAAGTTGAAGCTAGTCATTTCCAACAACTTTTGTAGATGTGTTTTGTATTATTTTTACACTAAAAAATTCTGCATGAAATAAAAACTAGATGTTACACTTACTATTTTTGTTCTTATTCCATGACATGTATTTTATTTTTTTGTTCGAAAACGGTACATTTCGCCAAAAAAATACAAAAGACTTCAATTTTGAAACTCTAGAACAATGTACAAATTATAAGGTTGCAATTTTCAACCACTTCCGAGGGTGAGGGACTAATAGTCTAAAATTATTATGAAAATTTATTATTATAACGCACTGGCTGCGTCCCGACATATTTATAATTTGGCAGGTACATTCCTTTTGTAAATAATCAATTTGTTTCCGGAAATCTTTTCTTTCCTGAACTTCAAATGGTCTGGGATAGACATAATTAAAATACCCAATGAAAGGCTTCCTCCATACAGTAAAATTTATTGTTAAAGAACCCTACGCGTTTCGGCTACCTAGTAGCAATCCTCAGGGGCATATTTTATAATTCTTGAAAATTAGATTCAAAACTATACACAGGTTGACAAGGTTGGCATTTATCATCTATTGTATCAGAGGTCCAACAACAACGCACCCGAATGTGCCGGAAAATCAATTCATGGTGTCAATCAATCAATATAAAACGGTAATTTAACCACAAGACGAGAGTGAAGGTCGGCTATTTATGAAAACTACTTATACAATCGCTAACTAAAACCTCTAAAACTGATCTCCAATAAATTAAAAGAATTAGCTTTAGTAATATACCTTACTAATAGTGTACAATTCTTATGAAAATTCACTACTATAATGCACTTGCTGCCGAACATTTTTCACTCTTAATTACATATTAGGTATATAATTTAATAAGTACACTTGGAGAACCCAAATAACCACAACACACACGATCACCAGGTCTTTAAAAAGATGTGTTCTGGTGATTTGGGTTCTTCAAGTGTACTTATCAGTGCTCATCACAGGTTCCAACCTTCGATTAGTACATAATTTGAATTTTATGTATTATATTAGCAATTTTTTTTGTAAAAATAGTTTTCGCAGAAATTTATTTGTGTTTCCGTAGAAATCATTGTTTGTAAGATTTTCGTGAAATTTTGGTAATTAGTAATACATGTTTAATAAGTTATTGTACAAAAAATGTGTTCGAATTTTCGTGACAAGATTGTGTGTAAATTTTCATTGAATTTTTTTTGTGAGTTCGGCGGAAAAGCTTTTTGTAAAAAATTGTATATTGGTAGGCAGGTAAATGGCTTGAAAAGGTTTGTTGGCCAGGAAAATCGGACCTGTTTTTTCGGGAACATTTTAAGTTTATTTTGGGAAACTTTTTGTACTTTTTCAAACAATAAAGTTATTTTCATGAAATGTGTTACATTATTTGTACTACATATAGTAGCTTATACTGGTAACCAAATTTGGTGCCTGCTTTGATTAAAAAAAAAACTCTGGACGCAACAAGTGCATTATGGCAGTGAATTTTTATTAAAATGCTTTGAATATCAAATATGTCTTTTTAATGCAAGCAGTCATCAATTTGCTTACCGGTATAACCTATACAGTAGAAACAATGTGCCATATTTTATCAAAATAACTTATTGTTTGAAAATGTACAAAAATTTTCCGACAATAAACTTTAAACGTTGGTTTCCCAGCCAACAAACCTTAGGTTAATAGTAAATTGAGTTATTGAAATTTGAAGCATTTAATGAAAATTTGTTACTAAAACGCACTTACTGCAACTTGAGTTTTTTTCTTACAAGCATATTTCGATAAAAAATGCAATAAGATAAGGCTGTTCAAAAAAAAATTGTAGGGATCACCAACGACTTATGGGCCAGCCGGTGATTGTCAAAATAATTTTATTAGATGCAGCTCAAGATATCCTATATTTAACTTATACAATTTTTTTCTCGTCTCTTGTATAATAATAATTATAGTGAGCTTTATCGTAGAAACGTGTCACCCTGTATATATGTAAGCAGATCAAAACTGAACGTAAACCCGGATATGGATTCCAGGGGGCCCAGATCATTATTTGTAGTTATGATGATTTCGTGCTAATTGAATTCTTTTCTCACTGAGGATGAGGTCCAGCAGCGAAACCGGTCACAGAAACGTTGAAGAACATCCTGGAACATCTAGAATTAGAGGGCCACCTGCTCCAGTTAGCTTACGCGCTGGCTACGTCCTTCACTTACAGAAACGAAACCCAACAGTGACGCAAGAGAGTTAGTCTTTTTATAATTTTATAAGATGCAGCTCAGGACACCCTATAATTAACTTATACAATTTTTTCTCGTCTCTTGTATAATAATAATTATATTGAGCTTTACCGTAGAAACGTGTCACCCTGTATATATGTAAGCAGATCAAAACTGAACGTAAACCCGGATATGGATTCTAGGGGGCCTAGTTTGCGCTCATTTGAAGAAATCTTTTTAAAATTCTAAAATCGCACTCTCCTCATTGACGAATTTTTTGTACGAAAATTAGCTAAAATTTATGTACCGTTAAACCATAAACTTAACTAAAACTACCGCCAAAGCATCAGAGAAAATAACCGACCTGTTTCATATCAGTCCCTTTTGTAAAACTTCCATTATTTATATGTGTTGATAAAACATAACAAACACTGTTTAGTCCACCCACTAACATTAATAAAGGAATAAATCGCACTTGTATATAAAAATGTCCCAAATAACACAAATAATTTGCAGCTGAAACTGATAACAATAAACATAACATATAAACAATCTCATATTATAGGATAAACGTCAGTTACAGCGTCTAACAGACCTGCGCAATAATATCAAATGTTCTGTTACCAGGCAACGGCATACTAGATCTCATATAAGCGAGGTTTACCATTGTCAATGAAACGCGGTAATATTAAAAATAAATGTTTCAAATTTGAATAGCTCAATTTTCTGTTAACCTAGAAAGCTTAATTTTGGCACATAGTTAGGTCTTTCCCACATCAATATGTACACCAAACTTCATCGAAATATCCTTGTAATTTTCGAAGAAAAATTTTGTTTCGAAATAAAACTCAAAATTTTCCAGGAAAACCTTGTCTGATTTTCCTGGATAACGAACTCATCCAAGCTATTAATAAAAGAAAGGCACTTGCCGAGTTTCATCAAAATCGGTTAATTATTTTTTGAGTTATCGGTTGGATACATATATATATATATATATATATATATATATATATATATATATATATATATATATATATATATATATATATATATATATATATATATATATATATATATATATAAACAGATAAAAATCGAAACTGACTCCGGATATGGGTTCTAGGGGCCCAAATTCGCGCTCATTTGAAAAAAATTTTGCAAAGTCTCACCATCGATACCTCTCTATTAGTGAATTTTTTTAAATAAAAATTCACGAAAATACCTATTTGCTATTTAAAACATTTTTATAAAAATTCACTACCATAAGGCACTTGCTGCGTTCAGATTACTGCACGCCAAAAGAGCGGTTAAGCAAATGTTTTGAGAATACATGTTTGGTAAAAGTAAAACCCTTAGCTGTATCTACATAATTCATTTGAAGCATTATCTAAATGAATTTAGTGAGTTACACTGTTCAGCTAAATTCTAGTTCATCCAACTTGAAACTTTAAGAAGCATAATATCGTCTGTTTCTGTATAACAACTTAATCTGCATTTTCATTAGCTATACGTACATTTTATATCCAGCCTAATTCTCGAACTCGTCTCGCATTACGCTTCCGTCTCGTATTTCCATGAGAAAACAACAAAATGGAGCTTCTTCAGCAGTAGCTACGTTCTGTAGAAAATTACAAACATGTTCTACATGCTTGACATTCAGCTGCAGGCAATTAAAAAGTCATTTCTGCATGTAACGTATCCTCTACTATCTGACACAGCTACATAATATAGAAGTTTTAAACAAAACAAAATAAACCTAACTATTTTTTCAAAAAGTTGTAATAAGGTGAATAATGAATTGATGTATGTCGATATTTTCATTGTATAGAGTCTGCTTTATTGTTGTTATTGTTTAATTATTTTATTGTTGTAACTGTCATTATAGTTATTACTGTTATAGGTTAGTTCTATTTTTATGTTAAATATTGACATACGTCGCGTAGGCATTTTAAAGGCCTCATCCGTCATTTGTGTTTCATCTTAGTTTCAATTTTGAAGAATTTTTTGATCAAAACATTGTAACATAGCAACAGATCTTTATTTGTAGTTATCATGATTTCGTGCTAATTGAATTCTTTTCTCCCTGAGGATGCGATCCAGTAGCGAAACCGGTTACAGAAACGTTGAAGAACATCCTGGAACATCTAGAATTTAGGGGCCACCTGCTCCAGTTAGCTTACGCGCTGACTACGTCCTTCACTTACAGAAACGAAACCCAACAGTGACGCAGGAGAGGTAGTCTCCAAGACTGTATGTAGAAGTTTAGACGCATGAATTGCGTTACAGTATTTTGTAATGATAAACCTCAAGTGAAGAGAAGCATGCAAAAATGAAAGGTGTACAAACAAGAATCGATAGAAGTATTTGTAAAGTAGAAGCGTCCTGAAGAGGCTGGAATTGTAACAAAATTAGTGATGACAGTTTCAGAAAGGTTTTGACATTTATTACACCTGTGACTAAAAATTGTTTCTCTTACATACACAAGCGAAACCAGTATAGACCTGATTATGGCCGCGCAGACTGAACGGAGGACTGCCTGGCTATCCGAGCAGATGTACACACATTTTTTGGGACTTCTCTTTACATCCTGTCTACTAGCCACATACAGAATAGCGTACACCTCTGTTTAGAATGCCGTGGTATATGCGCCAAGAGTATAGCTCTCGCGCACACCCAGGCCCTCGATGTATATTCCTGCCGCGGAGGATTGTTGGTCCTCCAGCCGCGATCCGTCGGTGAAACAGACCAGGCTTGCGGGCTGAAATTCAACCTCATTTTCCCTCCACTGATCCCTACTGGGGATCCTGAGGGTGTGGGGCGTAGTCAACCTAATATCATCCTCGGCATCTCGCACCTTTATGGCGGAAATCGGAATTTCCTCTTCCACCTCCTTGGCGACTCTTGAATGCCCTATTACTGCTCCCTCTCCGCACCAGTTTGCTGCATCTCGCATTCTGAGATGCGACGCCATTGCCTCCCTCCTGACACAGATGGGAAGCGGTGGCAGCACCAACAGGACCTCTAGCGCGGCTGAGGGTGTCGTCCTCATAGCGCCTGTGATACCCAGGATTGCCAGCCTTTGGAGTTTGGCCAGCTTCCTGCTGGTAGTTTGTTTCACACCGCACCACCAGACCAACGCCCCATAGAGGATTCTCGACCTGACGATCGCAGTGTAGATCCAGTGAAGGATCCGAGGATAAACTGCCCACGTCCTCCCTATCACTCCACGCAGCTGCCAGAGGGTCGCTACTCCCTTCCTTACAACCCGTTCTATTGGCGACCCCCATGTTAGTTTGGAGTGCAGGATCACCCCCAGATATTTGACCTCCGGCCCTAAAGCTAAAGGTTTTGCAAACATCACGGGCGCCCTAAACCCCTCTACCTTCCTCTTCTTGATAAATAGGATCATCTCCGTCTTCGCCGGGTTTACGGAGAGTCCCAGCCCACCACCTCACCTTTCGATTATGCTACAGGCAGCTTGCATGCACTCACAGACGACGCCGAGGAATTTGCCGGTGACTAAGAGCAGCCCATCATCAGCGTACGCCTGGGCGCAGAAGCCGTTCTCGGAGAGCCGCTCCAAGAGGCCGTCCATGACCAGACACTATAGATGGGGCGAAGGCAGCTGCCCTGAGGGCAGCCGCCCGTCACCCCGACGTGCAGCTCCCGGCTCCCTAAGGTCAGCGAAACTCTTCTGTCATCCAGCATTTACAGAAGAAAGGATACAACATGTAACAAACACACAGCGAAAGCCAATGCAGAAGTGTTATCACCAAGTTCTCAGTGAAAACAACGGACACAAGGGACGAAGGGTTTGGGAGGGAGGAGACGGGACATACATTCCTGGACAATCCATGCGGACTGTGACTCCTTAGCATCCCCGCTTTGGCCAAACCGGGACACAAACATCCTGATTATTTTAGTGAGCTGTAAATCCTCAATACAAGAGTTCCTAACATATGGGACGGAAAGCTCAGGTGTAGACCGGTTTTAAGGAGTTGACTTGGAATGGACATATTCCTTAGAGTGACCAAGATAGACTGTGAGTCGTCAGCGTCCCTATCACGGTCAATCCAAGCTAGGAATATCTCGATCATTTAAGTGAGATGTAAAAATATTTAATGGTAAAATGTTTTGCCATATATTTATATTACTTGTATTTTGTAATTTGATATTCAACTAATTATGTAATTAAAAGTTACGAATTTTCTAATATTTGGATCGAAAATAACGCTTTGTCATATTGTTTAAATTTATTTACGTTACATTTAAATAGCTGCTTTTTAAAAACAATTCACTCCAAAGCATTTAAATTATTTCTAGCTTTTCCATATAAAAAGTCACACAAACGTGTGTAATGGCGTTGGCGAGGACCACTACTGACAACAAGTAAATAATTTAATATACCCATCTTCGTTTATTCTATTTAATTTTATACCGCACAGTAATGTCTTTTTCTAACAACAGGAAACAGACTGTGATGATTAAGTTTGGAACATAATTTATAAATGCCTTATTTAATTTTTTCAAGAAACACGTTTGGACAGGTCAATTTTATCTTTTCAATTGCCAACTTATAACGTCAAAAATTACATTTATGGCGTCACCTATTTCTTAGTGATGACTTTATCATAAATTCGTAGGTTTGTTTAAAGGACAACCATTTTTTCCCATAGACATGCTTGCTACTTAAATGATGATGAAAAAAATTGGTACCTGACATGAAAAAAATTAAATTACGTTATTTGCTTTAAAAAATGGATACGTAAATTTAATAAGAAATACGAAATATTTCTCACTGTTTCTATTTAGAACGAGTTTTCTTTATAATAATGAGGTGTTCATTTATTTTTCTAGAGTAGCGAATACTTGATTTTGTGATTTTTATAAGTTTTCATGTAACGATTTGACAGGTGATACAAAAAGTAAAACCAAATCTTGTGATTTATAGGTATTTATATATTATAGAAAGAAATATTTTTAAAGAAAATTGGTAGGGAAACGTGGGGACACGGGTATACTCTTCAAAAAGCTTCGGTAAATATCCCCGTTTTAGTGAATTTTCGTAAAAAAAATCACTAATGGGGAGATCCCAAATTCTTAATTTTGAATTTTTTTTGCCAATCAGCGCAAACTAGCACCCTTAGAACCCAGATCCGGCGTTAGTTTCAATTTTATATATATATATATATATATATATATATATATATATATATATATATATATATATATATATATATATATATATATATATATATAAATTTATGTATGTATGTATGTATCACACCGATAACTCACGTACCTGCCTTTTGTAACTGGTTTGGCTGCGTTCGTTAGCCAGGAAAATGGAACGAGGTTTTCCGGGAAAATTATGAATTTTCCTTCTAAAAAAATTTTCATCTCAAAAAATAAAAAAGCTATGATAACCAAATTCGGTAGGTAGGTTTACGATATAAAAAGTAAACTACTCACCAAAATTTCTTAGATTTCTATGTTAGAAGAAAAAAATGTTATAATAAAATATTTGGTGCTAGATCATTTCTATGAAAATTCACTACCATAACGCACTTGTTGTTTCCAGACTTTACTACAAGTGCTGCAGTTCTACAACACATTTGTCGGGTATACTACCAGTTTCAATCTTTATTAGGAAAAAAATGTAGAACCTGAGGAATAGAGATGGGTTTAACAGACTAAGGCGCTGGAGGCGTCGACTACATTATCGCCACCAGCACCTAAAGATCTATTGGGTATCATCTTCTGTAATTGAAAGAAAGGCTGTGGCGCGAGCTGTGGATGTAGACAAGTAGATTGCAATTTTCCTTAGTTTGTGTCGATTGTAACGAGCCGGCATGACTGACCTGACCTGACCTGACCTGACTTTATCTCCAAATGAATAAGGTGAAGCCAAATATAATACACAATAAATATGGTGATTACGATCTGGAAATTGCATTTGTACAACCAGAAGATGAAAACGATGACGAGCAAGAGTAACATTTACTAAATTTGTATATAAATGTATTATTTTGTAGTTTACTGTACAAACAAAAAACATTTTCTGTTTACAATAAAATAATAATAATAATACTGTTATTTAAAATATTTTATGTCCGCACCTCACTGTTTATATAAGTTTACTAAAATGTTTTCTTACAGATGTCTTATTAATGAGTAAGATTTATAAAAAAATCATTTTTTTATTTATTTAATATTGTTGGCTGCGGCATCTCAGGCCATTAGCACATTCTTTTCCCATCATTTAATATTTATTACAAATTTTCCAGACAAAGTCAACTTGGCTCGCCCGGGAATCGAACCCGGGACCTCTCGCTTTGCAGGCTGGCACCTAGCCACCTGTGCCACGAGGGCGTCAAAAAAAATCATTAACAGATAAATAGATTATTAAAATTTAAATAATTACAGTATTTTTCCTTGATAATTAACATTTTAAGCCGTATGACGATGTATTAGACATTGAAGTCCCAACGGACGTTTCCGGTTTTGGTGTATGAGCAGGTTTCTCTTATAAACAAAAATGATGATGGCTCCTCCTTGTACAAAAGATTCCGGAGATAAAATACCCCTCCATTCGGATCACCGGGAGAGGGGTGTGCAGGGGGCGCTGGCATCAAGATTTAACATATCCTTCTCGAATATATGTGGCCTAAATTCTAACCTGAACTCCGTTCACCATTTCCTCCAGGCTAATAGGCTCCGACTTCTCTTCCCCACCGAAACCCAAACCAGTGCCAAAACGTCACCGAAATTATCCAAGCTGGCATGAAATTATTTATTCCACGTACACAGAAAACCTTTTCAGCTACTCAAAGCCCTGTGTCTCTAAATCATGTGACAAAGCCAGACTTGAAACGGTCAAAGCTCACAAAACGCCTCTACACAATCCCAGTCAAGAAAACTGTCAAGCATTTAACGACGCAAGAAACCGCTATGTCTGCATTCTTTTTGAGGCAAAAAACGTTTAATAACCACATCAAAAACAAAGTCTTCTCAAGCTCCAACGGCAGAAAACTCTTCTGGACTCTTGCTAAATCAATTGGGAATAATTTCTGCAAGAGCACGTTTCCACCTCTGTTTCAAGGGATGAAATTGCTTCTACCGCCCTGGGCAAGGCTGAACTTCTTGCTTCGTTGTTAGCCGGCAATTCTAGTCTCAACCCACCTCCAAAGGTTCAACTACCAACAGTCCCTAATGTCGCGCACAAAATGATGGATATCATTTTCAAAACTAAAAAGGTACGAAAGATGCTTTCTTCTCTTAATACCAGGAAAGCCTCTGGCCTTGACGAGATCCCGGCAATTTTTCTCAAAAATGCAAACCAGAACTTGCTCCTGTCCTGACTCGTCTGTTTCAGACATCTTACAATATAGGTATATTCCCTAGTAACTGGAAAACTGCTCGAGTACAACCCGTCCCCAAGAAAGGATCCAAGCGCTTCCTAGCAACTACATGCCTATTTCTCCCCTTTCAGTCGTCTCTAAAGTGATGGAAAAGTATATAAACACCGAATTACTAAAGTTTCTTGAAAAACACAGTCTACCACTCCACCAAATCTCAGTCTTGCTTTCTATCTTATGCGAAATACACCAGCCCTAGACCCATCATAATGAACAACCAAGTTATTCGAAGTAATGCTTCCTTTTCACTTGTTGGCACTTCTGTGGATCGAAATCTCAATTGGCATCAACATGTCACATCAACTGCAGAAGCGGCTGCAAAGAAATTAGGTTTCCTCTTTTGGGCTCGCAAATACTTTTCACCAGCTAATCTCTATACCTTACCCAAAGGCTGCCATTCCTTTCCCACCGAGGTGCCGTTGGTGACCTCTCTTCTCTTTTATAGATATCTGCACGGGCACTGCTCAGAAGAGATTTGTTCCAGAGTTTCTCCACCTGCTGCCCCCCCCCCCCCCCAACAGATCTACGACGGGAACAGAGCGAATGCACCCTTTGACTGTCAGGTCACTAGACATAGAACATCTTGTTATGCCCGCTTTTTTGTCCCGAGGACTTGCCATGTTGTGGAATTTCCTGCCGGCACATGTTTTTTCCTTCTCCTCCGAACCTCCAAACCTTCAAGTCCAGAATTAGTTGCCTCTTTCCTCCTTGTCGACACCCACGGTACGATAGTATTTAGGCTGTAAGCACTCGTGGCGTGTTGTTGAAATATAAAATATAAAAAAAATCGACGTATATACGGATACGCACGCCCACTCTCCGCCCGATATGTCAAAAACAGTTGGTGATAAACAAAAAGTTTTAATACAAACATTGTAGAGAATTTTTTGGCTCTGCTTTTTTTTATACTGAAAAAACGATTTGACGCATAGAAAATTCCCCTAATAGAGAGGTATGGATGGTGAAATTTTTTAAAATTTGTTTCAAACGAGCGCAAATTTGGGCATATATATACATATATATATATATATATATATATATATATATATATATATATATATATATATATATATATATATATATATATATATATATTGCTTTGGATATAACTTTTAAAATTATGCAAATGTGCAGCATAAGTCTTAGACTTATTGTATAGGCATACTGTATGATTTTTATCAATAAATAATAACAATAATAATAATAATAATTTATATATGTAAGTGTCTGAGCGATAACTCAAAAAATAATAAACTGATTTGAACGAAACTTGGTACATATCTTCATTTTGTTAAGACCGAGGAAGAGTTCGTTAGTCAGCCCGGTCACAATCAGATTTTCTATAAAATTGACTTTCTGAAAAAAATTGTCCCTCAGAAAATAACAATATCCAATCGAGTTATTCAAATCTAAAGCAATTTCATGAAAATTCCCTACCATCACGGACTAGCCTCGTCCCGAAATTTTATCTTTCATTCCGAGATTCCGACTGTTTTTCGCCTTATGTGACTGTACTATCCACAGATATCATATATTGTGAAGGGACGTTAACAGCCTTCTTTTAACACAAAAATGTGGACGCTTTACGATTTTGGTGTCATCCCTGCGTGGGTTCCTTGCCAATCTTTTTTTGTATCATTCCAATTTTTAGTGTGTTCATGTTTCTACGTGTGTCTCTACGAGTGTGCGCATATAACGAATATTGGTAAGATAACTTGTAACGTTTTACACGTTTCTATTAATCATAGACATCATTGCAGGCTAATGATGTCATTGCCTCTGTCCATTGATCCAACAAATACTTCACATCCATACAACAAATGCTTCACATATTAAAGGGAACTTTGACTCTGAATGAGAAATGTCACTTGTCTTTGACGACTATATATACCTCAACGGATTTGACGACATTACTCTTTTTTAATTAAAGTTACATCTACAGTGCAAATAACTAAGCTATGGAATAGGCTAAAG
>OZ023262.1:81898724-81954453 GCA_964006375.1 Tillus elongatus | reverse complement strand
CTATCGGTAGCTCTATGTTCGCCCCCGCATAATACGCAAATTGGTGAACTATCGGTAACGCATTGTTTATTATTATGGTTATCACCGCAATTGCTGCACCGTTCTCTACCTTTACATTGATTACTAATATGGCCGTATCGAAGGCACTTTAGACACTGTACTATTTTTTGTACGTATGTTTCTACTGGAAATATTATTTTTTCTATAGCTACTTTATCAGGTAGAAGTTGGCCGCTAAAAGTAACTAGTATTGACTGGGTGGGTACGTACGTTACAGATGATGTTTCTTCGTTAATAACTTTCCTATTTAGGCGACGCACCTCTAATACTTCAAAGTTCTGACCGAAAATAGGTTTAATTATTTTACGCAATTCTTCTTCAGATATCTCTAAGTCTACATTTTTAATTACCCCTAATCTACGTACTAAAAACATTGGTATATATGCAGTGTAATTTTGTGATTTTAAATGCGTTGACATTACCAATTTATTTGCGTATTCTTTGTTTTTTAATATTACTTTAATTTTATTTCTGCCAATACTAGATATATTAATTATTTCATCTAATATGTTAGGTACCGCTTTTTGTATTATTTTCGAGGTGCTGATAATATGAGATCTTCCAATATTTCCATTTTTATTTTCAACGTAAACAATAAATGTACCGTTATTACCGTTATCATTTTTTGAATATAAAATTATCTGTCTCTTTTCTGTTTTATCAAGGTTAATTGGTGTATCTTTATCTTTAACAAGGTTACTAGTATTTTGAATGTTTTCCGCATTGTTATCTGCAGGGTTAATTACATTCTGTCCTAATTTTCTATTTTTGTAAATAATATTATCGATTGTACTTACATATTTGTCTCCCATTTCGCTTGTTTTTACTTCATTACCTTTTAATAAGTTTCCTACATACTTTTCTGTGGTGTTTCCTAGTCTATCTCCTATTTCCTCGCCTGTTTCCATAATTTCATTCCAGTCTAGGTTCAATGGGTCCTTTTTCTTTGCTTTGTCAGGTGGTTCAGGTTCTTTTTCATTATTCATTTTAATACGATAATTATTATCACCGTACGCTGTTTTCACACTAGGCACTTCCGATCCGTTTAAGTTCTCGCACCTTACTGTATCATAGGTTTAACTCAGTGTTTTCTCTGAAAGTTCGGCTCTGGTTGTGCAGCCTGCCTTTGCAGCTTCTTTATCTATTTGTTTAGAGACCTTAGATTGTAGTGTGTCAGTGCATTTTTAAATCTTAATTTACACGGGTTTCTACCCTGTTTTAGTAACTTTTACTGCTTTTGCTTTACTATGTTTGCTGCTTGTAGGTACCTCGACTGAGCTTTGGACATTTGATGTTTTTAATTTCTCAACTTTTAGCTTTTAGCTTTGATTTTATTAGTGTAATTGTTGTAGAACATGTTAGCTTTGACTATAGTTTGTATTTTAGACTTTGCTTGTAAGACTGTTTAAAATTTTATAACAGCTGGTATCGTGTGATACTTGCCGACCTACCAGAGACTTTGTTTCTGACACAACCACCTTTTGTAATGTTTCAGGAAGCCCCTGAAGATGGCCAGATATATGGGCCGAAACGCGTAGAGCTTTTACTTAATAAAAATTCAGTCTGGAGTATAGCCTTGTTCTGTTCTTTTAGTGAATTTTCGTAGAAAAAATTCACTAATGGGGAGATCCCGACTTTTGAATTTTGAAAAAATTTTTGCAAATGAGCGCGAACTAGGACCCCTAGAACCCATATCCGGTGTCAGTTTCAATTTTTATATGTATATATATATATATATATATATATATATATATATATATATATATATATATATATATATATATATATATATATATATATATGTATCACACCGATAACCCAAAAAATAATGGGCCGATTTTGATAAAATTTGGCATGTACCTTTCTTTTGTAAATGGCTTGGATAAGTTCGTTAGTCAGTAAAATCGGACGAGGTTTTCCGGGAAAATTTTGAGTTTTCATTCGAAAAAAATTCTTAACTGAAAAAGTAATAAAAATAAAATTTGGCATGTACCTTCCTTTTGTAAATGGCTTTGACAAGTTTGTTAGTCAGGAAAATCGGACAAGGTTTTCCGGGAAAATTTTGAGTTTTCATTCGAAAAAAATTTTTCTCTCAAAGAATAATTGGCCGATTTTGATAAAATTTGGCATGTACCTTCCTTTAGTAAATGGATTTGATAAGTTCGTTAATCATAAAAATCGGACGAGGGTTTCTGAAAAAATTTTGAGTTTTCATTTGAAAAAAAATTTTATCTTAAAAAATAAAAAATCTATGATAACCAAATTTGATAGGTAGGTTTACGATATAAAAAGTAAACTATACACCAAAATTTAAATTTCTATGTTACAAGAAAAAAAAGTTATAATAAAATATTTTGTGCCAGATCATTTCTATGAAAATTCACTACCATAACGCACTTGCTGCGTCCCGAGATTTTTTACCTTGGAAATATGTCTAACCCAGACGTTGTGACGTTCAGAAATTACATTGTATTTAACTTCCTTGATATTATTTATTTTACTACGAATAGCGTAGTATCCACTCAAAATTCATGTTATTGTACTGATAATAACCCTAATTGGTATGTATATATATATATATATATATATATATATATATATATATATATATATATATATATATATATATATATATATACATATATATATATATATATATATATATATATATATATATATATATATATATATATATATATATATATATATATATCTTCAAAAACACAATATTCAGAAAAAGTTTATGTTTGGCTTGAGATGTTTAAGAACCGTCCTTTGGACCCTATATTTTTTGACCCGACTTTAAGTGGACATAATTTATCAGATTTCTTAAGACAACAATTTATGGATATTTTAGAGTAATTGTCAATAGAAGACAAAAGCCCAATGATTTTTTAACTAGATTATGTACCAATACACAAGACTATCGCTGTTCGAGTATGCCTAAATGAGAGATTTCCTATAAAATGGAGAGGGAGAAATAGTCCCCTGATACACTGGCCGCCCCCATCAGATTTGACGCTCCTGGATTTCTTCATTGGGAGTTACTTGGAGCAAAAAGTATACCAAAACAGACCTCAAAATGCCTAGAAATTGGCAAAGGGCTGTAGAAGCTTGTAGATGCATAACAGCAGAACATCTTAGACACACGAGAATCAATTTAAGGAGGACGAAAAGTGCATAGTGAATTAAGGTCGTTACTGTGGAATATAGTAAGATTTGAGATATAAATTTTTGTTACTGAAATTGTTTCTTTATAATTAGTTCTAAGTCACATTGTGTCAAGTCTATTTCTTTTTTGTCATTTCTCTTTA
Organism: Tillus elongatus; assembly: GCA_964006375.1. Lineage (NCBI taxonomy): Eukaryota > Metazoa > Arthropoda > Insecta > Coleoptera > Cleridae > Tillus > Tillus elongatus. Next base: position 81,951,079 of record OZ023262.1, on the reverse strand, counting down.
CTTTTTCTTGTCCATGTCATTGATAGTTTCTATTTCTTGTTATTTGCTATTTTAAAGGTTTATTAAATTACAAATATCCGTTCCAAATTCTTTTCTGACTTATAATTATCGATGATGGTAAAATTATAAGGATTTTGTGACATTAAGGAAAATCACTTTAATGTTTTTTTGGGGCATCGCAGAAAACATCCTGTATACGATATGACGTTGAAATTCCGTTTATGGATACCGCATAGAGTCCATAATGGAGTAGTAAACTAACATTGGCCCTAAACAGATGCACTTTCTATAGAGTGCAAGTCAAAAAGATAAAAGAAAATAATAGAGCATTGACTCTTGAATTACAAACACCCTATATGAGTGAAGGACCCAGATTTGGTACAAGTAAACTGGGTACGCCGAAATAGATTCTGGTATTCACAATGCCAAAAAATTGCTTAATATGGTATCTCGAAAATTCGACCTCTTTGAAAAGTTATAGTAGGCACTTATACAGCTAAGGAAAGGTTGTGGAGTACCAAGACACGAAAAAAGAACCAAGGATATACTATGTGAAAACTGGAACCTGTGATCAGCACTAATAAGTAAACTTTGAGAAAACCCAAATCACCAAACCAAAACCCAAATGGTGATTTGGGATTTCTCAAAGTGTACCCAAGGATGTATATATATATATATATATATATATATATATATATATATATATATATATATATATATATATATATATATATATATATATATATATATATCACACCGATAACTCAAAATATTATAGGCCAATTTTGATGAAATTTGTTGGGTACCTTCCTTTTGTAAGTGGCTTGGATAAGTTAGTTATCCAGGAAAATTGGACTAGTTTTTCAGGGAAAATTTTGGGTTTCCTTTCGGAAATTTTTTGTATCTGCGGAAGTAACAAAGATATGACAACCAAATTTGGCACGTATGTTTCTACTATAAAACCTCCCCTACATTCCGTTATTAGGATCTTTACGTTAAAAGGAAAAAAAGTTATAGGCATTTAAAGAAACAAATTTTGGGTGCCACTGGTGATCAAAGCAAAGCACAACAACAAAATATTTTGTGTGGTTAACAAAACAATTGAATATTACATACAGCGATTAAGTTTTCTTGACGCAAAATGTCAAGAAGTAGTAGAAAAAAATATTTTGAAAATTTTATAATTTTTCTTCTCAAAACGTCAAATTCGTGATTTGAATTGTCAAATTTGCAATTTTCAGACAAATGATCTCAAACAAATACGTATATATATATATATATATATATATATATATATATATATATATATATATAATAATAATAATAATAATAATAATAATAATTATAATACAACGTTACAACGTGTAAATCATTTTTATGAAAATTCACTACCATACCGCATTTGCTGCGTCCAGACTTTTTATATTGTGTTAACGAAACCTAACGAAAATTTTATTTTTTACCCTTTCGATCTCCAGGGTCTACTAAAACCAGACCCATAAAAATGCATAAAATTTAATCGGCCACTTTGCGAATGATAATATCAATTCTGTAAATAAGTACACTTGGAGAACCAAAATCACCACAACATATTTTAAAGACATTACGATCGTTTCGCTGACAACGTCAGCGTTATCAGAGGATGAAAAACTCTGAATTTTTCATTCTCTGATGACCCTGACGTTGTCAGCGAAACGATCCTAAGGTCATTAAAATATGTGTTGTGGGGATTTGGGGTCTCCAAGTGTACTTATCAGTGCTCATCATAGGTTCCAGTTTTCAGATAATTCCGTAGATGTCCGACATAATATTGGTGACAAAATTATAAGTTACTGTTCGCACCTACGGTGTCGTATGTTTCTCATCCATCAAAAAGATCAAAGTTAACTAAATATCAATCGCCTTTGTATACTGTTTCGATTAGATTGGCGAAATGCTTGATACAAATAGATAGGCACCTACTGTGGCGTGTATATTGAGCTTTGACGTATTCAGGTATACGAGTAAATTAGGAACGCTCTAAAGGAATCAATTAATTATCTATTCAGTTGCAAGTAAGTAAGATAAACTGGACTGACCTATGTACACATTGAGGGCTGAACAATGGCGTTAATTTCCTGAAATATTCAGTGTTCCAGTCCTAAATCGTTTTGTTTACGCACAAATATCCGTTAACCCGGACACAATTTAATAATGTGCTTGGGCCAGCCTTCATACTTAATTCGAAATAGACCGTAAGAAAACTGTCTCAGTTATTAACCCTCCGCTAAACGAACGGTGACGTTTTGCCAGCGCAAATCTTAAGAGGTTCGTATTAAAATTTTCATTTCCTGGTGTTTTAAAGTTAAAACTGTTTGCCGAGATTAATTGAAATCTAGGGAAATATTATTTCTAAACTGTTGAACATGTTAATAATATTTATACACTAAATTAGCTTCGCTCTACGAAGACCTAGCTACAGTGTGCAGAATACAAACGCTTCGATATTTATATATTTAAAACCTTTGTTTTTCTCCTATGTAAATGGTATGTTTCTCCTTCCATGGCTTGGTAATGGAATAAATATATATATATATATATATATATATATATATATATATATATATATATATATATATATATATATATATATATATATATATATATATATATATATGTGTGTGTGTGTAGAAAAATAATACAATTTACATATGCAGAATACAAACGCTTCAATATTTATAGTTTCTATCTTGCAACTGACGGCTATCACACAATTTTCTATGAAATAGTAATATTACCGTCACGAAAGCTCAACATTGTATATATATATATATATATATATATATATATATATATATATATATATATATATATAGTGTGAAACACACTTTTGGAATAAAATTCATTATTCAGCAAAAAATAGTTTTTGTGGAAAACGCTGAGACAAGAGAAGTTTAATTTGTCGAACATTATCTTATGGTCATAGTTAAAAAATTAAACTCCCACCATTTTACTCCCACCATTTTACCCCCACCACTTTATCCATTTAAAAAAAATAGCAACCCTACATTTTTGCATAGCAATTCGATGGATCACATTTTTCTGAATGCGGAGATACCTTATATGTATGGTCTAATATTACAGTTTTCAATACAGGGGTTAAATTTAATACCGGAATATTAAAACTAAACAGTTTACACTGAAAATCAAATTTCGAAAATAAACTTAATAAAAACGTCCCTTTCTTACAATAGATGTTCATGGATTCACTTGTACACAACGAAATAATCTGCTCTGGAAGTCTTCCCTAACTCTGTTCAACACATCAGGCGTTACGTTCCTAATTTATCTTGTTATTTTCATGTTCAAATCATCAAAATCAGCAGGTTGCGTTTTATGCACTTTGTTTTTAGGGTATCCCCATAAAAATAAATTAAGAGGTGTAAGATCTGGTGATATAGCGGGCCACTCTACGAAACCTCTTCGTCCATACCATCTTTGTGGAAAGACTTCGTGTAAATACTCCCTTGCTTGAAAAGGAAAGTAGGGCGGTGCACCGTCTTGTTGAAACCATATCCTTTCATGGGGAATATTAAGTTACATTACATTTGGATACAATTCTGCCAACATTGGGACAACCTGTTCTCTTAGCACTTCTAAATATCTCGGACCGTTTAGATGTTCTATAAAAACAAGTCCAACTACGTGATCACCAATGATACCAGCCCAAACGTTCAACTTCTGAGGACGCTGAGTGTGCAGTGGGGGTTTTCGGCAGCCCAGTATCTGGAATTTTTCCCATTGACATCGCCATTTAGAAGAAATGTTGCTTCATCGGAAAACAGAACGTTAGCAGAAGAAACAATATTTCTACGTAACATGTCCAGCAGTTGTTCACAAAATTGCAGTCTTCTGTCATATCCCTCAATCAACTCTTGAATGTATTGGAATTTATAGGAATGCATTTTTTCGTTTTTGAGACAACTTAAAACTGTTGATTGACTAACATCATTTTCACGTGCAACTTGACTGGTGGAAGTTGTTGATTTTTCTGAAAAGCCAATACAATATTGAGTTTTATATCTTCCTTAACAAACTTGGGTCTCCTAGGCAGTGTTTTAACGTGTCCATAATCACGAAACTGTGAATGTATCTAAGACACAGTTCCCTGAGTTAGTGGCGGCAAATCTGGTTATTTTTCATTAAACAGGTTAACAACTTGTGTCTATGTTCTACACATATTACCATACCCAATAATCATTAATATTTCTGTTCGCAGAGTTTCAGTTACGTATCGCATTATTTGACCAAAAATTAATTGAAATCATCGCAACAAAATTACGACTAAGTTATTAGAAGACCGTGCATTCAACACAATACAACACAACATAAAACAGAACTGTTAAATTTCGCCTTTCACACTGCAAAAATTGGTAGTTAATAAGAAACGATTAATGATACCAAGTACGTTTTAGATAGACAAGACAAGGTAAGAAATTTAAGATAAGAGTCGGTGAAGAATTCCAGAGCAGATTATTTTGTTGTGTGCAAGTGAATCGATAACATTTTGGACATTTATTATAAGGGAGGTTTTAATTAAGTTTATTTTCGAAATTTGAATTACGGGGTAAACTGTTTAATTTAAATATTCCGGTATTAAATTTCCACCTTGTATTGAAAACTGTAATATTAGACCATATATATATATAGGGTATCTCCGCATTCAGAAATATGTGATACATCGAATTGTTATGAAAAAATGTAGGGTTGCTATTTTAAAAAAATTGAAAAGTGGTGGGAGTTTTATTTTTTATGATTATAAGATAATGTTCGACAAATTAAACTTCTCTTGTCTCAGCGTTTTCCACAAAAACTATTTTTTGCTGAATAATGAATTTTATTCCATAAGTGTGTTCACACTGTGTATATATATATATATATATATATATATATATATATATATATATATATACAGGGTGTTAGAATGTTTACTACAACCTTTCAAAACACATTTGAAATTTTTGTACTAAAATTTTATTAGACAAATCAAACCGTTTCAAACAAATAAAATAGTATTTTTGCATAAGATATATGCCAGACCCGTCTCGTAAGAACAAATTTTTATTTTGATGAAATAATTAATTAGGTCAAGAAAAAACTTAAAAACAACACAAGAAGACCGCGTACTACAAAAAATGATAAAAATGGCATCGTCGTAAACGCTAAGTCTTCTCTTTAGACTTATTTTAATAGACATGAAAATTCTGCGATTCTCCTTTGCGGTTTCAAAGGCGATTTCTTCGTGAGTGTTGTGAACAGGGGTTTTATACATAATATCCTTAAGGTGTCCCTAGCGGTAAAAATCAAATGGGTTGATGTCAGGGGACCGCGTCGGCCAATTAACTGGCCCAACACGACCAATCAGGTGACCATAGACCCCATTTAAATAGGCACGAGCATCAACAGCGAAATGAGGAGCAGCTAGGAGCTCCGTCGTATATAACCCACATCCTATTATTCCTTAGATTTAAAGGCAGCATATGCGGTAAATCGTCTCTTATGAAGGTTCAAGAAGAATCATGATCAACCCTATTAGGTATTATAACGGGTCAATAATTTCGTTATCAATAATACCAACCCAAACGTTTAGCGAAAATTAGTATTGCCAATTTGCTTTTCTCAGGCAATAAAGATTTTCATCTGCCCATGTATGTAAATTATGAAAATTCATAATGCCTTTGTGAGTAAAAGATGCCTCATCCATAAAAAGTACACGTCTTGACAAATTTCGACTGTTTCTTACTTAGTCTTCCTAAAAACCACCTACAGAACGCTTGCCTCGGTTTAAAATATCTTGGATTTCTGTACTCTAGTGAAATGTATATGGTCTAAGTTGTTGTTCTTGCAATCTTCTCAAAACCGAGGAGGCTGAAATATTTTTTAAAGTAGTAGCTATAGTTCAGGTCCTTATTTCGGGATCATTTTTGTTACAGTAGGTACTTAATTTGTTCTTTAACACGTACTGTACAACGATATCTTTCTGCCCTAGAGTCGGGTTTAACAGGTTTTAGGGAACCCGCTTCTTTGACACGTCTGATTATATTTTGAACATTCACTAACAGACTAAGTAACATATAGAATTTTAATATTGAAGGGTATTTCAAATCACAAAATTATAGATTTGACAAATAAAGTTGACAAATTTGGAATTTTTCATCCTCTGACGACGCAAACTTCTTTAGTGAAACGATCGTCAGGTCTTTAAAAAGATGTGTTGTGGTGATTTGCGTTCCCCAAGTGTACTTATCAGTGCTCATCACAGGCTTAGTGAATTATGGCTCCCAGGTCCACGGGACTGAATCTTTATCGAAACCTAAGTACTAAAATTAGATTAGTGGGGGCAGATATCGCCTTTCAGAATTGTTAATCCTTTGAAGCTAACTTTGTTAGTTAAATGATCGTCAGCTCTTAAAAAAGATGTGTTTTGGTGATTTGGGTTCTCCAAGTGTTCTTATCAGTGCTCATCACAGGTTACAATCTTCAGTTAGTTACTCTTCAATTTATTAAATCTCATAAAGCTTTTCGACACAATTTTTGCATGAAAATTTACAAACAGTTTCTTCACGAAAATCCGAAAACATTTTTTTTGACAATAACTTTTCGGCATTTCGATCTTTGCGACGAATCGTATAACAGAGACTTCTCTGAATGCCTCAGTTAGATGAGACTCTCTTATCTATTGGTTACAACACCGTATTATAATTTTTGGTATGTGCCAAAAATGTAAAAAGTTGCGAAACAATGGAAATAAATTGAGAACGATGAACGCTATCAATTTTTTTCTACAAACATTCATTATCATTCGATGAAAAATGCAAAAATTGATTGGTATAAGGGGTGTTACAAAAATATAAATTTGTATCACCAACAACTTATGGGCCAGCTTGTGATTGTTAAATAAATTTTATAAAATGCAGCTCAAGATACCATGTAATTAATGTATACCATTTTTCTCGTATATTGCATAATAACGGATATATTAAGCTTTACCGTAGAAATGCGTCATCCTGTATATACGTAAACAGATAGAGACTGAAACTTGCCCCGGATATGAGTGCAAGGCGTTCATTTCAAGAAATGTTTTCAACATACAAAAGTCGCACTCTCTCAAGAACGAATTTTTTCTATGAATATTCGCTAAAAATTACAGACTATTGAACTATATACCCCATAACTAAAACTAATGCCAAAGTGTCAGAGAAAGGGTCTATTTGAAATGAATTTTTTGTAAATATTTTAATAAAATGAAGGACAATGACGGTCCAAGCTAAACCTTAAGGGTTTGTAAAACTCTCTCTTTGCGTCATTTTTTCTATTAACCCGTACTCCATTCAGGTTATTTGACTAACAGTTGGCAATCTAGACGTCTCAAATCGCAACTTTTGACGTTTTAAGACTAAAACCACAAAAATGTTTTCTTTAAAAGCCTATAACTTTTTTCCTCTTAGCTCACGGATCTAAATATTGGTACGTAATATAAACCCGCCTTGCCTTGATTTTGTTATTTACTGAGATATAAAAATTTGCCGAAAGAAAACTCAAAATTTTTCGGGAAAAACTAAACTGGGCCGATTTCCTGGCTAACGAACTTATCCAAGAGCTACTTGCAAGGAAGGTTCTCACCAAATTTTATCAAAATCGGCTCATTATTCTTGTAGTTATATATATATATATATATATATATATATATATATATATATATATATATATATATATATATATATATATATATATATATATATATATATATATATATATATATATGTGTGTGTGTGAGTGTGTGTGTGTGTGTGTGTTCAGAAAGATTTCCGCGGTCTTTAATGTGAGACATACTTGGTTCTCGGGTTGAACCGCGTCCAGAATTTATGGAAACTCGACGTTTCGGCTCCTGTTTTGGAGCCATTTTCAAGAGGTAAATGAAATATGTAACGACACTCTAAGGCCTCAATCTGCCTACTCTTTAGAGTGGTGGACAAAGTGGGTAAAGGAAATATGTAAGGACACTCTAAGACCTTAATCTGCCTACTCCTTAGAGTGGTGGACAAAGGTGGGTAAAGGAAATATGTAAGGACACCATAAGGCCTCAATCTGCCTACCCTTAGAGTGGTGAACAAAGGCGGGTAAAGCAAATATGTAAGGACACTCTAAGCCCCCAATCTGCCTACTCCCCAAATCTCGCGGGAGATCGTCTGTGAGGTCTCAGTGTGTTCAACCCTAGGCCTCAGAGAGAATAATAAGCCGATTTTGATCAAATTAGATGAGTACTTTCCTTTTGCTAGTGGCTTATAAGTTCGTTAGTCAGAAAAATCTGCCCCAAGAAAACATTTTGGTGGTTTTACTCTTAAAACGTCAAAAGTCGTGATTTGAAACGTCAAAATTGGCAACTGTTAGGCAAAGAACCTGAAAGGAATACCGGTTAGTAGAGAAAATGTCGCAAGAAGAGTGTTTTTCAAACCATTTGGGTTCAGTTTCGACCCTCATTGCCCTTCATTTTACTGAAATATTTCCAAAAAATTCATTGCAAATAGATCGTTTCTCTGATACTTTGCCAGTAGTTTTAGTTACAGAGTGTATGGTTCAATAGTCTGTAATGTTTAGCCAATATTCATAGAAAAAATTGTTATTGAGAAAGTGCGACTTCTGAGTTTTGAAAACATTTATTGAAATTCATTAATAGAGAATTTGTTTTTCAGAACCCGTTTTTGTTGTTGAAAGAACCGGTTCGATTAGGTTGGCAAAAACGAGATCGTCCCGGCGATTGATAAGGAAAAATACATGCCACGTTTATAGTTTTCCAAATATGAATTAAGATTTCTTCTGGCAAGCTTTTGTAATTTTAATGAAATTTGTAATAATAAGCTTTTCTAAAGAGAGTTACAGTTGCTAGATATACCAAATTTTAATTTTATAGCTTCGAAGAACATTGAGTTTTGGGCATTTAAAGTTTTTTGTCAAAAGAAGCTAGAACACAAGATTAAAATAGTTTTTATGATAATAGAGAAATATCGATGGCAACACTTTTATAAAATTGTTCAAATAAGCGCGTAGAAGAACCTCTAAGATAGATCTTCAAGGGGTTTAAATTGAAAGCATTATTTTAGTAATTAGCCGTCTACAATTCTTATCAAACTTCGCTACTACAACGAACCTGCTGCGTCCCGAATTTTAATTAAAGTTGACGTGCTTTGACATTTTATTCTTGAATAAAATATTAACTAAGAAAACAAATTTATTCCGTGCTTTTTGATCATCATTAATTTTTTTCAGGTACCTTTAAGGAAAATTTAAAAATTAATAGCTACAATGTTTTCCTTGAAAAAATCGTATCACAGAACCACACTTTTCATTTAAATTTTTTGAGGGTAGGAACCCTTTAAAGGGGGTTGGAGTGGATAGGACGACTTGACTTAAAAAGTGATATTTGAAAAAAATATAAGTCGACCTCTTTAGCCGTTCACATTAAAAATTACAAATAACAGAGGAAAAATTTTGTACCTTACTTTTGAAATGTACTGTATATAAAAATAAAAGCAGACCAAATATATTTATAATTAATATTTTTCCGATAACATAAAAGATGAAAGATTTTTGTTGATTCAGAAATTTCAGGAAATGTACGTGTTTCTGTGATAATCAGAATGAGCTGAATAATTCAGTAAAGTAGTAACAGCTTGGCTCAAGAAGCAATTTAGTTATTTAGGCAGCTGTTTGAATTATTTATTAATTTCTGATAAACTTCTGCTCCGTTAACATCTACTTTGAAACTGAAATGAATTCCTTGGCAAATATCCGACGAAATCTAAAGACTATCATTTGTCAGATTAAAATATTAAATGTTCCTGAACTGCCTCATCCAATGTACAAGTTCACTAATTTTGGTATATAGTTTAGCTTTTACTTATTACGTATTTATTTAGAAAGCAATAATGCAGCGCATGTTTTCAAAGAGCTGCAAAAGTTGTCCAGCTCATGTTATTGGCGTATGCCAGAGTTTTTCAACCTTTGGTATTTGCCACACAATTTTCAATTACAATTCTAATCCCCTCCCTTGTCTTACGTCCATCATAGCGGACATTCTCGCGGCTTCCAGAGAAGTTCAGATTTATCTGGAACATTCCAGAACGTCTGCGCGGCGTGTAAAAATGCTGCATCTCGTTCAGTTCCAGCCAGTCGCAGTAAAGTCGATCCTTCTACCGTGAATGTATATGTGGTAATTTGCGTGTTAACTGCAATTCGCGATATTCGAGTAGCAGTGAGATTTATATGTGTATACAGAATCATGGATGAAATTTTAATTGCGCGTAAGCGAGCATTTGACGATAGTAAAGCATCAACAAGTGGACAGACGAGAGTGGTTCTGAAACAAAGATCAGAAGGTATCCTTAAGAATATTTAAAGTTTGGGTTTACCAGCAATGACGTAAATGAACTAGAAAGGCCACGTTGTGTCATTTGCTCAAAAAGTTTGGCAGAAGACAGCATAAAACCTAATAAACTTGAAAATGACACTTGGAAACGCTTCATAGTGAGTAAGTTAGAAAACCCCGAGAATTCTTCGAATTACACCTAAAATCACATGAAAAGCAAAAAAAAAACGTTTTTAAAGCTTTTTCTGTGAATGAAAAAGCTTCACTTGCCTCTTACAAAGTTTTATGTCAAATAGCAAGATGTAAAAAGCATCCCACTGTTGGTGGAGAGCTTATTCTGCCACCTGCAATTGAGACCGTTAAAACTAGGTTTGGAGATAATTTTTCCAAACAATTGCAGCCCAGACCTCTATCAAATGATATTGTTGCCCGTCGAATTGGTGATTATCTGAAGATCTACAGGATCAGCTTTTCGGGGAAATGCGTGACCATTTTTTTCTCAATTCAGCTTGATAAGGCAACAGATATCAATAAGGATGCTCATTGAATTGCTCGATTTTGTGATGGTAATAAAAAAATAATAAAAAAGGGAATGCGTTTCCAACCCTTTGTGCAATCGAGTAAACGTTTTTTTCTGCACAAGCAACAATAACCTGATGGACAAGTAAAGGGACCGAAAAGCACAATTTAATCACTATCAGTAACAATTATAAAATTATCAACTCTCACGTTTTCCTAAGTAAAATAATTTTATAAGAGGCAGCTCAAGACACCCTATAATTAACTTATACAAATATTTCTCGTCTCTTGTATAATAATAATTATATTGACGTTTACCGTAGAAAAGCGTCACCCTGTATACATGTAAACAGATAAAAACTGAACGTAAACCCGGATATGGATTCTAGGGGGCCTAGTTTGCGCTCATTTGAAGAAATCTTTTTAAAATTATAAAGTCGCGGTCTCCTCATTGACGAATTTTTTGTACAAAAATTAGTTAAAAATTATGGACCGTTAAACCACAAACTTAACTAAAACTACCGCCAAAGCATCAGAGAGAAAATAACTAACCTGTTGGATATCAGCACTTTTTGTAAAACTTCGATCCTTTATGTGTTGACAAACATAACAAACACTGTTTAGTCCACCCACTAGCATTAATAAAATCGTAAAGGAATAATTTCCACTTGTATATTAAAATTCCCGCGGTGATATTAAAAATAAATGTTTCAAATTTAAATAGCTCAATTTTCTGTAAACCTAGAAAGCTGAATTTTGGTACGTAGTTAGGTCTTTCCTAAAGTAAAATTTGCATTAAATTTCATCGAAATAGCTTAATAATTTTCGGAGAAAAATTTTTTTTTTCGAAAGTAAACTCAAAATTTTCCCGGAAAACCTTGCCCGATTTTCCTACCTAACGAACTCATTCAAGCTATTAATAAAAGAAAGGCACTTGCCGAGTTTCATCAAAATCGGTTAAATATTTATTGAGTTATCGGTTGAACATATATATATATATATATATATATATATATATATATATATATATATATATATATATATATATATATATATATATATATATATAAATCGAAACTGACCCAGATATGGATTCTAGGGGCCAAAATTCGCGCTCATTTGAAAATGTTTTTGCAAAGTCTCGCCATTGATACCTCTCTATTAGTGAATTTTTTTTAAATAAAAATTCACTAAAAGAGACACTGTTGAAAAGAGATTTACACCAGCATTGAATGATGTGCTACTTGATCCTACTTGTCACTTAAGATTTTAGGGGTGGATTCAGAATTGGTGTTGCAATGTTGAGTATAAGTCGGACAGTCTTCCCCCTTAAAGCAAAATTCACCTCTTTAAGTGATTTTCAACATAATAACGAAAAAGAGGCCTGTTTCGTTTTCAAGTAGTCACCCTGTATATGACAGTACCAGAATAAGATTTAATAGTGCAGGATGAGATCTGGATATTAAAACGCTACAGACGTTGCCCACATTTTAGTGGTACCAAACAACAATATACAACATACATTACTTTCTTGTCATGAAAAAGTTCTTTCACAGTTGCGAGAACAAGAAAAATCCAACGAATTGCGCTCGTTCCAATAAGAAAATGCGGTAGAAAATTGAAACATTAATATCAGGAACAGCTGCATGGAAATGAATGTGTCAGTATATATGTTAAAACTCTACCGCTGACAAGATGCAAAGATTATTCTGCACGCGTCTGTTGCATGAATACATCAACACTTCTACAGGGAGAATCCTGAATGTAAATGTCAGGTTTAAGAGATGTTGACAGAAGGATCTTCACTTTGAATATTGCAAAAGGGGGTGCTGGCCGAGGGTAGTTGACCTCCTATAGATTCTATTTTAAGTGGTGTTGCAACTACGTAAAGGTTATGTTAGGGATGGATCTGTGTAGACTTGTTAAAGTACCTGGTATTGTAGCTTACTGTAAAGACAAACTAAATAGAGTTGGGACACTGTAAACGCGTTATGGTACTAAATTTACATACGATTTATACAGGGTGTTCAACAAATAATATTATACAATACATATGCCAGGAACCACAAAATATTGTTTATCGAAATTTTGCACGTGTAATAAATAATGCTCATCATATTGAAGCAAATTACTTGGACAGTTCTGACACTTTCAGTTAAACTAGAAATTGACTCCATCTTTGTTATTTTAAATGGAATATCTATTGGGGCGCTATGTGATGACTTTTGTTAGAATTTCTCGATAAAAATATTTTCTTTTGTGATGTTTCGTTTATGGCTTAATAACATTTATCGATTCAACCTTCTTACTTGCTTAACTTTAAACGAGACAACTAAATATCACGTAAAATAATTACAAAGTCGATTGATTTCCAGTTCGTGGATATGGTTTATACCATTGCCGAAAAAGTGGAAATAATTAGTTTGTTCTAGAAGAGTGACAACTGTGCACGACCGGCAGCACATATTTTTAATGATCGCCATCCTGAGAAAAACACTTTGCTTCGGTACGTCCTGGATTTAATACATACATTTTAGGTAACTGGATAGGTTGTACACAGAAATCATCAAGGTGAGCAGGTTGAAAAATATATAAATACCGAATTACTAAAATTTCTTGAAAAACACAGTCTAATCCACGACAGGCAGTAAAGATTCCGTCAGCGCAGAGCAACTGCCGACCCCCTTTCCTTTGTCACCCATTCTTGGAACAAGTCTATAGAACTGCACGGTGAATCCCAGATTGTCGCTCTAGACATATCCAAAGCATTCGACCAGGTCTGGCACGCAGCTCTGCTTAATAAACTTCCGGCCTATGGCCTACCACCAAAACTTTGTACCTGGACAGCAAATTTCCTCTCCAACCGGAGCATTTCTGTTGTCCTGGAAGGCCATTCCTCTAAACTGTATCAAATTTATGCAGGAGTCCCTCAAGGTTCAGCTTTAGCCCCTACTTTGTTTCTTCTCCACGTCAATGACCTCCTCTTTAGCACATCCAACCCAGTTCACAGTTGCGCGGACGACAGCACCCTCCACTCAAATATACAATATTCTAAGCCTGCCTTTTTAACCCAATTACATGAGGATCGCAGACTCATAGAGGGTTCTGTTTCCGTGCATCTCCAAAAAATATTAGACTGGGAAAGTAGAAATCTTGTACAATTCAACCCCAACAAATCTCGGTCTTGATTTCTTTCTCATAAGACATACACCAGCCCTAGACCCATCACAATGAACAACCAATTTATTCAAAGTAATGAAACCTTTTCACTTGTTGGCATTTATGTGGATCGAAATCTCAATTGGCACCAACATGTCACATCAATTGCAGAATCGGCTGCTAAGAAATTGCTTTCCTATTCCGGGCTCGCAAATACTTTTCACCAGCTAATCTCTATACCCTATATACTTCAGACATAAGGCCAAACCTCGAATACTGCTCCCACATCTGGGGTGCAGCTGCCGCTTCTACACTCGCTATCCAGGACTCCATGCAGAAGAGCGCCATACATCTCATCGGTGACCCTACCCTCACCCAAAGGCTGCCATTTCTTGCCCACCGACGTTCCGTTGGTGACCTCTCTCACTTTTATAGATATCTGCACGGGCACTGCTCAGAGGAGCTTTCTTCCATAGTTCCTCTACCTGCTGCCCCCAACAGATCTACCAGGGGAACAGAGTGAATGCATCCTTTTACTGTCCAGGTCACCAGACATAGAACATCTTGTTATGCCCGCTTTTTTGTCCCGAGGAAAGTTGTGGAATTCCTTGCCGGCACATGTTTTTCCTTCTCCTCCGAACCTCCAAACCTTCAATTAAGAATTAACAAGTTGCCACTTTTCTCCTTGCTGACACCCACGGTACGATATTATTTAGGCTGTAAGCTCTCGTGGTGTGTTGTTGAAATTAAAAAAAAAAACACTGAACCGATTTTTACGCGATTCTAATATATTTTGCGCATATACAGATGATTTTTGTTAACTGAAAAGGGCCGTTTTTATCAGTTGCGTTTAAAACAAAAAAAACCAAGGCGACAAAGTTATTATTATACGATGTTGCAAATTTTCTTGTTGTGTTTACTTTGCTACAGGTATTACATTTTTTTACCTAAAAAACAGTCACCACAATGCATGTATGCTGCAAAATATAAATCTACTATAATAAGTAAGGATAACAAAGATTTCTAGAAATTTGATTTTTACAATATGCTACGTTACCTTTACACATCGATTTCAATAATACGTTTGGTTTTACTGACTTTTGCAAGCTTTGAATTAAAGGCTAACATAAAAAATGTTTGACAAAGTTTAAATTAGTTAATAAATATAAATAATATCTTTATAAATTAAGATATTTGTTTAAATTTTTAGATTGTTCAAGTGACAATTAAAAAGTAACCCAAGTTCAAATTTAGATTCCTATATTAGATAAAACCCAGGAACTAATACGCAATTATAAAAACGATCTTTTCTATACAAAAAGAGTATCTAACTGTTTTTCTCCTTTAAAGACTAGTAAACATTTAAATTATACACATTTAATAATCTTAGTATGGAATGTAATAAGGGCACTAGAAGTGTTGAATCCTACAATGGGATATATTATTTCAAAATTTAGGGCGTGATATTAGATTTTGTCAATACGATTTATCATTACTAAATCAAGTAAGGCTAGCCAATAAGTCTAAAAGGTAAACCTTCAAGTCCAGAATTAACAAGTTGCCTCTTTCCTCCTTGTCGACACCCACGGTACGATAGTATTTAGGCTGTAAGCCCTCGTGGTGTGTTGTTGAAATATATATTAAAAAAGGTCGCATGTAATGAGGGTTATCAGGTAGCTGTCCTGGGTCACATCGCAATTGAGCCAAAATCGAGTCTCAGGAAACTTCCAATCTTAAAAAGTAATATGTATCACCCATACAAAATTACTTATGCAATACATGAACTTAATGATGACATTCCTGATCGCCACGTGCAATGCTGTGAAGAAATGAGTGATCGTGCCAGAAGGAATCCAACATTTTTGTACTCAATCTGTTTTTTCGATACATGTGCGTTCCAATTGGATTGCCAAGTCAATCGCCATAACTGCTGCTACCGGAGTCCAAGAATTTTTCGTGAAACTCATATGCATAATCCGGGGAAATTCAGTGTTTGGGCTGGCATATTGGGAGACCACCTCCTGGGGCCTTTCTTCCTACCGGAATAACTAAATGGAAACATGTATCTAGATCTATTGGAAACCCATATCTACCCAACGATTGTGGAAGTAGTCGAAAATGACAACGCTTTGGCAGAAGAGGATGTGTGGTTTCAGCAGGATGGAACTCCATTATGCCGCAGGCGTGCGTGATTTCCTTCAACATAACTTTCCTAATCACTGGATAGGACGCAGAGGTTCATTAGTGACCTACCAGATCGCCAGATTTAACACCCTTGAACTTTCTATGGGGACACTTAAAGTCGAAAATTAATGCCACAGGACCAAACTCACTTGAGGTGCTTCGTCAGCGGATTGTTGAAAAATGAAGAGAAGTCGAGCTAAGATGTTATTATTGTATGGAACAGGAGGGAAAACAATTTAAACAATTGATTAAATAACATTCTTTCATTCGTTGATATTTTGTCTTATTCTTTAATTGATAATTTTGTTGCCATAAACAAACCAAAATTGAAAAAGTTGTATGGCGTCGTGAGCAGAATTCAGAAACCTTTAAAATCAGTTGTCACTCAACATATGGTGCCATCCAAAATGTAAGGGTACTTTACGCCCATGCTTAAGGGGTAGGTTCCAAGCCGCCAAAACTTACGCCACCATGTGTCCCACTTGAAAACAAAGTAGACGTGTCTCGGCTTTTTTGTTTTTTAATTCCAATAATTTTCAGGCGGGAAGTTTCAATCAGCACATCCTGTATAGCCTATACCATGTGAAAGCAAAAATTCGGCTCTCGAGCTTCAAATAAAAAATGTTATAAGCATTTAAATTTTAAAAATCGGTGGCACTGTGGGTCGAAGGAGGTCAAAATACCAAACTATAAATGTGATTAACAAAATTTGTTCCATATTACAGACGAAGAATAAGTGTTTTGGTACCAAAAGGTCAAAATCTACCGAAAAATGCTTTAAAAATTTTATATGCATTCTCACCACAATTAGAACCGTAGACCGGTTTTGCTCTAATTAGAGCTCGTCAGTACAGCATTGCTCGTCAATATGCCGTACTGACGAGCTCTAATTAGAGCGAAACCAATCTACGGTTCTAATTGTGGTGATAATGCATCTAGCCTTACATACTTTGTCCCTATATTAGGGTAGAAATGGCCCATGGCTGACAATTTATTAAATTGTTAGTTGGTTGTATACAGTCTCTAATATTTAACACTTTGTGTTATTTGGAGCTGGCGTGACAACATACTACTTGGTTCCGCAACGAGGTGGCGGCACGCGCTTCGTGTCTCACATCTGACTTAGTGTCAAATATGCAATTTGAGAGTTGGTTTGATTTTTAAACAACCATCCTAAAAATGCGGGTTTTGGATAATAAACATTGGAAGCAGTGTGCTTAAAAGGGTCTCACATTTCTATTTTAATGGATGTTGTTTTTCATTTGACTCCAACATTTGCACACAGTTTATTGGAAATAGGTAAGTACACTTGAAGAACCCAAATCACCACAACACATTTTAAAAGACCTGTCCATCATTTCACTAACCAAGTTAGCGTCATCAGAGGATGAAACATTCTAAATACTTAAACAGCTAACATTAACTTATATACCGGATCTTAGGTAAAGAGATCGAACTGAGATGGGAAACCAGTCGCAGGCAAATTCCACAATGTATTGTATTTTTATCGCCGGACAAGGTCTTTGCACTGTCCCTACTACTTTATCTAAAAAGTGTCCATCTGTAGTAATTTTGAGAAGGTTCAGCGACAGCTAAATTAACATAGATTTCTTTGGCGGCAATATCTGTTTACTTATGTTATCTTTAGAACGTGCTGAAACGTGGGAATTCTATTTAACAAAGCAATAGATCAGGTGACTCGTAATTGGCGGTGGTGAAGCGTTCATACATTTTTGTTGTAACTATATTTCGCAATATATACGCTTTCGAACGCGTTTAGCTGTCCTGGTTGTCTAACCTTTTTTTTATTAATTTCAGATTATCTTTATCAACGTGATGATTATTATGTCAAATATGTCGGGGACGGAAGACTTATCTACAGTACCGTAACGTAATTGGGATAAGTGTTATTTGAATCTAATTTCAATCGATCTTCTTGTTTGTCCGACATATTTCAAATTACAATCTTTACAATTTATTTCATAAATTTCCGACCTTGTGTCCGTGCTATCCTTGTCTTTTGGGTTACCTAGCAAGTTTTTTAAGGTATTTGCTGTTGAACAACAACAAATACTTTAAAAAACTTGCTTATCAGTGCTCATCACAGGTTTTAATTTTTACTTAGTGAATTATTGGAAATAGGACCTAGGAAGAAAGAGATGAGGATAGGTAAAAAATAAAATCTATATGATTTCGGGAAAAAACTTTTCGCCATAGAAAATAATTATGTTTGGACCTCTCATTAGCCATGTGTCTACAATAACAGTAGGTAACGTTTTGTTTCTGTGTAAATGGTACCACAGAGCATCAAACATTTAAACATACCAACCTCAAAAGTGTATTATAATAAATTATCAAGCTAGCAAGACATATACCTAGAAAATTAAGTTAAAGAAATTGTACTAACTATAGACCCAGAAGCAATTGCAACAAAAGTGCAAGCTCTAAAAGACATGAAGTTAATTGACAACGGATAGTTTACTGTATTAATTATTAGAAATGAGCTGTTCTCCTGACCAACAAACCTATTTAAGCGATTTACAAAAACTACACCTGTCTAGATTGGATATACTTAATTATCGACATACAGCTTCTTGACAAAAAATTAAAAAGAAATTTATAGATAATTAGCTTTTTCTTTCACGACAATTAGACATTTTTTTACAAAAATTGGCTTAAGTAATGTTACAAGAAAATTATATTCAACTCGTTTTACAAAAAATTTGACAACAAATGATTTCTACGAAAACACTGCAACAAATTCCTGGGAAAACTGACTAAATATATTTTTACACGAACATTTGATGCTTAAATATATAAAATTCAAACTATATAATCTGTTTGAAAATTAAAAAAAAAGAAATTTAAGAGTCTGGATGCAGCAAATGCGTTATGGTAGTGAATTTTCATTAAAAAGCTTTAAATAGAAAATATGTGTTTTTTAAAGAAAGCAGGCATCAAATTTGATTACCAATATGACCTATATAGTAGAAACAATGTTCCATATATCATCAAAACAACTTTATGTTTGAAGCTGTTCGAAAATAAACTTACAATGTTCCCGAAAAAACTAGTTTCCTGGCCAACGAACCTTATAGGTTAATAGTAAATTGAGCTATTCAAATTTGAAGCATTTAATAAAAATTCGCCACCATAACGCACTTGTCTTTCTTTTTCTTACAAACATGCATTATAATTACGTGGTCGAAATTCGATACATTAAAGGTCAGATCAGAACTTGCACAAACCGGGGGAATCCGACAATCTAATTAAAACAAAGCATTGTTTAATGTATTTGGACTGAGCCGATTTTAATAAAAATTTGGTACCATAGCGCACTTCCTGCGTCCCGAATTTCTTTTCTTACAAACATGCATTATAATTACTTGGTCATAATTCGAGACACTAAAGGTCAGGTCAGAACTGGCATGGACCGGGTAATCCGACTGTCTAATTAAGACAAAGTATGGTTTAATCTATTTGGACTGAGCAGATTTTAATAAAAATTCACTACCATAACGCACTTGCTGGATCCCAAATTTCTTTTCTTACAAACATCATTATAATTAACGTGGTCGAAATTAGATACATTAAAAGTCAGTTCAGAACTGGCACTAACTAAAACAAAGCAATGTTTAATCTATTTGGACTGGGCAGATTTTCCTGGCTATCGAACTTGTGTGTGTGTGTGTGTGTTTATTTCTTTAACGTCGGCCTATTTCCGAGACTATGGCCAACCACCGAGGCCAGGGAGCAGCTTCACCTAACTATCCTGGAAATTTTGCCGAACCCCGGCCTTTCTGTAAGGAGGGTAGGGATTTCTAACGTGCTCAACATCGTATGGACCCGGGACCGACGGCTTTACGCCCTCTCCGAAGGGCGGAACGTGCAGACATTCCACTTGCTTAAATACAATGCCAAAACCTCGGTTGATGTTAATTGTACAGTATGTACTGAAAAAGTGAAAGGAGTACCCTGGGATCGAACCCAGTCCCCTTCGGTTCAGAGGCACACGTTCTTACCACTGAACCACCGAGGCTCTAACTAACGAACGAACTCCAAGCCACTTGGAAAAGGAAGTATCCTCACAAAATTGGATGTCAAGTCTGAAATGGACCTCGGATTTGGGTTCCGGGGGTCCTAAATAGCGCTGATTTGTAAAAAAATTTTCAAAATTTAAAAGTCGCGATCTCCTCATTAACTGAATTTTTTTAAAGAAAATTCACTAAAAGGGTTGCTAATTATCTTTTTACCAAAATATGAACCTCTTGAAGTAAAGAGAAATCTAGGTGAAAAAAAACTCATATTCTCATGTCACAAGCTCTCAGAAATAATATATATATATATATATATATATATATATATATATATATATATATATATATATATATATATATATATATATATATATATTTATATAAACATATAAAATTTGAAACTGACCCCGGATATGGGCCCAGGGGTCCTAGTTCGCGCTCATTTGCAATTTTTTTTTCAAAATTCAAAAGTCGTGAATTTTTTCTACAAAAATTCACTAAAAGGTTATTTAAGTCTGTCACTTTAAAGTATCATTTGACGTTCGTAAAAACAACATTTATGTTCTATGCATACTGGACACCGCTTAACGAAAAGCTGGCGAGGAAAAAAGGAACAATTAGAAATGAAGTAGAAAAAATATTACACCGTTCACCATTGGAAATAATTCACCGTGAAAAATTGTGATGGCAAGAATTTAACAGCTAGGCCGTTTAAAAGTTTTTATTTGAGTTGGACAAATTACGGAGAGCGTTTTACTAATTGATAAAAATTTCGAAGGACAGCTGAACAATGTTGTTATATTAATGACAGTAATTACTCGAACCGGGTAGATGTACGACGGGTCTTGATTAAGTTCAAGTGCATCAAGGCATCCAAGATATTAATTTATACAAATTGCCGAGCAAGGAACCAAGTTGAGGGGTCATCGCATGTCGACTCGTTCATGAGTGTAAACATGAAGTGATGTTACTGCAGTGGTCACACTGGTCACTGTTCAACCCCACATGCCGTTACCCGCATTATGATTCGTCCACACTAAAGCTCAACTATTTTAGATGCTTTTTACGATGTGTTTCAAGCAAATTATAATTTGTTGGGAACTGGTATTAAACTGAGACATTCCGGGTTTACTTTACTCTAACAATTTTCTTGGTGAAATTGCAATTTTTAGAAAATCTAGTTTTCTCATGCACCTTTTAGTCAATGTGGCATAAAAGCTAGCAAATGAGTTGAAACTAGTGCACAAAGAGAATTCACTAAGTAGACCAAGGTATTGTGAAGTTTACAAAGTAACTGGCTAATGGGAATTTGTGAATAAGGTCGAATTTCGTTTTGAAGGCAACTAGTTGACTATTCCTTGATGACTGGATGCATAGACATACTGAGTGTGGAACAAAAAGGCTTAAATAGGCAGTGTCGTAGACTGTCGCAAATACGTTTGGAATTGGCTGATTCACGGTGATATGTATGTATTTAAAATTGACATGGCATGGCTTCGTAAAAGACAAATGTCTTTTCATTAATAACATAATTTTATACCATCAGTTCTCGTAAATATAGAACCGTCTGCAAAACGAGAAAACGTCATGGACATTCTTTACATTTTTTAATTTTTTGAGGTCATTTTCTTTAAAAAAAGTTCATTAATAAAGAGATCCCGACTTCTGAATTTTGAGAAAATTTCTTCAAATGAGCACGAACTAGGCCCCCTAGAAGCCATACCCAGGGTCAGTTTCAATATATATATATATATATATATATATATATATATATATATATTAACCTTTATTCCATTTATGATACACAAATTATATAAATCCATACAAATGCACCATATATTCTAACACAGTACTCTTCCACTTATATATCTGGAATAGCATGCGGTTCAGTGTGCTAGCAGTGATCACTCACACGCTGCCACTGGTGTTTCACCGCTACTACAGTTAAAAATACATTGAAAAAAAAACATATGTACAAACTTTTTGAACAAAAAATAAATAAAATAATATAATATCACAAACATACTAGTACCAACCCATAACAAACCCATTGTCAAATTAACCCAAGCCAACTCAATCCAACCCATCTTATCACAGCATGATAGTGTATGCCTAATCTTATTCTCAAATGCCGACTGGCATTGTAACGCCAACACCCAAGGCACTACACCAGGACATTCTTAAGTAACCCGTTGACAAGACAATTTCCGACGGTACCACCAACGGAATCTGTTCACAGAAAGGTTTCAGACCTCGACAGGGAGCCTATTGTAGAATCTCTTCACACCGAACGTGAACGATCCCTCAAACAACGCCGTTTTATGTAACGGAGGGGTCACTGTAAACCCATGTCTCAAATTCAGTGTGTGCACGTCTCTTCTAAAAGTTATTTTGTTGTAGAGATAGAGAGGCTTATGTGTTTTAATGATCCGATAAAAAAGACATCCTGAATGATACCCAACTCTTCCAGCCACACTCAACCATCCACTAGACCCAAAAGCAGCTGATATACTGTGATACTTCCTTATACCATAGATTAGCCTAATACAATATATATATATATATATATATATATATATATATATATATATATATATATATATATATATATATATATATATATATATATATATATATATATATATATATATATATCTCACACCGATAACTCAAACAAAGTTGGCCGATTTTGATCAAGTTTGATACGTACCTTTCTATTGCAAGTGGTTTGGATATGTTCATTAGCCAGGAAAATCGGCCAAGGTTTCCCCGGAAAATTTTGTGTTTTCATTCGGAAAAAAATTATGTCTCCGGAAATATAAGCAAGGCCAACCAAATTTGGTCAGCGTGTTTGTGTTATAAAAAGTAACCCATGTACCAAAATTTAGGTCTGTAAGTCTAAAGACAAAAAGTTATAGGCATTTAAAAAAAAGGGGTTTTCCTCAAAACGTCAAAGTTGCGATTTGAAACTCCAAAATTAGCAGCATCTAGGCAAAGAACCTGAAAAAAATACGGGTTATCCAAAGAAAATGTCGCAAGCAGAGTGTTCTGCAAACCTTTAGGTTTCAGCTTCAACCGCCATTGTCCTTTATTTTACAAAAATGTTTCCAGAAAATTCATTTTAAATATACCCTTTCTTTGATACTTCGGCAGTAGTTTTAGTTAAGTGTATGGTTTAACGGTCAATAATTTTTAGCTAATTTTCGTAGAAAAAAATCCTTAATGAGGAGACCGCGACTTTTGAATTTTAAAAAGATTTCTTCAAATGGGTGCAAAGTACGGCCGCTATGATCCATATCCGGGTTTAGTGTCAGTTTTTATCTGTTAACACATATACAGGGCGACGCATTTCTACTGTAAAGCTCAATATAATTGTTATTATACAAGATACGAGAAAAAACGGTGTATGTTAATTATAGGGCGTATGGAGCTGCATCTTATAAAATTATTTTGACAATCACAGGATGGTCCACAAGTCGTTTGTGATACCTACCAATTTCTTTTCCGAACATCTCTTATGTTATTGCATTTTTGCATTTTTATCGAAATATGATGCATGATTGTATGAAAAAATCGATAATCAGTAAGTGCGTTTTGGTAGCGAATTTTAATTAAATGCTTCAAATTTCAATAACTGAATTTGTTATTAACCAAAGGTTCGTTGGCCAGGAAACCAGTTTTCTCAAACAGTAAGTTCTTTTGATTAAATATGGTACATTGTTTCTACTATATAGGTTTTACCTGTAACCGAGTTGATGCCTGCTTGCATTAAAGAAACATATTTGCTATTAAAAACATTTTTATGAAGATTCGTTTGCATAACGCACTTTTTTTAACGTCGGTCTATTTCCGCGACTATGGTCAATCACCGACGCCAGGGAGCAGTTTCACCTCACTATCCTGGAGATTTTGCCGAACCCCTGGCTTTCTGCAAGGAGAGTAGGCATCTTTAACGTGTCCAACATCTCATGGACACCATCCGAAAAGCAGAACGTGCAAACATTTAAATGGTAAGCACTAATAAGCATATATGGGAAAATACCAATTCATCAAAATATAATCAGAACCGTGCGATCGTTTCGCGACCAGAACCGCCATCAACGGATATTGCTCTGTTTCATTAACCCCCTTCTAGTCAAGCTAACACTGTTGACCAAAAAGATTTAAAATTATATTGTGCTGAAATGCGTTCTTCCAAATTTGCAGTCACACATGGCTTAATGTAATGTTAAGCTAAAATTTTATTGTATAATATTGCTAATGTTTTCTGCTTAGCCATTTTTATTACTATTATCATTATTATTAATTTAAAAATATAAATTAGTGTAAAATAATTAACTATGGTGCTTTAATAAAATTCGTATTAATACAAGTGTTTAATCGTTTGGTTAAAATAAGGCTTTTACTACCAGACAAACTGATTTATTAGTGAATTTTCTTAGAAGAAATTCACCAATGAGGAGATCTCGACTTTTGAATTTTGAAAAAAATTCTTCAAATGAGCGCGATCTAGGACCCCTAGAACCCATATCCGGGGTCAGTTTCAATTTTTATATGTTTATATATATATATATATATATATATATATATATATATATATATATATATATATATATATATATATATATATGTATCACACCGATAACTCAAAAAATAATGGGCCGATTTTGATAAAATTTGGCATGTACTTTTCTTTTGTAAATAGTTTGGATAAGTTCGTTAGTCAGGAAAATCGGACGAAGTTTTCCGGGAAAATTTTGATTTTTCATTCGAAAAAAATTCTTATCTCAAAAAGTAATTAGCCGATTTTAATAAAATTTGGCATGTACCTTTCTTTTGTAAATAGCTTTGACAAGTTTGTTAGTCAGAAAAATCGGACGAGGTTTTCCGGGAAAATGTTGAGTTTTCATTCGAAAAAAAATTTTATCTCAAAGAATAATAGGTCGATGTGGATAAAATTTGGCACGCACCTTCCTTTTGTAAATGGCTTTGACAAGTTCGTTAATCAAAAAAATCGGACGAGGTTTTCCGGGAAAATTTTGAGTTTTCATTTGAAAAAAAATTTTATCTTAAAAAATAAAAAATCTATGATAAGCAAATTTGGTAGGTAGGTTTACGATATAAAAAGTAAACTATACACCAAAATTTAGATTTCTATGTTACAAGAAAAAAAAGTTATAAAATATTTTGTGCCAGATCATTTCTATGAAAATTCACTACCATAACGCACTTGTTGCGTCCAGGCTTTTCTTTCTTGTCGGGCAGTAAAAGCCTTTACTTTCCTTTAACCATGTCAAACCCAGACGTTATGACGTTTAGAAATAAAGTTTTATCGTTTATTTGTACCTTTATAACTAGTATAACGACAGGTACTGATGAAGACAACTTCGTTGTCTAAATAGGGATTGTGGCGACCGGTTACGGAGCATAATGATTCACCAAGAGATAACGTGGACTGAGAACGAAGCACGAACGTTGAGAAAGGAGATTCATTGTTGAATGTAACGCGGCCTAGTTAAGATACAGAATAACTCACTGTGTAATCAAGACATTTATATATATATATTAATAAAACTATATTGTGACTATAGAACATTGTGTGTTATTGTCAATACTAGTGTACCACAAGTGGCGACGAGGATTCTTTAAACCTGTTATATACGTCTAATTATAAAGGTAAGAATTCTTAACTGTACAGAGATAATAATTTAATTATGAGATGTTTTTTTGACACACTAAACATGACTACATTTTTTTAATATTAACTTGGATTCCGATGCCTACGGGATGCATGTGTATTGTTGTGGGCATCGAGGTAGGGCTGTGAGCACCAAAGAAAAAAAGTAGGGCTGTGAGCACCAAAGAAAGAAAAAAAAAGTAGGGCTGTGAGCACCAAAAAGTAGGGCTGTGAGCACCAAAGAAAGAAAAAAAAACGTAGGGCTGTGAGCACCAAAGAAAGAGAGAAAATTAAACAGAGGATGGCTGTGAGCCAAATATGTGTGTATGTATGTGTGTACATATATGTGTATATATGTGTGTATAAAAGACTCCCAATTATGAACCAACGAGTATGAATCATGAGTTTGCTTTTTTTTACAATAAGAATGCGCACGCGAATAAAAAAAATATGTATGTGTATATGTATATATATGTATATATTTAGAAATGATATTATATTTTAGTGAAATATTTACTACATATTCCTACGACAAATCGAGATAAGATAAATGCGACTTGATAAACATGTTTTATTAAAATGAGAACTCTGAATTTATTGGAAATTATATTGTAAACAAAATCAGCTGAATGAAATCACTTAAAAGTACATTTAATTGTATTTATGTATGTACGTATATAATAACAATATCGGCAAGTTTAAACAAATATTAACCATTACGACACTATATTTTATTTTGTTTATATTTTGCTTTATTGTGTCGCGCTACCTATTTAACCGAATGTTTTTGCCAACTGATGACGTATGTTAAACGGAGAAAATTCTTGTTTGAAGTAATGTTTATATTAACTTTATGCTAGGTCTCATGTAACCCATAAAGTGTTCGATTTAGACATCTAAATATTACATAATATGTCATTAAAAAAAAAATTGGTACAGAAAAAACCGTACTTTGGATTGAGAGCTTTTTAGGTTTTTCTCGCGTGCGCATGGAAATTGATATAACATACTTTTGATTCTTTATTCTTTGTTTTTCTTCTTTCCTAGTCAACTATGGCAGAGACAGGAATCAGACCATTCTTATGCGATACCCTCGACAAGGATTTACTTAGAGCGGAGTGGGAGAAATGGCTCAGAGCGCTAGATCTATACCTAGCCTCAGAAGACATCACCGATGTTGTAAAGAAGAGAAACAAACTTTTGCACCTGGGGGGTCCACAGTTACAAGAGGTAGCTTATAGTTTACCAGGAGCTATTGGGTCAGTCAATACGGAAGAAAATGACGACGTTTTTAAAACACTAGTGGATAAATTATCAGACTACTTTTCTCCCAAACAAAATTCTACATTTGAACGCCATGTATTCCGAGGTATCAAGAAAGACGAAAGTGAAAACTTTAACAAATTCTTGTTGAAGATAAGACAACAGGCGAAGCGTTGTTTTTTCGGTAGTAGTGTTATGGAAGCTAGTGAAATAAACATGAAAGATAAAATTATTGATAGTTGGGCTTCACCAGATTTAAAAAGGAAACTTTTGGAAAAGGAACGCACTCTCGATGAAATTATTGATCTGTGTCAGGTGCACGAACAAATAGCAAACCAATCAACGGCTATGAGTGCAGGTTCAAGTGACCAAAGTGCCTCATCTCTGACAGTAAACAAAATTGGAACAAAGCACAACAGACAAGTGTACCCATGTTCGAGGTGTGGGAAAACTAACCATAATAATAATATAAAAGTATGCCCGGCCCGAGAAGTCAAATGTCGAAAGTGTGGCTTTCAAGGTCATTTTGCTATCTGTTGTAGAACGCGCGAAACACCTAAAAGACCATTCCAGTCCAAGTTTCCCCGAGGTGGTAAACGATTTAGATCGGGGGTAAATTTTGTGGATACTGAAGAAACGGAAGCGGACCCAACAGGAAATGACAGCAATAATTTTGACTGTTTTAGTGTCCATAAAGCAAAGCAGTCCAACCAAGATGATTCGTACGACGACTTGGTGAAATGTTTAGTAGGTGGAGTTGAATTAGTATTGCTTATAGATTCGGGGTCAAAGGCCAACATAATAAGAGGAACTGACTGGGAATCACTTTCTTCACATAACGCAATTATTTGGGATCTTACCACAAAGAATACGGATTCGCTAAAACCATATCGCACTAGTAGGTCACTCGAAATTAAATACAGATTCACAACAACAATTAACATCCCAGGTGAACGTGAGCTCATTACAACTTTTTATGTGGTAACAAATGGAGACATTTCCATAGTGGGAAAAGATACAGCCAAGGAATTGGGAATATTAAAGTTAGGACTTAATGTAAATAAAATAGAGAAAACAACCCCGTTTTCCAAAGTAAAAGATGTTTTAGTAAAACTATGCATAGACCCATACGTAAAACCCGTACAACAACCAGTAAGAAGAGTTCCAGTCGCAGTCGAATCACAGGTCGAAGACAAGCTGAACGAGGCCTTACAAAATGACATAATTGAAAGAGTAATGGAACCTAGCGCCTGGATATCACCGGTAGTTGTTATTTTTAAGTCCAGCGGAGACATTCGAATCTGCGTTGATATGCGTAGAGCAAACGAAGCTATCCAAAGAGAGAACTACCCTTTGCCGACATTTGACTCCTTCTTAACTAAGCTCAGAAATGCAAACTATTTTTCACGCCTCGATTTGTTAAACGCCTATCACCAACTTGAGTTACACCCAGATAGTCGTCCTATTACAACATTCATTACTCACAAAGGAATGTTCCGATATAAACGGTTGATGTTTGGAGTCAATTCGGCACCCGAAATATTCCAGCGAATATTTGAAGGGATGCTATCATCGTGTAAAAATTGCTTAAATTATTTAGATGACATAATTATATTTGGATCTTCTGAATTAGAACACGACACATGTGCTAAGGAGGTTCTAAATGTCCTCAAGGAAAACAATGTTGCACTAAACAAAACAAAGTGCCGAATAAAGGTGCAAGAATTAGACTTTTTGGGTCACAAGATATCTAACAGAGGTATAGATGCCGACAAGAGGAAAGTAAAAGCCATTTTAGATTTTCGTCCACCGGAAAATAAAGAAGAAGTACGTAGCTTTTTGGGCTTGGTGACATACCTCGGAAAGTTTATTCCCGATCTAGGAACGACAACAGAGCCTTTGCGCCAATTAACGAAAATTAATGAGAAATTCGTATGGACGGATATTCACCAACAGCACTTCAATACGCTTAAGGGTTACTTAGCCGAGCTCCCAACATTAGCATATTTTGATCCACAGCGGCGTACCCGGCTTATTGCAGATGCCAGTCCTGTAGCTGTAGGAGCAGTTTTGCTGCAGCTGGATAAGCAGGATAACCCTAAAGTAATCTCATTCGCATGTAAAAGTCTGTCGGACGTTGAAAGACGCTACTCACAGACCGAAAAAGAAAGTTTAGCTTTGGTATGGGGAGTAGAACGGTTTCATTTATATTTAGCAGGACTAGAATTCGAACTCGTTACGGACCACAAACCTCTTGAAACTATATTTAGACCAACATCAAAACCGCCGGCTCGCATCGAGAGATGGCTACTTAGACTACAAGCCTTTAAATTTAAAGTTAAGTATCAACCGGGTAAACTTAACATTGCAGATTCAGTTTCAAGGCTCTGCAAGTTAGAAAACGAAAAGTCATTGGATGCTGGAACCGAAAGACACATTTTCTCAGTGATAGAAAGAAGCACACCCAAAGCGTTGAAGATATCACAAGTTATTGCGGAAAGCAGGATAGATAAAGAAATAACAGAAGCAATAAACAAACTTAATAACAACTCTTGGCCCACTGCAGATAAAAACATATACTCCCCGTTCAAATCAGAGCTATCATCTATGGATTCAGTCCTGTTGAGAAGTAATCGTCTCGTGATTCCCCAATCGTTAATAAACCGAGTCTTAGAACTAGCGCATGAAGGGCACCCTGGAGAAACAGTCATGAAAAGGCGTCTGCGTGCAAAGGTTTGGTGGCCATTGTTAGATCGACATACGGAACAATTCGTAAAAAAAATGCCGAGACTGTCTCTTGGTATCACAGCCTAACAAACCACCTCCGATGTCACGCCACAAGTTTCCAGAAGAGCCTTGGCAATGTCTGGCCATAGACCTGATGGGGCCTCTGCCAAACGGAGATATGGTACTGGTTATAATCGATTATTACTCCAGATATCAAGAGATCAAATTTCTAAAATCCACATCATCCATAATCATCGACCATTTAACAGAGATGTTTTCAAGACTGGGTTTCCCAAGGCGCATCAGAGCAGATAACGGGAGACAATTTGTGAGCCGAGAATTTGTAGATTTTTGTAACAGTCACAACATTGAGCTAATACGAACTCCACCGTATTGGCCCCAAGCCAATGGCGAAGTCGAAAATGCAAATAAGTCAATACTAAAGAGACTTCAAATTGCGCATGCTAATAAAAGAGACTATCGAACCGAAATAAGAAACTTCATTTTGATGTACAATGTCACACCACACGGAACAACAGGAAAGTCGCCGTCACAGCTACTATTGGGTAGAAATATTCGTGACAAAATTCCTTCTATATCCGACCTTGTAAAGAGCGAGGGCGATCAAGAAACCAAAGACAATGATATGATTATGAAGCAAAAAGGAAAGGATAGAGAAGATAAGGTTAGAAGGTCAAAAGAGTGCGATATACAGCCGGGGGATAAAGTAATAGTACAGAACATGGCGAGGGCAAATAAAATAGAGGGTAGATTTCGCGACGAAGAGTATGAAGTGATAGAAAGAAAAGGGAATGAAGTTACGCTAAATAAAGATGGGAAAACATTTAAACGCCACACGACACATGTAAAAAAAGTACCGGGAGAATCAGCAGAATATTTTAAACATTTAACTTTTGTCCCAACTAGCTCCTCAACTGATCACGCCGCCTCCAACCATTCCACACCAGCCGGTCGCTCCGTTATCGAGCACGAGGACGACATCACACCTACAAAGATACCACCACTGAAGCTGAAGAAAAAGGAGGGATTGTGGCGACCGGTTACGGAGCATAATGATTCACCAAGAGATAACGTGGACTGAGAACGAAGCACGAACGTTGGGAAAGGAGATTCATTGTTGAATGTAACGCGGCCTAGTTAAGATACAGAATAACTCACTGTGTAATCAAGACATTTATATATATATTAATAAAACTATATTGTGACTATAGAACATTGTGTGTTATTGTCAATACTAGTGTACCACAGGTATCTAGCGCATAAATGTCTATTTTTATTTTGTGTTTTCTTTTGGATGCTTTTGCTTTTTGTTTCAGTTTCCAGCAGTGTCCAACCTCGGTCTTTTAAAACTCGGAAGTTAACAGACAATTGAGTCATTAAAATTCGAAAGATTTTTATGTAAATTCGCTGCCATAACGCACTGGCTGCCTTCAAACTTTAAGGACATTATTAAACAAATAAATATAAGGCCTGGTGTAGCTTGGTTGTGACTCTAATCTTTTTTAATATTGCAGCATGACAATGGGAACCTATGGTAAGCACTAATAAACGTAGATAGTGAAATACGAATTAATCAAAATATATTCTGAAACTTGACGATCGTTTCGCCACCAGAAATGCGTCATTAACGCGTATTGCGCTGTTTAATTTGTTCTCTATTCAAGCTAACATTGTTGACGAAACGTGCGTCAGGTTTAAAATTATATTGCGGTGCAACTTGTTTTTTCAAATTTGCAGTCACTGATGGTTTAACATAATTTTAGGCTAAAATTTGATTGTATAATATTGTTAATATTTTCCTCTTGATCATTTTTATTATTATTATCATTATTATCAATTTTAAAGTATAAATTTCTGCAAAACAATTAACTGGGTTACTTCAATAATGTTTTGTCGTTTATTCGCACCTTTATGACTAGTTTAGCGAAAGCTACTGATGGAGAAAATTTCGTTGGCGAAACACATATCTAGCGCATAATACTCTGATATTATTTTGTGGCATTCTCGGGTGATTCTGCTTTTTGTTTCAGTTTTCAACAGTACGCAACTTCGGTCTTTTAAAACTTAGAGGTTAGTAGAAAAATTGAGTTATTAAAATTCGAAAGATTTTTATGTAAATTCTCTACCAAAACGCACTTGCTGCGATCAAATTTTTATGTTGTAATCCACCAAATAAACATAGGACTTGGAATGCATTGATTCTAACTGTTGTCTTTGCTATTATTGCAGTGTAAGAATGGGAACCTATGGTAAGCACTAATAAGCATATATTGTAAAATACGAATTCATCAAAATATAATCTGAAACCTGACGATTGTTTCGCTACCAGAAATTGGCCGTAAACGGATTCAGCGCTGTTTCATTTGTCCTCTAGTCAAGTTAACATTGTTGACGAAACGTACGTCACGTTTATATTGTGGTGAAATGTGTTTTAAGCGAATTTAAAAAATAATCGCTAATTAGAAGGTATCGATGGTGAGACTTGGCAAAAATGTTTTCAAATGAGCGCGAATTTGGGCCTTTAGAACCCGACAGGTCCATTTGAATTTTTATATGTATATGTATATATATATATATATATATATATATATATATATATATATATATATATATATATATATATATATATATATATATATATATATATATATATATATAAATATTTGACATACTTGGTTCTCGGGTTGAACCGCGTCCAGAATTGATTAAAACTCGACGTTTCGGCTCCTGTTTTGGAGCCATTTTCCAGAGGTAAAGGAAATATGGGGTTAAACACGCTCAGACTTTAGAGACGACCTTCAGCGAGATTTGGGGCATAGGCAGATTGAGGCCCCGTAATCGAGCTACAACAACCAAACTCACCTTTGTCCACCGCTCTTAGGAATAGGCAGATGGAGGCCTTAGAGTGTCCTTATATATTTCCTTTACCTCTTGAAAATGGCTCCAAAACAGGAGCCGAAACGTCGAGTTTTAATACATTTTGGACGCGGTTTAACCCGAGAACCAAGTATGTCTCATATATATATATATATATATATATATATATATATATATATATATATATATATATATATATATATATATATGGGTAGTTGAGAAAGGTTTGCAGTTGGAAAAGTATTATGGAGTGTTTAGTATTAATTGTAAATGGAGATATCAGGTGAAATATTAGAAGAACGAAATGGAACAGGAAAGAAATTTTTTGGAATGTCAAAATTTTAAGGTTGTCGAATTTGGAGTGTTGTCAAGCAGTTTTGGATGCAACTATGTATAAAATTATGTTAATATTCACCACAAGTCTTAGACTTAGTGAATAAACATGTTGTATAATTTTAAGCAATAAAGGTAATAATATATATATATATATATATATATATATATATATATATATATATATATATATATATATATATATATATATATATCCAACCTATCACTCAAAAAGTTATAAACCGATTTTTATGAAACTTGGCAAGAATATTTCAATTATTAATAGCTTGGAGGAGTTCGTTAGCAAGCCCTATCGGACCAGTTTCTCTAAAAAAACTTGGTTGTTCCAAAAAAATTGTATCTTAGAAAACAACAAAGTTATTTTGATGAAATTTAGCTTATATATTACCCTGGAAAAACCTTACTACATACCAACACTCAATTTTCTAGGTTTATGCAAAATTGAGTTATCCGAATCTGAAGCATTGAATGAAAATTCGCTACCATAATGCACTTGTTGCGTCCCGAAAAATTTTACAAATTTGCAGTCACTAATAGTAACACATAATTTTAAGCTAAAATTTGATTGATAATATTGTTAATATTTTCTGCTTGGGAAACTTTATTATTATTATCATTACTAATTTTAAAATATAAATCCGTATAAAATAATTAACTTGGTTGCTTTAATGAATATATTATTAACATAAATCTTTGATCATTTATTCAGACCTTTATAAACGGTCTACAATCCTTATCTCATTTATGCAAGTGGACAAAAAATTGTTTACAACTTCCCTTATCGCGATTTCCGTTAATACCTTTCAGTTTTCTGTCGATGATTGTTCTGCCAAGCTGTTTTATTATCAGTTTATCACTTTAAATTAGATTCGCGTCGGGACAAGTCCACCTTTGTTGATGACTTTTCGCGCATGGTGGTTCTTTAAGAAGCTCATGAATTATGGCTCAACATTCTATTACTTAGCCCCACATTCCTAAAATTTTGTACATCCTAAGTATGTGCGGTGTTTCTTTTTATTTAAATTACGTGCAGTGTTATATTTAAAAGCTAATAAATGTTTATTAATTCGTTAAACGAAAGTGGATGTTTAGTGTTATGGTTATGGCTGTGGATCTGGTTCCCTTAGCTGCGCGGAAACCATTGCACTTTGAGGAGAGGTGTAAGTATAAACTTAATATGTTACCCCTTAATATAATTAGATGGGTTTTAACGAGACGGTTATGAGTAATAGCCGAGATAATTCGATTTGATGGTTAAAACTTAAAATGCTAAATGGCTTTGGGGGCGGTACTGCCGTGCTTAAACTCACTTGGTGGGTTACTAGACGTTTTGCCAACCATAGCTGGACTAAATTTGGTTGGATTAGCAACCCGTCAAGTGATATAGATCATGGCAAAACAGCTCGAAAGTCATTCATCATATCAAATAACACCAGCTGTGACAGTATAAACTCAATATTAATACAAATAGATACCTACGACATTTGCGCCATAATTCTTATATAATATATTAATTATAACACAGTGGAAACTCGATATCTTCAAATTTACCTCATACCTATTCACCTACTTTGTTAACTGATATTTAAATATTTGTATTTATTTAAAAAAAACTCCGGACGCAGCAAGTGCGTTGTGGTAGTGAATTTTCATAAAAATGTTTTTAATAGCAAATATGTTTTTTTAAGAAAGCAGGCACCAAATTTGGTTACCAGTATAATCTATATATTAGAAACAATGTGCCATGTTTCATCAAAATAACTTTATTGTTTGAAAGTGTACAAAAATTTCTGAAAGTAAACTTAAATTTTTCCCGAAAAAAACTGGTTTTCTGGTCAACCTTATAGGTTAATAGCAAATTGATTCAAAATTTGAAGCATTTAATCAAAATTCGCTACCATAACGCACTTGCTGCGTCCCGAATTTCTTTTCTTACAAAGATGTATTATATTTCGATGGAAAATACAAAAATGCAATAACATAGAACGTGTTCGATTAAAAAAATTCACTATAAGAAACAAAATTTGAATCACCAACGACTTATGGGCCACCCTGTAATTGTGGAAATATTTTTTAAGATGTAGCTTAAGATACTCTAAAATTAATATATACAACTTTTTTTCGTAACTTGCATAATAACGGATATATTGAGCTTTAATGATTTTTTACGAAAATTCGACAAAAATGATATACCATTAAACGATAAGCTCTATAGCCAACACTACTGCTAAGGCATCAGAGAAAGGGTCTATTTGAAATGAATTTTCTGGGAATATTTTAGTAAAATGAAGGACAATGATGATTGAAACTAAGAGCTCAGGCTTCTTGAGACATTTTCCTTCCATAAATCATATTAATTTCAGGTTCATTACCTAAATATTAACAATTTTGACGTTTAAAATCGCGACTTTGACGTTTCGAGGAAAACCCAAATTTATTTTTCTTTAAATGCCTGTAACTTTTTTGTCCTTTAACCTACAGCGCTACATTTTGGTAGGTGGCTTACATATAATGATATAAACCCGTGTAACAAATTCGTTGCCCTTACTTTGTTAATTCCGGAAATATAATTTTTTTTTTTAAGAAAATTGACTAAAATTAGAAAAAATAGTCAAGACAATTTTAATTGTGTGGAATCCTCACATGTAGAGACAAATAAACTTCGGTTTCTGGTTACTTTTAGATGCGGGTAAGTAAAACATGTTGCTAAAGGTTTTTTCTTTTCTTTAACGTCTGTCTATTTCCGCGACTATGGCCCATCACCGAGGACAGGGAGCAGTTTCCCCTCACTATCATGGAAATTTTGCCGAATCCCTGCCTTCCTGTGAGAAGGGTAGGGATATTTAACGTGCCCAACATCGCATAGACACGGGACCGACGGCTTTACGCCCCCTCCGAAGGGCGGAAATACAATGCCACAACCTCGGTTGATGTTAATTGTACCGTTTGTACTAAAAAAGTGAAAGGAGAACCCTAGGATCGAAACCACTACTCTTCGGTTCAGAGGCACACGTTCTTACCATTGAACCACCGAGGCTCTAAAGGGAAGTTAGAAAAGCAACTTATAAAATTGTTTAAATTTTGCAGCCATTCAACTTGCTCAAATACAACACTGGTTGATGTTAATTTTACAGTATTTACTGCAAAAGGGGAGGGGGAACCTTGGGAACAGAACCCAGTACCCTTCGTTTCAGAAGCACACGTTCTTACCCTTGGAGCACTGAGGCTTTACCTAACTTTTGAAATACTAAAATACTCTGCTACACATACTAGTCTACATAAAAACATCTTTTAGTGAACTTTTATTTTTTTATTTTTTAAAAATCACTAATAGAGAGGTATCGATGGTGAGACTTTGCAAAATTTTTTTCAAAAGAGCGCGAACTAGGACCGCTAGAACCCGTATCCGGGGTCAGTTAGAATTTTTATATGTTTATATATATATATATATATATATATATATATATATATATATATATATATATATATATATATATATATATATATATATATATATGTATGTATATGTATCCATCCGATAATTAAAAAAATATTTAACCTATTTCAATGAAACTCGGCAAGCGCCTTTCTTTTATTAATTGCTTGGATGAGTTCGTTAGCCAGGGGTTTTCAGGGAGAATTTTGAGTTTTCTTCCAAAAAAAATTTTTTTCTCCGAAAATTACAAAGCTGTTCTAATGAAATTTAACGGATGTATTTCCTTAGGAGAGACCTTACCACCTACCAAAATATAACTTTCTAAGTTTATAGAAAATTGAGTTATTCAAATTTCAAAATTTTCTTTCGAAAAAAACTGTTTCTACGAAAATTACAAAGTTATTTTAATGAAATTTGGTGGATATTTTGCCTTAGGAAAGACCTCACTACCTAACTACATTATAAGTTTATAGAAAATTGAGTTATTGAAATTTGAAGCATTTAAAAAAAAATCACTACCATAACACACTTGCTGCGTCCCGTTAGTTTTAAATGTTAGATGTAAGCGTGAAAACATTTTTTTCTTACAAATATCTGACCAGATTTTCCAGGGAAATGTTGGTTTTGCTCTCGAAAATTGTTTGTATCTCGGAAAATAACAACGCTGTGGCAACCGAATTTGGTACCCAGATTTCTATTATAGAAAGTATATCTTATACCAAAATTTAGATATCTAGATTGAAAGAAAAAGGGTTGTAAGCATTCAATAAAAAGAAATTTGGTTCCACTGGAGACCAAAGGAATACAATATTATGTATGATGAATCAAATGTATTAAATGTTACACACAAAAAATAACATTTCTTGACACAAAAAAGTAAAAAATTACGAGAAAAAATATTTTGTAGATTTTATAGTTAATCTTCTAAAAATGTCAAAAGTGACGATTTTAAATATCAAAATTGCAGATTTTTCATTAGATTAAACGTCTCACTTGTTACAAACAAGTAAGACAATAGAAAAATCACATACGAGCTTATATGATTACAGTCGCGAAATATACCTGGAATTATACTTCACTCCGCATGATTTTGTGTCTGACTGGTAAAGGTGACCAGTATATCAGCAAATAATCGTACTCTAATGCGAATTCAAATTTAAGTGCTGACTAAATTTTTTATCTTTTTTTTTTGGTCTTTTATTCAATCCTAAAGTTATCTGATCAGATTATGTGATTCCAATCCATTTTTAGGGAATTTTTGTAATAAAATTTCAGTAATGAAAATACGAGAACTTTTAGTTCAATTTTAGTAGCAGACCAGCTGTTTGCTATTAACCTAACTTGGTGAAACCGTTCCAAATTTAATACACACATAGTTATTTCAATTGTTTTGCAACATTTTCGATTTAAGGCACGTATCAAAAATTATGATACGGCGTTTTTACCAATAGACGCATTCAGAGAGGTTTTTGTTTATAATATTCGTCGAAAAACTCGAGATGCCATAGACAGGGCGGCCTCAAATAGCGACTGAATTTGAAAAAAATTCAAACTACCGTAACTAAACTTTGTCAAATGGAACAGTCCGTATTTTTCAGAAATGTAAAATAAATTTCAAAGTAGCAGATTTAAGTAGTGTTCTTATTTCTGACAGCTTATGACAGCATGAAAACGCTTATATTTTTCTTTACTTTCAGTGGTTAAAATTTCTGTGAAAAGTAAAAAAAAACCATTTTCTTATATTGAATTACAATTAGAGTTTACGCATATAATTTAAATTTAATGTATTCTTTTAGCAAATTTTTTCGTAAAATAAAATTTTTTTCTCGCAGAATTTTTTTGTTTCCGTAGAAATCATTGTTCGTAAGATTGTTGTGGAGATTTCGTAATTGATATTAAATTTTTAATAAGTTAGTATTGTAAAAAAAAGTTTTCGGATTTTGTCAAAAGATTGTTTGCAAATTTTCAAGAAAATTCTTTTTGGGAGTTTCGTCAAAAAATAGCTTGAAGAGGTACGTTGGCCAGGAAAATCGGACCAGTTTTTTTGGAAACATTTTAAGTTTATTTTCGGAAAATTTTTGTACCTTGTGAAACAATAAAGTTGTTTTGATGAAATATGGTACATTGTTTCTACCTTATAGGTTATACTGGTAGACAAATCTGATGCCCGCTTTCATGAAAAGAAAGACAGATTTACTATTAAAACTTTTTATGAAAATTCGCTACCATAACGCACTTTCTGCATCCAGACTTTTTTGGTACTGGCTCATCTTGTAGTCTTCTTGCCTGTTGGTAAGCTTGATACGACTGTCATTTTTTCAATTAATTGTCGACTTTTTCACTATTCATTTGCATTTTGTTTTACTACATGTTTCTCTGATTATGTATTAATTTGTTTATATTTAATGCATTCCTGTTTATTATCAACCTTTGTCCACCTGTTATGTTCTTGTATTTACTTTAATATGTCTATTATCATCTAGGAGCTATTTGATTATAGTTGCTTCTCTCCAGTACTTTTTTCGCAGCTGCCTTTACATCGAATTTTATGTTAGCTTATTCCCTCATATATTGATTCGTTGAGATTTACCTTATTGGTTTTTTTAACATTTTCCGTATATCTTCATCTTTTAGTTTGTGTTAATCCTGTTTCCTTTTTGTATTTCCTTTATTCTCTTTTAATGTGATTTTACACTCTGCTACTACCAGAAGGGTACGAAAGATGCTCTCTTCTCTTAATACCAGGAAAGCCTCTGGTCTTGACGAGACCCCAGCAACTGTTCTCAAAAAATGCGCACCAGAACGTGCTCCTGTCCTGACTCGTCTGTTTCAGACATCTTACAATAGAAGCATATTTCCTAGTAACTGGAAAACTGCTCGAGTACAATCCGTCCCCAAGAAAGGATCCAAAGCGCTTCCTAGCAACTACAGGCCTATTTCTCTCCTTTCAGTCGGCTCTAAAGTGATGGAAAAGTATATAAACAGCGAATTGCTAAAATTGCTTGAAAAACAGTCTAATCCACGACAGGCAGTATGGATTCCGTCAGCGCAGATCAACTGCCGACCTCCTTTCCTTTGTCACCCATCCTTGGAACAAGTCTATGGAACTACACGGTGAATCCCAGATTGTCGCTCTAGACATATCCAAAGCATTCGACAAGGTCTGGCACGCAGCGCTGCTTAATAAACTACCGGCCTATGGCCTACCACCAAAACTCTGTATCTGGACAGCAAATTTCCTCCCCAACCGGAGCATTTCTGTTGTCGTGGATGGCCATTCCTCTAAACTGTATCCAGTTAATGCAGGCGTCCCTAAAGGTTCAGCTTTAGCCCCTACTTTGTTTTTTCTCCACACCAATGACCTCCTCTCTGGCACATCCTACCCAGTTCACAGTTACGCGGACGACAGCACCCACCACTCAAATATACAATATTCTAAGCCTGTCTCTTAAGCCCAATTAGATGAGGAACGCAGACTCATGGAGGGTTCTGTCTCTGTGGATCTCCAAAGAATATTAGACCGGGGAAGTAGAAATCTTGTACAATTCAATTCCACCAAACATCAGTCTTGCTTTCTATCTCATAAGAGATACACCAGCCCTAAACCCACCACAATGAACAACCAAGTTATTCAAAGTAATTTTTCATTTGTTGACATTTCTTGGGATCGAAATCTCAATTGGCACCAACATGTCACATCAATTGCAGAAGTGGCTGCTAAGAAATTAGGTTTCCTCTTTCGGGCTCACAAGTACTTTTTACAGCTAATCTCTATACCTTAAATACTTCACAAATAAGGCCAAACCTCGAATACTGCTCCCACAGGGGTGCCGCTGCCGCTTCTAGACTCGCTATCCTGAACTCCATTCAGAAGAGAGCTATACGTCTCATCGGTGACCCTACCCTCAGCCAAAGGCTGCCATCCCTTGCCAACCGACGTGCCGTTGGTGACCTCCCTCTCTTTTATATATATATCTGCACGGGTACTGCCCAGAGGAGCTTTCTTCTATAGTTCCTCCACCTGCTGCCACCAACAGATCGACCAGGGGAACAGAGCGAATGCACCCTTTTACTGTCCAGGTCACCAGACATATAACATCTTGTTATGCCCGCTCTTTTGTCCCGAGAACTTCCAAGTTGTGGATTTCTTTGCCGGCACATGTTTTTCCTTTTCCTCCGAACCTCCAAACCTTCAAGTCCAGAATTAACAAGTTTCCCCTTTCCTCCTTGTCGACACCCACGGTACGATAGTATTTAGGCTGTAAGCCCTCGTGGTGTGTTGTTGAAATATAACAACCAGATTATAGTCACTGTATATCTGCTCCAACATATTCCCGTGGCATTTCTTGGTAATAATAAAACCTGTTTGGTACCTTCCTGCATCCCCTGAGGCTTTCCTTTTATAGTTTATCTAGCTGTACTTAAACAAACTTCCGTGACACTTTTGGCAATAAAAAATCTGGTTGGTACTTATCCTGGCGCTTTCTTTTTATACCTTGTTCTTTTAGATACTTCAAATATTGTGGTAGTTATATTCAGACCGTTTTCCTAACATGAATCCACAACCCTTCTCCCCTATTATTCATTTATTTTCATATAAATTGTGCCCCTACAGCACTTTCTATCTGTTCGTCTACTACCGCATTAAAATCGATGTTTATTATAATCTGATTTTGTTCCATTCGCTTTTAATGAGTTCTTTTATTTAAAAATATATATCTTCCACATCCTCCTCGTCGCTTTGTGATGTACATTTGTGCGATCGCAATATTTTGGGGCCTTGCTCCAATTTGGTACATATGGTGGTGGTGGTGAAGATATTTATGACTTTGGAATAGTAATTCCATCAGCCACAGACTTTTGCTATTTTATATACACAAACAATTTTGGTACATATTCATCACTTTATTGCCCCTTTGGTTACTAGCGGTGTGAAAATGGCCGCCAAAATGTTAGCAACATTAATCAAGTAACTTGCACATATAAACGATGTCAATCTGACAGTATAGAAATGACGATAAGACAGGTATAGACTTATTTCAAAATAATGCTTAAAATATTCATACTAGAAATATAATATTCAAAGGAAAATGTGATTTTAACCACTTAGACGCCATGCACCACATTTTCTTCAAATATTATATTTTAGGTATGCTAAGACCATTTTAAAATTAGTCTGAACTTGGCTTTTCATTTCTATCGTCACAGACATAATTTTATTGCTTTGTTGTTTTAGTGAATGTTCGTAGAAAAATTTCACTAATGGGGGGATTCCGACTTTTGAATTTTGAAAAAGGTGTTCACATGACCACAAACTAGGACCCCTAGACCCCATGTCCGGGGTCAGTTCCAATTTTTATATATATATATATATATATATATGTATATATATATATATATATTATATATATATATATATATATATATATATATATATATATATATATATATATATATATATATATATATATATACGTATAACACCAACAACACAAAAAATAGTACGCCGATTTTGATAGAATTTAGCAGGTACCTTCATTTCATAAGTGGCTTGTATATCTCCAAAAATCAGAAGGGAAAGTCTGTGCCAAAATTTAGATTTCTATATTACAAGAAAAAAAGTTATAAAAGATATTTGGTGCCAGATCGTGTCTATGAAAATTCACTACCATAACGCAGTTGATGCGTGCAGACTTTATTATATAATAGTTTTTTTTAGCTCTGGCCACTTTTGTCATATGGCGGCCAAGTTTTGGCGGCCATTTTCACACCGCTTTTGGTACTTACTACAATTGCTATTCCATTTATTTCCGATTCTTCTCTTTCACTATATGATTCACGCATTATTACTATTAAAATATCCACCTTGTATGGAATGAAAAATGAAGGAACTCTACCAAATAATGTAATTTAATCTAGCCTTATCTTGCTTTATGTTCAAGAATAAGTGTGAATAAGCCATTACATTACGAGAGAATGAGTGGGTGCCGGAAGCACTTAAAGACCGTGCCATTTACAAGCTCCAAGGGACACTCCATGGTGACTAATCAATTTAACACGGTTAACCCCTCGATTTTTTTTTATACAAATTAGGTAATTTAACTGACAGCTCTTGTTAAAACACAGATAAAACTTTTTAGTTTGATGGTTTCTTTTTATAGGGGGTTTTAGTATAATTGCAAATAGAATGAAGCTGTCTTTTCCTTGGCAAAACTGTGTTTCACTGTAATTATAAGT
The DNA here is from genome assembly GCA_964006375.1 of Tillus elongatus. Lineage (NCBI taxonomy): Eukaryota > Metazoa > Arthropoda > Insecta > Coleoptera > Cleridae > Tillus > Tillus elongatus. The sequence goes on along the minus strand of OZ023262.1, from coordinate 81,908,183 downwards.
AAATCAAAATTACAAACAGTTTTCTTTCAAGCTATTGGCGTGCATGAATATAAGGGATCCACAGTCTTTTTGTAATATATTCCTGGTTATTTTTGACGCAATAACATGGGAAATCTAATATTTGCAAAATTAAAAGTGTCAGCAGCCATGACATGCCAAATTCGAACAATTTCGTTACTGTCAAATCAGAGATTTCTGACTATCAATACATATTTTCCTGAAAAGCTTGACAATGAATAATACTAATAATAGCTATAGTAATGAGGAACAAGTGTTTATTATAAAAACATATTACAGTGCTGGCAGTTTGCGAAAAGTTTGAGATTTGTCTCAGTTAAGTACGATGATCTGAAAATCGGGCATAATGCTGATTGCACATTATAAAAAAATTACGAAAATCCTCGTTTACCATGATTTTGTTTTAACATAAGAAACTTTGAAGAAAAAGCAATTAGTGCCTGCAGGTCCGGAACAATAATAAAATTAACTATTAACAAAAAATAAGTAACAATAACTTAACTGAAACAATTACAACAAATATTCAAATAGTCCCCCATTTTGATATAAACAAGATCCCAACCTATTATAAAATGCCTTTCGAACTTGTGCGAGTTGTGGGTTATTAACGCGTGCACATTCAGAAAAGATAGCCTCCCTCAAAGAATTAACAATTGGGTGACGAGTTTTATAAATTTTGTTTTTAAGGTGACCCCACAAGAAGAAGCCACAATGTGCCAAATCGGGAGATCTGGCCGGCCACTTAATATTACCACCGCGACCAATCCAATGATTAGAAAAAATGATCTAAACAGGTTCTTACGTCTACACCAAAATGAGCTGGACACCCATCCTGCTGAAAGCAGACTTTCCGATTTTCATTTGCAACTTCGTCTAATGCAGGACATACCTTCTTTACCAAGAGTTACAAATAATTTTCTAAATTTAAATTTCCAATTAATTCAAACGGTCCAATGATATGATGAGTAAAAATGCCTGCCCAAATATTAATTTCCTGAAGGTATTGGGATTTCGTCGAAAGTTGTAACTTTGGGTTTTGTTTAGTGTAAGCTTGCGCTTGCAGTTAACAGAATTTCATGTCATGTTCCCAACTAAACTATCAAAATATTTTTATAAAATGTATATATATATATATATATATATATATATATATATATATATATATATATATATATATATACATACATATATATATATATATATATATATATATATATATATATATATATATATATATATATATATATATTTATATATATAGTTCGCCCTCATTCAAAGACATTTTTTCAAAATTCAAAAGTCGGGATCTGCTCATTACTTAATTTTTTCAAGAAAATTCACTAAAAATATGAGAACATACGAAAGAATAAACTAAATATTGTAAACAAAATAGGCTCATGTCTCTATATGGATGATTTTAAACAGTTTGTTAGTTGTGTAATTAATAGTTTACATAATTTAGTCTTAGGATATAATACCGCGTAAACAAACTTTATTAGCCAGGGCCGGTAAAGCAGCCGTAGAGTGTTCGCCTGAGGTACATTCTTGTTTATTATTCTAGTGAGTTTAATAGATGTTGTTGAGCTGGAGTTGGTTCGTCTGACATGCGGCCGGCTCAGGTTCTATTCCCGCGCGAGGCACATGTAACGTTTTGTTTTATTTCACTAACCTTAATATTTGGTAGAAACCATAGTATTTGATAGTTTGAAGCAAGATATCCTTTTTCTTCCAAACACCTGGGTAACTCCATCATTTGTGAGTCTAAAATTATAATTTTCGGAAGAAAATAATTATTGTTGATATAAAGTAGAGAATTTGTTTTTAAAAAACTTTTTTGTTGTTGAAAAATTAGGTTGACTAAAACGAAATCATCCAGGCAATAAATAACGAAAAATAGCAATTTGGCAGATACTTTCTGTTTCTAAATATGAATTAAGTTTTTTTAGAAAGCTTTTGTAACTTTAATAAAATTTGTGATATAAGTTTTATTTAAAGAGACTTAGACCTATATATACAAAATTTTAATTTTCTAGTTTTATAGAAAATCGAGTTTCGGACATTTGCCTCAAAAAGAGCTAGAACACAGGAATAAAATATTTTTTGACAAGAGATATATCGATGTTAATACTTTGTAGGAAATTCTTCAAATAAGCGCGTATTATGGCCTTTAAAACCGACCTTCCAGGTCTGTTTAAATTTAAAGTATTATTGTTAGTAGTATGCCGTACTAATAGTGTAGAATTTTCATGAAAATTCACTACGACAACGCACTTGTTGCGTCCCGAAATATGATAGAAATTTTCTTGTGAACAATAATTACAGTTTCTGAATTAACAAAAAAATATGTAATTAAAAGTGACATTTTTTTAATGGAAATTCACTACCGCTATGCATTTGCTGCATCCATTTTTTTCTAGATTTAATAATATTTAACTACAAGAGTTTAATGTTCAAGCTAAGCAAACGTCAGCGTTTCCTTTCTCATTACGTTATACTTACCAAAGTCTCGTAAATAATGAAAGCTTTATTACGTTGCAAAGTTAGTGCATAATGCAGCTTACCATCTTAACTTTAATTACAGAGTCTCTCTCATCATATTTACGCCTGATTCATACAAGTTCTTGAGTGCAAGATACGCTTATAAATAAGTTAAAAATCATTCCTTTAAAGTTATATTAAATAGTAGAATTGTTTTACGTTCAGAAAATTAATTAATCCGTAGATTATACAGTAGATTAAACAGCCCATCCAAACCTAAACAAGGGGAGTTTCGAGTTATTAAAGTCAACTCTTTGCAAAACGCTTGCACGGGCCGACTTTGTTTCATTGTTTTGTGAATGGCAAAGCCGCCACTTAGTCTACCTATACGGGGTAGCTACACCCTTTAAAATTTTAAATAGCAAGTGAGGTCGAGTGGCACATCGTTGGAAAGGCTACTATATTTTCTATTCAATCGTGTTTTCTACATCAAAGTTGACAAGTATGACATAAAAAAATATTGACATTGCGGAAACAAAAAGGGCTTTATTGAAACATGTAATACAAAAGCACGGATTTGCCTATCAGCTGAAACATTATTTAAGAAAATGTCGAAAATGGGGTTCTACCAACCCCCAAGCAAAAATGCAGATATTGATAAAATCGATTTTTCACGTTCTGTAGCATTTCATATGTTATCAGACGGCATTCAGCGACAATGCGTTGGAACAAATTCCGCAAGTTTGTGGGTTAAGTTGTATAGATTTTGCTTTTAGAAGTCTTCATAAAAAAGGTCTAAAATCCAGTGACCTCATGGGCTATTTAATTTAACTCTGATAACGATCCAAGTAGACATCCTGCTATGAACACAACATCATCTTCAAGCGGCAGTCAAATTTCTTTCGCGTCTGGACTTGAATACACTAAAACCGTAGAGAGGATTTCCAATGAGATTTTGAGATTATGAGGTTGATACTCCATAATCAAACTACAACAACTAAATCGACTGTTCCCCACCGCTCTAAGAAATAGGCAGATTGAGGCCTTTGACGTAGTATTTTCCTAACCTCTCTAACTCAGGAGACGAAACTTCAGGTCAGATCATGTCAGGAGCTTTCCAAAAATATGCAACTTGACCTACCTCCCCTATTTAAATTAAGGGGGTAATAGACACCCCGCTACGGTTGAATGCTACAAGTTCTGTTAGAGTTAAAAAAAGTGTCCCACTTGCAAGGAAAATCGTCGAGTTTTAGGATTTTTCAAAATTCTCAGTAATTCTTTCAAATACCCTACATACATCTATATGTAAATATATATGTTGTTTTGTGTTTTGGATTGTATTATATCGTCCTAAAAATGTTAGAATATTTATTCTACACCTGCTGCGGTTATATCCTAACCTGCTTCCATTTTGATAGGTGTCTCTGACTTGTTTTTGATGTTGTTGTTATCTAATTTTATTGTAAATCTGTACATTTTATAGACACCTGACAAAGCCGTAGAACATAAGAGCTTGTTTTAGCAAACACGTGCATTTTATTGCCCGATTACACTGTTCGATTCGCTCTGATTCAGAGTCCCATTATTATTCCCCACCGCTAAATAATGCAGTGGGAAATAACGCAAGGCGCCATCTCTTGGTGGACGGTTCTAGGCTTTCACTGCATTGTAAGGTAGTGCCTGCCCTAAGATCGACTTATTAGAGCATATGTGTGGCATCTAACGGGCTCAAACAAGGACGAAAGTGGTTTATATCTTCTGTTATACATCATTCCGCAAGCCCCCGTAGAAGTGAAGTGATAGTGGCTAGCGAGTCATTATTTAACGCCCGTCGTGGTATAAGCTAGAGGAGTAGTTGTTTTTGCTCGTTAGTTGTACACACGCACACACACTCACACACAGACATTTTTCCCTCAGGGCTCGTGCGCGACTTTGCCGCCCCGCTAGCACCGCAGCCTTTGGCTTATTGTGCATGCCCTTAGTCTTTTTACTCCACCCATTCCAAAATCACTGTGCCTTGAACTAATCTGCACAGCGATTGGTAGGGTGAAGTTTTATATTGCTCTGTCTCCAGTCTAGACTGACCGTAGATAATTTGTCTGTCGCATAGACACACAAACACACACACACACACATATATATATATATATATATATATATATATATATATATATATATATATATATATATATATATATATATATATATATAAAACAGAACAGAAAAATGTTTTTGTAATCCTGAAGGATGAGAGAATCAGACAGACGCCCATGGGAATGAGGAAAAGTAATCCCGCATTTCGTCCCAGTTCGCGGAGTTGTGGTGCCAAACGATACGTGGGTGAGATGACTGTGTGACCTCAGGTTGCATTGCGCAGGAAGCAGTGACCCTGCCGTGGTCTAAGCGACCAAGGGGGGCGGTGACTGATGTGTTATAGCATTCAGGTTTTGTAGTAAGAAGAAGATTCAAGGGATATGAGCTGTGTGTTAGGATGCTGAACCATATTGGCTAAAGAATTGCTGACTGCAAAGGCCTCCGCTGCTCTCCCTTGTGGATCTGGTTTTGAAGATCCTAGCCATTCCTTATTATGGAAATTGAAGTCACCGATAATAGTGACCTTGGAGGAAGGATATTCAGAAACCACGTTTAAATATTCTGTAATAAAAAGAAAAGAAAATTTTCAAGAAGATATCGTGGTCAATTTAAGGCAAGGCAGCGGTTTCCTCAATGTGAACGGTACATTTTCGGACGTAAAATTTAGGAATATGCTTCCTTGGAACTTCATATGTATTATAACGCGGCAAGAAAAATTAGAGGTTATGTCGTCAAAATTACAACGAAGTACTATAAAAAACAAGGAGGATATTAAAAAACTTTCATCTGCATACCTGCGGTATTTGTTTAGTCTAATGATAAGTGGTACACAATTTATACGGGGCGTGTTCTTTCTTGTAAATATTCGATATTTCAGTTCCCCTGCACACAACACACTGGTACGTCGGGAATAACAACCAACTCAACTAGTAGCTGCATAAAGTACCATCAGACGGCGCTAGCTCTTTTTATATCGTAAAAATTCGAATGGTACAATGTTGAAAACCGTCAAATTTAGGCTACTCTTGCTTTTATTGAATTTTTATTTAAAAAAATTCACTAATAGAGAGGTATCGATGGTGAGACTTTGCAAATTTTTTTTCAAATGAGCGCGAACTAGGACCCCTAGAACCCATATCCGGGACCAGTTTCAATTTTTATATGTTTATATATATATATATATATATATATATATATATATATATATATATATATATATATATATATATATATATACACATCCGATAACTCAAAAAATATTCCTCTCCCTCTGATTCTGCTATACCTGCAACAGAGGAAGTACCAGGCGAAACATCTGGGACCCTGATCTAGACCGTACCCTGCCACGGCTGGTCTCCCGCAGGGTTCTGCTATCTCCCCTCTGCTGTACAATATATTTGTCGCAGACAGCCCCCCTAAACGTGACATACGCACTGTACGCAGACGACACTACGATCCTCAGCAGCTCCACTTAGCCGAGGATAATAACCGAACGACTTCAGACCGCCGTAATCGAGCTGCAAGCATGGTATAGGAAATCCCTTGTAGCCATAAACCCCGATAAATGTTCAGCTGTCTTATTTTCCAAGAGGAGACATACACCTCACGAACACGTATCATTAGACAACCGTCTAATTCCCTGGCAAGATTCCGCCAAATACCTCGGGGTTTTCCTCGACAAACACTTAACATGGCGCCCCCATGTCGATCACGCCCGAAAAAAGCCTCGATGTTCATCTCGAAGCTGTTTCCACTTCTAAATAGAAATTCCAAACTGTCCATGAACAACAAGTTGCTCATGTACAAAGTCATCATCTGGCCAGCCTTGACCTATGCATCACCTGCATGGGCCACCGCGGCCGCAACACTCATCAAGACCCTTCAAATCATCCAGAACAAAATTCTGAGAATGGTTACCGGAGCGCCATGGTTGGTCCGAAACAGTCAGATTCACTTTGATCTGGAAATGCCTTCGATACTTGAGTTCATAACTCAACTATCCACAACTCAGTTCGCAAAAGCCGCTTCTCACCCAAATGCTCTTCTCCGTAGTGCCACCGACTACGATGAGCAACTTCCACATAAGCATAAGCGTCAAGAGCTTATACTTACCCGCTAACGCCCCAGCGGCAAAAACAGAATGGAATTCATACCCAAAAAGTCATTGTGTGAAATCTTTCCGACTGAGGTATGGACTAAGGTCCGGTACTCCCAGGGAGGGGGTTTTAGTGAGTACAGTCTCCCAGTACCTCGATATCCCACGGCACCTACGGGGCCGTGAATGGGGTCTGCATGAGCATCCCCCCTGTATCAAAAAAAAAAAAAAATCAAAAAATATTTAACCTATTTCGATTAAACTCGGCAAGTACCTTTCTCTTATCAATTGCTTGGATGAGTTCGTTATCCACAAGAATCGGACATGGATTTCCGGGAAGATTTTGAGTTTTCTTTTGAAAAAAATTTTTTTCTTCGAAAATTACAAAGTTGTTTTAATGAAATTTAGTAGATAAATTTCGTTGGGAGAGACATTACCAGGTACCAAAATTAAACTTTCTAAGTTTATAGAAAATTGTGTTATTCAAATTTTGAATTTTCTTTGGAAAAACATTTTTTTCTCCAAATATTACCAAGTTATTTAAATAAAATTTGGGGGATATCTTGCCTTAGGAAAGGCCTTACTACATACCTAAACTAAACTTTCTAGGTTTATAAAAAAATGAGTTATTAACGTTTGAAGCATTTAATAAAATTTCACTACCATAATGCACTTGCTGCGTCCCGAACATTTTTCTGAATGTCTCGCATGAGGTAACGATGCAGTTTCTTATGTCCGCGACTTCTTTAACGAGTGTAGTAAAATACAAGATTTTAGATAACTTCAGTCGCAAAAATGTAAATTAGCATTCAATCATTTCTCATTCCCAAGTCGTGGTGAGGAATGTGAAACACACTTTATAGGAAATGTGAAATATTTCTGTTCTACGTTTGAAGCCAATCCGTCGATTTTCTAAGACCATTTTACGGACAGAATCAATGGTTGGTTGCTCGTAGAACTTGGTCTTACAAAGCGATGCTCATTTTTGACATTTGATTGTCCTGTCTTAAATTTTGGAAACCAGTTTTATTAGTAGCATACAAATGGCATTGATCAAGATTTATAACATATCAGCCACCATTTCTTTAGTCAGTAACCCTTTCGAAAACAAATACTCTATAACTGACGGAAACTGATTTTTCTTAAAATATACCGCTTTCAAGAATTCAGTTTTGTCACCCTACGTCTTTTCGATTCCAAACTTTGACGGTTTATTTATAAAACCCAATAATAGTTACCATACTACCATTACTAAATTCAATTTTTGCTTTCTTGAAAGTTTCCAGGCTTACTAGATACAAAAATTCCTGCATTTTTATTCAGTATTTTATGCCATTGTTTTATAATCGATTACTTCTTGTTTAATTATGTTGTACAAGATATAAAATGGCCAGGTAAAAACTAGAGTTACTATACTTAACGAAAACCCACGTTCACGCAAACGATTTCAATGGAATAAACTCACTGAACAAAAGAGAACTTTTCTTTTCAAATTCAATTGAATTTCTTCGCTTGTCTGGAATAAAAGCTCCCACTGCTGCAGGTTTGGGATAAATATAATTGTATAGCACAATTGTGTCGCTATAACAATCCATCCACACTTTTATTGATTCCTATTGATGTTGACCGTCAAAAATAAAAGTTTTCAGATCATCATAATGTAAAGGCGAAGATATCACCTGGTGTCACAACCATGGTTCCCTGTTTCCAGCAGCTCTTTTAGTTTTTTTATAATTTAAATAAGACTTAACCGCATTTAAAAAAATCCAAACACAGCAAGCAAATGTGTTATGGTAGCGAATTTTCATAAGAATGTTTCTATAAAAAATTGTAAGTTGAATAATTAATAAGAAATGAAAGAACTAACATAAAATAAAGTTAGTTGTGAAAAAGTTAATTTAAATACCTATATGAAAAAGAGGAGGCATTTCACGATATGCTATCAAATCTGTCAGCTTGAAGTTAGATCTGGCATTTGTCAATAATACAAGGATAACCATGGATTATCCAACAAGCTACGTTTAAGCTTCTCGTCTTCTTTTGGAGTAAAACCATAATTTTAATTTTTTATTATTCTTAGTAAATTAACCTCTACTTTTATCAATGAAAGTAATTTAACTGTTTTTATCATACTTTTAATTAAAAGAAAACTTTAAATGCCTAAAACTAAAATGTTTATAAAGTTATTAATTTACCATTTGGTCTATTTAGATACTGCAGTCTCTTCACAAAAACAGCAAAAGCTTTCGAAAAGACAATTATTTTTTTCACGAAATAACTGATCTGATTCAGCTGTATGACGAAGTTATTCAATCTATCTGCACAAGAAAGGTACTTGCCAAATTAAAAACGTGGCAGGTATCTCCCCTTTTTAATAGCTTGGATGATTTTGTTTTAGCCAAACCAATTAATATAAGTAAAAAAAAAAAAATTAAGAATAACTTTATATCTCTGAAGTTTATTACGTAATGTTTATAAAATGCAGTACATAAGCTGTTTTTATAAACGCGTTACTATGTATCAAGGTTAAAAATTGTAGCCTAATGAGAAACTAAATGATTAAGATTTAGAATATTTTAATTAAAATTCACGTGCTGCATTTAGAACATTTTGCAACACTTATTTACTATTCTTACTAACAACTATTTGATGACAACAAAATATTTTAATGAAAATTCACATAGCACACTTGCTGCTCTACTTCAAATTCAATTTTTGCAAACATTTTAAACAAATTATATGAGGTAACAATTTAACCATAAAGGTAGGAACTA